>CAUYUJ010017889.1:0-17500 GCA_963575745.1 Prorocentrum cordatum
CTCCGGGGGGCCTGCTCGACGCCGCGGCTGGGCGCAGCGCGGGAATCTGGTGCGTTGGGACCCCCAGGGGCCCTGAGATCCGACGCTCCAAAAAAATGGAGCAGTGGGATTTGGGCCGTTCAGCCTCCGGGGGTCCTCGCCGGGCCTCGGAAACGTCAAAAAACGACTCGGGACGAAAAAAACGCCCCGCGAAAATGGTCCCAACCTCCGGGGTCCACGCTCCAAAAAATTGGAGCAGCTGGATGTCTTGGGTTGGTGCGTTGGGACCCCCCCGGGGGGGGTCTGGGGACCGACTTCGAACACCCAGTGCCTCAAGCCGCCCTGCCACGACGTCCACACAGACGTGGTCCTCGCCACCGCTCTTCGACACCTCGGGCTATTCCCTTCACCTCGCCAGACGAGCGACGATCAAAAACGCGTCTTACGCGAGATGATACAGCGACCTTACGCGGCGGCTTACGCGGGTCGCCAGCGCGGCACGCCGGGCACTTACGCGCGACCTTACGCGGGCAGCTTACGCGCCAATGTCGGCGCAGACGACCCCGTTTTCTTGTGTCGCTCCTGTCGGGAGGAGGACGAGGACGAGGAGGACGAGGACGACGGCGATGCGCCGTCCTCGTCGTCACGACGACGAGCGGCACAGGCTGGCGGGAGAGCCGCGCTGACGACCCCTGACGACCCCCTTCTGACGTCGCCGCCCTGGCGGTGCCCCTTCGGCCCATCCCTTCGGCCCATCCCCACTCGAAAAGGGCCTGGAATCTTGCGCGAGAACTGTCGGGAGCAAGCCCGAGACCGTGCTCCGCCCAGCACCGGCCCGATCACACCAGGAGGCCTCGTCTCTCTGACTGCAGCCCGGTGCCCCGTCCCAGAGGAGGACGGGGAGGAAGGGCAATTAACCAAGCAGCAGGATGGACGAGGGTGGATGTCGAAGGGTGGCGGGTGCAGGACAGAGGATGCAGGATGGAGGGTGGAGCACTGAAGATGAAGCGAGAGCAGATGCGAGCATGCGGCCTCATCCTCCTCCTCCTCGCAGTCACCCGTCATCATCATCATCATCATCATCATCATCATCATCATCATCATCATCATCATCATCATCATCATCATCATCATCATCATCGTCATCATCATCATCATCATCATCATCATCATAATCATCATCATCATCATCATCATCAGCATCAGCATCAGCATCAGCATCAGCATCATCATCAGCATCATCATCAGCATCATCAGCCGCATCAGCATCATCATCAGCATCATCATCATCAGCAGCAGCAGCATCACCATCATCGTCATCATCGTCATCGTCATCGTCATCGTCATCAGCATCATCATCATTATCGTCATCATTATCATCATCATCGTCATCATCATTATCATCATCATCGTCATCAGCATCATCATAATGATAGTTATTAAAAAGATGACAATCATAACAGCAATACAGATAGTAATAACAATAACAATCATAATAAGAATAATAATAATAATAATAATCCGCCGGCCCTTTTGCGGGGCCACCAGGTTGTAGGCCGGGAATGTGCTGCTCCCTGTGCCAATTCCAGCTTCCAGTTTCCACTGTTACAATTCTGCTTCTTGCTGCTTACCGTTCCTTGTTGACGAACTCGCGAGGGGGGGGGAGCCCAAACCAGCAGAGCTACCACGCCCTGGGAGAGATCTCAGAATTTCTGGGGGGGGGGATTGACACCCCTCACGCAGATCCGCAGGGTCAAGGTCCAAAAACACATGGGATTTCCCACATTTTGGAAATTCAGTGACACCCCTCACGCAGATCGGCGGGGTCAGGGTCCAAAAAGACACGGGATTTGCCACATTTGTGAAATTCGATTGCACCCCTCACGCAAATCGGCGGGGTCAGGGTTCAAAAACACATGGGACGTGCCACATTTGTGAAATTCGATTGCACCCCTCACGCAGATCCGCAGGGTAAACACATGGGATTTGCAACATTGCTGGAATACGGTGGCACCCCTCACGCAGATCGGCGTGGCCAGGGTCCAAAAACATAGGGGATTTGCTACATTTCTGAAATTCGGTGGCACCCCTCACGCAGATCGGCGGGGTCAGGGTCCAAAAACATAAGGATTTACCACATTTCGAAAATTCGGTGGCACCCCTCGCGCAGATCGGCGGGGTCAGGGTTCAAAAACACATGGGGTTTGCCACATTCCTGAAATTCGGTGGCACCCCTCACGCAGATCGGCGGGGTCAGGGTCCAAAAACACAAGGGATTTGCCACATTCCTGAAATTCGGTGGCACCCCTCGCGCAGATCGGCGGGGTCAGGGTCCAAAAACATACGGGATGTGCCACATTCCTGAAATTCGGTTGCACCCCCCACGCAGATCGGCGGGGTCAGGCTCCAAAAACACACGGGATGTGCCACATTCCTGAAATTCGGTGGCACCTTTCATGCAAATCGGCGGGGTCAGGGTCCAAAAACACATGGGATTTGCCACATGTTTGAAATTCGGTGGCACCCCTCACGCAGATCGGCGGGGTCAGGGTCCAAAAACAAACAGGTCCCGACACTGCTTCACGGCGGCGCCCAAATCTCATGATTTAGCTTTTGCATCTTGCATTATCCGAGACAGGGGGCTGGCGGCATGGGGCGAAGCCCTTACGCATCATCATCATGATCATGATCATCATCATCATCATCATCATCATCATCATCATCATCATCATCATCATCATCATCATCATCATCATCATCATCATCAGCATAATCATCATCATCATCATCATCATCATCATCATCATCATCATCATCAGCAGCATCATCAGCATCATCATCATCATCATCCACATAATCATGAGCATCAGAATCATCATCATCATCATCACCACCACCATCATCATCTCACCACCACCACCACCATCATCAACATCATCATCATCAGTATCATCAGTATCATCTATATCATCGTCATCATCATTACAGGCATCATTATATTTATCATCATCGGCAACAGCAGCATAACAATCATCATCATCATCATCATCATCGTCATCGTCATCATCGTCGTCTTGAACATCATCATCATAATCAGCATCAGCATCAGCATCACCATCATCATCATAATCCTAATATGAATCCTAATCCTCAATATCATCTTCATCATCATCAGCAGCATCATCATCGTAAATCGTCATCATTATCATCAGCATCCTCATCACCAGAATCATCATCAGCAGCACCATCATCATCAACATCGCCAGCATCATCATCATCATCATCATCATCATCACCATCATCATCATCATCATCATTCTCAGCATCATCATCATCGTCATCGCCCTCGTCACCGTCATCGTGATCGTCGTCGTCATCGTCATCATCAGCATCATCATCATCATCATCGCCAGCATCATCAGCATCATCATCATCAGCGCCATCATCATCCGCATCATCATAGTAATCACCATCATCATCAGCATCATTCTCGTCGTCAGCATCAGCAACATCAACACCCTCATCGTAGTCGTTGTTATCATCACCATAACCAGCAGCATCATCAGCATCATCGTCAGGCAGCATTCAGTATCTTCATCATCAGCCTCATCCTCATCCGCATCGTTACCATCACCATCATCATCATCATCATCATCATCATCATCATCATCAGCATCAACATCATCATCACAATCATCAGTGTCATTCTGCTCATCCGCAGTCGCATGAGCATCAGCAGCATCATCATGAGCATCATATCCATCACCAACATCGGCAGCTTCGTCATAATCATCGTCAGCATCATCAACAGCATCAGCATCATGGTCGTCATCATCATCATGATTATCATGATCATCATCAACGCCAGAACCATCATCAGCATCGTCGTCAGCATCAGCTCAGCAACGCCAGCATCAGCATCTGCATCTGCATCATCAGCAGCATAAGCATCAGCAGTAACGTCAGCATCAGCATCGTCATCATCAACGCCAGCATCGTCGTCATCCTGAGCATCATCATCCTCAGCAGTATCGTCAGCATCATCATCATCAGCATCACCATCATCTCCATCACCATCACCATCAGCATCATCAGCATCAGCATCAGCCTCATCATCATCAGCACCATCATCGTCATCATCATCATCATCAGCATCATCATCATCATCATCATCATCATCACCATCATCATCATCATCATCATAGTCATCTTCATCTTCATCTTCATCTTCATCAATATCATCCCCAGACCGTCGCTCCCATTTCGGCTCACCCCATACGTAACACGGGTCGTGACCCCACGGGGAGATGCACCGAAGCCCCGAGGAGGGAGGTTCGCATGCGGGTCTCCCCCCCTTTTCGGCACACCTCTCAGACGCTTCGTGCTCCCACAGGGAGAGGGCTCCACCGAAGGCCCAAGGGAGGGCAGGTTCGCGTGCGGTTCCCCCACCCAATTCTGGTGTCCCCTCACACGTTTCGCGGCCCCAGAGAGGATTACATGATCATCATCATCATCATCATCATCATCATCATCATCATCATCATCATCATCAACATCATCATCATCAGCGTCATCATCATCAGCGTCAGCATCATCATCATCATCATCAGCATCATCATCGTCATCATCATCATCATCACCATCACCATCACCATCATCATCATCACCATCATCATCAGCATCATGATCATCATCATCATCATCATCATCATCATCATCATCATCATCATCATCGTCGTCGTCGTCGTCAACATCATCATCATCAGCATCAGCATCAGCATCAACAGCATCACTACCACCACCATCATCATCATCATCAGTAGCAGCATCAGCATCAGCATCAGCATTATCATCACCACCACCGCCATCATCATCATCACCATCATCAGCATCACCATCATCATCATCATCATTATCATCAGCATCAACATCAGCATCAGCATCAGTATCAGCATCACTTGCATCACCAGCAGCATCATCATCATCATCAGCAGCAGAGACATCAGCCTCATCAACTGTCAGTTTAAGACTGTCAGTTCTTATCTGCTTGCGTGCCCGTCACCATGCATGTCCCAAAACCTCGAGGCTAGCCTCGTCGTCTTCCATCATGCACGATCTCCGTGCTTGCCACGCGCAGTGGGCACAGCCCCCAAGACGAGGGGAAGGAAGGAGGGAAGGGACGACGGGGAGAGAGCGAAGGATGGAGCACTGCAGAGTAGGGCTGGACCTAAACAGTGCTTTGGCGATTTCGTGGGCCGTTTTCGCTTCGACTTCGTTTTGCGGTAAAGGCGAATCGAAGACAGAACGAGGGAGAACGAAAACAAAACGAAAACGAAAAGCACCGTTTAGGTTCAGCCCTGCTGCAGAGATCAGGAGGGGGGGGGGTGCAGAACAGCAGACGGCAGAGCAGGACGGACGGATCGGACGGGCGGACCCCGACGCTCCAGCGTCAGTCCTGCAGGCATCGCGAGGAGGTCTTTAGCGACATACAGAGATTCCCAGGTAAATCGGGAAGCCTTTCGCGAGATAGCGATTCCCAAGCGAATCGTGAGGACGAGCGATTCCGAGAGGGCGAGGGCGTGATGCCTGAGAGGCGGGGGCGCGAGCGTCCCAATAAGTTGCAAGGGGAGGTTGCGAGGGAGTCCCGGGCCAGACCGCGATCCCTGGACAACTCTGTGAGGAGTCGGCGCGAGAGCGCGATGTTGAAGAAATTGTCAGAAAGTATCCAGCGGGAGCCTCTGTTCTTGTAGTTCGGGGGCCAACAGCCGATTCGGAGGCTCAAGTTTTTTCATTGTAGAAGAAGGGCGCGAGTCCCCAGGAGGGGGGACCAACATATTCTATCTAACTGAAAAGAGAAGTCAACAACATCTTATGCATCTGCTTCCTCATCCTGCCTCATCCTCATCCTGCCTCATCCTCCTTCTCCTCATCTTCCCCCTCCTCTTTGTCGATGTCATCCCCCGCCTCCTTCTCGTCCTGCCTCATCATCCTCTAGCTACAAGGAGTAGAGGGCGGCTGCCTTCAAAACCGAGATCTCGCTCGAATTGCAGGCCCATTGGACGCCCATCTGACCAGTGGGGCGCGACGCACAGTGGCTAAATGGTTACAGGGACAAGGAGGGGACTTGGGACTCGAGGGTATATTGCAGCATCCTCGACGCATTTTGGGTCTGCCATGGTTTTCCTCCTCCTCCTCCTCCTCCTCCTCCTCCTCCTCCTCCTCCTCCTCCTCGTGGTCCGACGGGCGTCCTCGGCGCCCTCGGATGATCCAGAGCGGTGGTCCTCCTCCCGGGGGCTCCCGTGGCGGCGGCGGTCCTGGACGATCACCGTGGGCACCTCCTCCACGATTTCTCTAACCTCTGCTGGGCGTGCGCGGCGCGGACCAGGCGCAGCACGGGGCCGGCAAAGGAGGCGGCGGGCAGCCGGGGAGGCTAAACTTACGTGTGGGCGCCAATCGACCGGGGGGGAGGAGCGGGAAGGAGGGACGAAGAGGGAGGGAGAGAGGGACGGGGGGAGGGGGAGGAGGAGGAGGAAGAGGAGGAGGAGGAGGAGGAGAAAGGGAGAGGAGGAAGAGGAGGAGGAGGAGGAGGAGGAGGAGGAGGAGGCGGAGGCGGAGGCGGAGGCGGAGGCGGAGCGGCAGGAGGAGAAGACGATCGGGTGTTTGTGCAATCAGCCACACCAAGGCAAACACCGCACAGGCCAGACTCGTAGTTGCGCTGGTGTTAACAGCACACTGGAAGGGCAAAGCGAGGGTGCCCCTGGCAATCCCAGGCCACCAGATTGCTGTAGCCAGCTGCACCTGGGCAACACCTCAAACGAAAATCGTCAGACGCCATCGAACCAGGGTCCCGACCCAGCTCCACCTCAGACTTGGGATGCACCCCTCGGACGACTCGTGACAACGCATGACGTCAGCCATGGTCGCACGGCTCATTCCTGAGCGGGTCAATACAACGCTTCCAAAATACCGAATTTGGCCGCCACAAGTCCAACGCTCGCACATCAGACAAGCAAGGAGGCCCTCGCGGTCATTTTTATTGCTGACCGACTTCCAGCCCCCAGTCGACGGTGGACGATCGAAGGGGCGCCGACCTTTTCCCGCGGGGAGCGAGCACTGCTCCCGAACTCTGAAGCGTACGACCACACATTTGTGAGCCGCAGCCCTGGTGCGCAGATCGCGCATGCAAATGTGGGGTTGAAGGTGAGCGAAGAGGAGGAGGGGGAGGAGGTGGAGGAGGAGGAGGAGGAGGAGGAGGAGGAGGAGCGAAGGGGAGGAGCGAAGGGGAGGGCGAGGGTCAGAAAAAAATACCCTGCGACGTATCCAGCCCATTGGCATCAAGTGACAAGTGGTATCGGCCCAAACTTGCCGGGACAATGACAGTGCAGGCGCCGTGGAATGTTGTGCAAGCTACATGGGAGGCACTCGCGTGGCGCGATGCACAGGACAACAACAGAAGGCCGAGGAGGGAGGGCCCAGGCTTGAGGATGACGTGGGGGCGGGAACGAAGGGCTAGAAGGGTACGCGCGGGGGGCCGAACCGTCAGCGCGGCAGCAGCTTGAGGGAAGGTGGCATGGAGGCACGGGACGACAACGAAAGTGACGGGAGGAGGCCGAATAGTGCTGCTTTCATCGGCAGCACACTAAAGGTGCAGCGTCGCCTGCGCCATGTCGCCGCGGCGCTCGACAACATGGTTAAGCCTACTTGTAGTCAGTGCTGGAAGCGAGCGAGGCCTAGCTCGCCCGCCAACTTCCCCGCCTCCTCCGTGCATTCTTCGGCGCGGGAGCTAAACGCTCGAAGGCGCGCCGCCGGGTCTGCGCGCCGCCAGGCTCGCTCGAAAGTGGCGACGGTTTCGCAGATCGCAGCCCCCCAGACATGGCGAGGTCTAATCTGAGTCTGGGTGGTGCCTCACTCCGCTGAACCCCCAGCAGCCCTCGAAAGTTGCGACAGTTTCGCAGATAGAAGCCCCTTATCTGAATCTGCGTGGTGCCTCACTCCGCTGAACCCCCAGCAGCCATCTAAAGTGGAAAGGTAAAGGCAGGAGGAAAGGGGAGAGAAGGAAGGAGGCGGGAAGGAAGGAAGGAAAGTGTGCAACGGCACTGCTCTATTCAAAACGAGTACCCAACGCAGGAGGGTTGGGAAATCAACTTGGGCCCAGAGTCACTGGATCAGGAGGTTCAGGCAAACATGAGAACTCATCAAGTTGATGAATCACGGCTTGCCTCCAACCCCCTGGCGGCGGTAGACGATCGAAGGAGCGAAGATCATTTTCCCAGGGGCGTTGAGCATCGCCCTCGAAATCGGCGGCGGAGGAAAGGGAAGAAAAGGGGAGTAGATAAGATGAGAAAAGGAGAAGAAGCATAGAAGAGGAAGATGAGTAAAGGGGAGGAAAAGGAGGAGAAGAGCAGGACAGGAGAAGGATCCGGCGAGAAAGAGGAGCAACAAGAGGACGAGAAAGAGAAGAGGAGAAGGGGATAACAGGAGGGAACGAAGAGGAGAAGCGGAGGAGAAACGGAAGAAAAAAGGAGGAGGAGGAGAGAGAAGAAGGAGGAGGAGGAGAGGAGAGGAGAAGAGGAAGATCGCCGCCAGCCCCGCGCGCTGGGCACGCGCGCCCAGCCGCCTCGACCTGCGGCACCTCCACCCGCTTCTCGACCTGTGCGCGCGGGCCACCGCCGCCGCGGCCGCCGTCGACACGCCGCTGTCGAGGCCGTAGCCGCCGTCGTCGTTGCCCCTCTTCCGGCTCCATCTTCCGCCTCCTCCTCCTCCTCCTGATCCTCCTCCTCCTCCTCCTCCTCCTCCTGATCCTCCCTCCTCCTCTCACTCCTGATCCTCCTCCGCCTCCTCCAACTCCTCCTCCTCCTCCTCCTCCCCCTCCTCCTCCTCTCCTCCTCCTCCTCCTCCTCCTCCTCCCCCTCCCTCCTCCTCCTCCTCCTCCTCCATCCTCCATCCTCCACTCCATCCCTCCAATCCTCCATCCTCCCTCCTCCCGCCTCCATCCTCCGTCCTGCTCTCCTCCAGCCTCCTGCTCCTCCTCCCCCTACCTCTGGCTTCCTCCTCCTTCTCCTCCTCCTCCTCGTCCTCCCCCTCCCTCCCTCCAACTCTCCTCCTCTCCTCCTCCATCCTTCATCCTCAACCCTCCTCCTCCTGGCTCCTCCTCCTCGTCCCTCCTCCTACTCCTCCTCCATCCTTCATCCTCACCCTTCCTCCTCCTATCTCCTCCTCCTCGTCCTCCTCCCCATCCTCATCCTCCAGCCTCCAGCCATCCAGCCTCCCTCCTCCCTCCGCCCTCACTCCCTCCTCCCTCCTCCACCCTCCTTCCCCCTGCCTCCTCCCCCTCCTCCTCCTCCTCCTCCTCCTTCGCCTCCTCCTCCCCCTCCTCCTCCTCCTCCTCCTCTCCTCCTCCTCCTCCTCCTCCTCCTCGTCCTCGTTTGGTCTCCTCCTCCTCGTTGTCCTCCTCCTCCTCTCCTACGTCGTGTCCTCCTCCTCCTCGCTCCTCCTCCTCTCCTCCTCCTCCTCCTCCTCCTCCTCCTCCATTCTTTCGCGGCGCCAGGAGGGGGCTCAGAGGAAGCGATTTGGCAGCAAATGTTGTTCGACGAAGGGGCCCAGCCTGGCGAGGTAACGGCTACGGCGGTCCTAGACCTAGAGAAGGCGTTCGAGCATGTCACAATGTACTTGCTTTGGGCCGAGGCGCCCAAGCACCAGTTTCGGTTGCAGCTTTTGAAGCTTTTAATCTCGATATACACGGCCAGGCGCTTTGTTTCTTTCCGCGGCGTGGTGTCGGTGCACTCGGTCACCACATTCTCAGCAGTCATTGCGGGTAGCAGCGGGGGCACGAGATGCCTCAAGCTAGCCATCTTGTCAGTCGTAGACGGGCTGGCGCAGGAGCACACTGCCATGCCGATGAAGCTTTTTGTCGACGATGTAAGCATTCAGGCCCGAGGTGCGGAGGCAGATGTCTCGGCCTCGATGCATGCGGCCACAACCCAGTATATAGAAGAGATGGAGGCCCGTGGGATCCCAGTCTCCAGGGTCCGACCAGACAAGCCAACGGGCAAGGGGTTCATCCTGACAGCGCAGCGCTCCTTGAGAGCCCGCATCAAAGGTTGGGCCCGCAGCCTTGGACTGGAGGTCCAGACCAGCAGCACGCAGCTCGGAGTCGACTCGGCGGGAGGAGGAGTTGTGTCGCTGCGCACCAGAGGCGATGCCAGGATGGGGAGCGCTAGGCGGCGTAGAAGTAATTTATCAAGCCTCGGCAAGCAGGGCGCGCGCACCTTTCAAGTTGCGCGCATGGGATTTCTCCCTTCTGTGCTGTATGGGGCGGTCTGCCTCGGAATGGACCCGACTCGGCTCACCCGAGCAAGGGCGCTCATGGCCTCGGCGCTGGGCGGGAACGCAATCGGTAAGGACCGACTGCTCCGCCTGTGGACGCTGCGCTGCGACCCCCTGGTCGATGCCTGCACGAAGCCACTGCTCAAATGGGCGGAGGCTATCTTTGATGGCAGCCATGAGGAGATCATGGCTGCGGGGTGGCGCAGAGCTGTCGCGGCGGCCGGTGCCGCCAAGCCTGGGAGCAACCCCTGGAGGCAGATAAAAGGACCCGCTTCAGCCGTCTGGGCCACACTCAGACTCCTCTCGTGGACGTGGCCTGCCTATCATGTTTTCTCCGACCATCTCGGGCAGCAGTGGGAGTTGCGCAGGATAGCACCGCAGTGTCTTAAGAAGCTGATCTGGTCCCGTTTGGAATTTGCGGTGATGACCTCCTGGGCGGCTTCCAGGGACCTCGGGATCACCCGTCCCTTCCTCGAGCCTATTAGGGCTCTCCTTCGACGGAAGGCTAACCGATCGCCGCAGAGGCGATCGGCTATCCTGGCCTACATGGGCCGCGACTTCTGGACCCAGGACAAGGTCTGGCGTGCGGGATTCGGGGACGACAGGTCCTGTCAAGCCTGCGGCGCTGAAGTCGGATGCCAGCACCATCGTTTCCTTTGTTGCCCAGATAGAGGAGCAGCGAGAGCCACCGTAGCCGAGGATGAGGGCCTCCAAAGGATCGTGCATCGTGCTGAATCCTCCACCTCGGACTCCCTCCTTTTCTCCCGTGGGTTTCACGAGCACCCCCTGGAGGACCCGCAGTCTGATTGAATTTCTGCCCTGGAGGAGGAGAACCCCGATGTTGTTAATCCCCCGTTGGTCTCAGGGTGGGCCTACTCCGACGGATCGGCCAGAGGCCCACCAGGGCTTAAGAGTTTCGGTTGGGGCTACGTTTTCCTGGACCAGGACGGGGGGGCTGTCAAGGCCATGCGGGGGGCCCTCCCAGGGCTGCGTAGCCTAGCCTCCGCCCTGCGCGCTGAGCTGTATGGACTGCTCAAGCTGCTGAATAGCGCTCACCCGCCTCCGAGGGTAGGGGTAGACAACAGTTCAATCATTCGAGGCCTCCGTAGAGGTCCCAGCTGGTGCTGCAGCCCTAGGAGGCCACACGCCGACCTCTGGGGCAGAATCTGGGCCCAGATCCAGGACAGCTTCAGTCAGGAAGGTGATTTCCAGGCCGTCAAGGTAAAAGCCCATGCTAGCGGGCCAAAGGATGACTCGCACGAGAGCTTTCTCGATTTTCAAGGGAATCAGTTGGCAGACTGCGAGGCCCGCCTTGGGGCCGACATGCAGGAGGCCCCCCCGTGGAAGGCCCAGACCTGGGCCACCCGCTCTGCGGAGGTCCAGGCGGTGTTGACTCTGGTGGCGGGGGTGACGGGGCTTACGGCGGACTTCGGGGATTCCACGGGGAGGCCTGCCGCGGGCTCCAGCGGAGCCCGCCGACGGCGGCAAGGGCCGCCCGAAGGGGCCCGCGCCCACGTCCTCCTCTGGAGGAGGGGGGCGTGGCGTTGCTCGACGTGCGGGCGAAAGGCCTTCTCTTGCAAGACCAGGCGCGCGTTGGCGCGCAGGCCCTGCCAGGGCAAGATGAGGGTGGATCGTCGGTGGGGTGTTGGGTTGGGGCGGGGGGATGGGGAAGGCGTCATCTCTCCCGCCCTCCGCGGTGCGGCCTTGGGGCACGAATTGCACCGCGTGGGCCAGTATACTTTCTGCGATCGGTGCGGTGTGTTCTCGAGCGAGAGGGGGTGCAAGCTCTTGGCTGCCTGCGTGGGGGCCCCTGCGAACCCCACCGCAGAGTACCGCCTCTCGCTCCTGCGCCGAGGCAAAAATCCTTATGCAGTGAAGGTCTCCCTGGAGGCAGAGCCGCGCTCCCTGGCACAGGAGGAGTGCGCAGCGTTCTGGGAGCGCCTCATGGACTGATCTGGAAGGGGCGGGATGGCACCCCGAGGTGGAGTGCCCGCCCATCCGTCTCACATGTGGCGAGCTGGGGCGGGGACCGCCAGGCATCGTTCTTGCAGCAAAAAAAAACCTCCTCCATTCGTTCTCCTTATAGGTAACTCCCCCCTGTCGCACCCCGAGGCCAGTTTTTAGGGCGGGCCAGGCATTTCGCATGAGAGTTCCCTGAAGCTTAAGCAGTGGCAACAGTTTACAGATAGAGGGCGGGTTGCTTTCAAACTGTGGCTCTCGCCTTAGCGCCGCGCACATTCGCATCAACAAGTTGCAAGCGTTTCACAGATTGAGGGCGGGTCGTGTTCAAAATGTGGCTCTCGCCTTAGCGCCGCGCACACTCGTTCTTAAACAATGCAGGAATTTCGCGGATTATAGGCGGCTCGTTTTCAAAAACGTTGCTCTCGCCTTAGCGCAGGTCAGATTCGTCTTACACATTTGCAAGAGCTTCCCGGATTGAGAGCGGGTGGTTTTCAAAATGTAGCTCTAGCCTTAGCGCCGCGCACATTCGTTGTACAAAGTTGCCAGACTTTCACGGATTGAGGGCGGGTGGTTTTCAAAATGTGGCTCTCGCCTTCGCGCCGCGAACAGTCGTTTGAAACATTTGCAAGAGCGTCACAGATGGAGGGCGGGTCACTTTCAAAATGTGGCTCTCGCCTTAGCGCCGCGCACATTCGCATCAAAGATTTGCAAGAGCTTCACTGATCGAGGGCGGCTCCTTTTTCAAAATGTGGCTCTAGCCATGGCGCCGCGCACAGTCGTTGTACAAAGTTGCAAGAGTTTCACGGGTTGAAGGCGGGTCGTTTTCGAAAACGTTGCTCTCGCCTTAGCCCAGCGCGCATTCGTTTTACAAGTTTGCAAGAGCGTTACGGATTGAGGGCGGGTGGTTTTCAAAATGTGGCTCTAGCCCTAGCGCCGCGCACATTTGTTGTACAAAATTGCCAGACGTTCACATATTGAGGGCGGGTGGTTTTCAAAATGCGGCTCTCGCCTTCGCGTCGCGCACAGTCATTAAAAACATTAAGAGCTTCACAGATGGAAGGAGGGTCGCTTTCAAAATGTGGTTCTTGACTTGGCGCCGCGCACATTGGCATCAACAACTTGCAGAAGTGTCACTGATTGAGGGCGGCTCCTTTTCAAAATGTGGCTCTCGCCTTAGCGCCGCGCGCATTCGCTTTAATTGTTTCAAGAGTTTCACGGATCCCCATGATCAGCGTACCAGAATGGTGTTTGGAACGATTCAAGATTATGCGGGCGCACAGTTATGTTGATTCGCTGCGTCGATGTCCCAAACATGGCGTTTTGGCACGATCCTGGATCGTCAAGACGCAGCAGCCAGGTTGCTACGTGGTGCTGAAATCCCGAGAACCATGCTTTGGCACGCTTCAGGATCTTCAAGCTGTTGTTTTCCAACCCGGCAGTTCCCTCAATGGAAATGAACCGTTGCATGGGGCCTATGAAGAAGGAGCATGGAGGGAGGGTCAATTCCAACATCGTTGATGACTCTTGGGTTTCCACTGGTCCTCCTCCTCCTCCTCCTCCTCCTCCTCGTCCGCCTCCACCTCCTCCATCCCTGTGAGCGGTTCCATCCTGTCGCACCCCGAAGCGTGACGGTCGGACGGGCCAGGCATTCTGCCTAAGACTTCCGCACCATGTGTGATCATGAAGCCGAAACTTTGCAAGAGGAGGAGGAGGAGGAGGAGGAGGAGGAGGAGGAGGAGGAGAGGGAGGAGGGGGAGGAGGGGGAGAAGGAGAGGGAGTAGGAGGAACAGGAGGACCTGTTCTACCTGTTTACCTGCATGCCGTGGTTACCTGCTGCAAGGCGGGGCACGAGCAACACAATTACAGGTCAGGGAAGGCACCCCCAGACATAGGGGGCAGCCCTCTTGACAGCCTGCTGAGCACTTCTTTCCCAACTTGGGTGGGCACACCTGGCAAAACAAAACCTCTCGGATGGAGGCGCGGGTGTGCGATGCATGGCACTGGTCCGCCAATGGATGATCCCCCCACCCGCTCCACCCTCTAACGGCCCAAGATCATCAGGCAAGAATTCCTCACGATTCCTCGGGTCCTGCACAGCACGAGGGGGGAGAGCTTGAATTCGCTGGGAAATATCCGGCCTGGGCTTGCATGGGCCTGGCCAGAATTCGCTAAGCGGTCCACGCTTACTGAACTTTTGGCGGCAATTGCGGCTCGCCAACACACAAGGCCGCTCCGCGCAGGTTCCATCCCGCAAAGCCTGTTCAAACGAACATCAACGGCTTTCAATTGGGACTTCGGGCGCGTTGGGGTTCTCGTGGCAGGGTCGCGGTCGCCCGAAAACCTCTGGACAGCAAGGAGGCGGCTGACAACCTTAAACGCCCGATCGTCCGCCATCTCAAAGGCACGGACCTGTTCAACTGTTCAACTGACACCTGGACCAACTCAGCGGCCTTATTAACAAAGAAATCAGAACTACTGTTAAGGTCTCACCCGGCACGGGTGAGACGCATATTAATTTCCTGGGCAAGAGTAGGGTGGCCTTTAATCCATCGCACTTCCACACATCCACTGCGGGCCCCCAGGGTCTCGTGATAGAATCTCCAAAGGTCCAGCATCGAAGACTTACGCTTTTGCCTCAAAGCCTTACGTGACCCACGAACCACAGGCAAGCAGTCACAATAAACCAGCACATCTCCCCAACCCCTGTGTAGCAATTGAATCAGGGCATCTAATTCTGCTCGCCCGACAGTCTGCACTTTAGTGGGGAGGGTGCCACACGCAACGCCATCAAACATATAGGTACCACTTTGGTGGACAACAGACCAACCACAGCGTCTGAGACGCCAGTCTTTCACATATTTGCCACCAGAACCATCCACTCCCCACACGCCACCCCTGATCTTGGCCCCGTCCCGCAGCCTCCCCCACTCCCAAACCCAAGCTAGCGGGTCTGGGAGATGCCCAATGGCATCCTGGAGAGGTGGCAGGCCGCGGCACCAAAACGAGGGGGACGCATCAGGGTGGAGGGCTTCAGCCGTTAACGAGTCCGATTAGCCAATCGCCGAACCGACCAGATCATCAATGCATCGACACTGTAAGAACAGATGGACGGCCGTCTCGGGAGCAATCCCGCATCTAAGGCAAAGGCCACGGCTGGCAGAGTCGTATCCTGACTGAAGAAGCCTATGTTCCGTCCAAAAACCGGCACTCATCACGTTACGCAACATTCCAGCGGCCTCAAAGGCCCCTTGCTTCTCAAGCTTGTTCCGAAAACCCCCTGGGAACAGTGAAATCAACTCCTCCTTCCAATCCTTTACCTAAGTAGTGGTTGGAGGCCGTACTCCAAGACTTGCTCGCACAGAGCTTCTGGAGGGTCATCCAGAGCGCGTGCGTGAAATCGCCATCCGTCAGGCGCAGCACCGCGCTGTCGGTGAAGACCCAAAGGACAAGGCTTTTGGGGTCAGCTCCAAGATAGTAGAGAACCGATATGGTAGCAGCCAAGAGACCCCGAACGTTAAGCCAACGATGCTGAATACCACGCAAGATCCCGAGGCTCAGATGCCAACATTGCGCAACCTCCATTCTTTGCGCTTGGTCTGGATCACCCCACACACACATCACGAAAAGCGACGAGTTGCTAATAGCGAAGCCTAAACTGGGGGTCGTCCCTCGCAGGACTCTATTAACCCAAAGACCGTGGCCGTGCAGGCCCCTGGGGCCCACCACCCGGAGCACCTGGCCGCTTGGGCCCTCATAGCACGAATGTGCCCCAGGGTAAGCCCAAAGACCTGGTGACTCCAAGATCCGGCAGCGAGGACCCCCAGGCTTGTACAACTTCTTAGCATTCCCGACGAGTTTGCTCAGTAAAGCCACTTTCTTAGCATTTTTTGGGCGGCCAACGCACGCCTGTGCATCATCTTGACAGTTCGCCCACGTTTGCCTGCCGAGGTCATGACCCCCAGATCTCTAGTTGCCTCCTGCATTTTGATACGCAACCTGGTAGACTGAAACATATCTGCAAGCTGACGGCCCAGGCCATCATGACTACACACAAAAGCCGACTTGGCAGAGATCGTGCACCCCAAAGTGGAAACCTGGTGCTTTTAAATGCATGGCGGCAGGCACCAGCTTCGAGAGAATCTCACTCGATGTGCCGCGCTGACTGGGTTATGTCGTCAACAGATGCTTTGACCCGGACAGGGAAGAAAAGAGCATGAGCACTATCAAGGATAACGCACACGTAGATCTTGACCCAAGCCATCGCCTGCATACACCACCCCGCAAGTATTCCTTTCCCACTGTCCACATACCCTCCACCTCCAACACCCTAGGAGATACATGAATGAGGGTGTCCAAATAGAGGAAGTGAAGAGGATAGTCCATCTTAAAGGCAAGCTCAATCAGCAATCGTGAGGGTCGACAGTATCAAAGAAGCGCGTGGGGCCCCAGTGGGCGCCCACGGAGCAGAGCCCGAGCGCACGAGCGCCCTCGTGACCGAGCTGTCGCAACAGGCCCGCCTGGAGGGCACTCGAGCCTTGCACTGCGGTGTCCCAAAAATGAAACCGTTCAGCACTCCATCTATCCAGGTCCTGGTGACGAGCTTTACAATACACACGGTAAACGGTGGGACACTTACACACAGGTCTATCACATGCAGCATGTTTTAGGCAGGAGCGCAATCACACTCAACAAAACCTGGGATGGCCACATCATGCTAAGCTCGCACTGATTGAGGATGTGACTGAACCCACAGCAGCCTGAAGGGGAAAGTGAACAATCTGACGCGGGGCCCAATGGTCCACTCCTACAACAGTGGTAGCAGAAAAAAAACACCTATCACCACGATGAATTTCCAAGACAGTAAGGGGCTCCAACCCCTCAGCATGCGAAGGGCTCTCGGGCGGAGAGCGTCGAGGACACCTGAGACAGCAGCACGGGGATCAAGGTCCTTCCAAACACGTTCCCAAAAACATTGACGGTGGTTCATCATGTCACCTGGAAACTGGCGCACCCCCTCAGGGGAAACCAAAACCGTGGGGGTATCAGTAAGATCATGCTTCAACCAGGAATGAACTCGTTTGGCCCCTTTGGGAAGGGCCTTTAACAACCAAAGTTTCGACCCCTCCCAGGACCTCTTGCGCGCCGCCGACCACGACGCAAGAAATTCAGCAGATCTGGCATCGGAACCGAGGAGGACGAGGAGGAGGAGGACTTTACGGATGGAGGGCGGGCC
>CAUYUJ010017889.1:21080-48580 GCA_963575745.1 Prorocentrum cordatum
TCTTTCGCTAGTGCGCAGCACGTGTCCGTCCGCTCGGCTGGATAATTAGTTTGCGTTTAGCGACTAGCTTGCCGCCGCCCAAACAGCCGCCCACCCCTTGTCGCGCGGCGCTGAACTGAACAGATTCGGGGGGACGAGACAGATAAATCATCGGCATCGTCGTCTGCGCCATCGAAACCTCAGCCATCGACGCCACAATCACCTGGTGTAAGATAGCGGGTAGACGTTCCAATGTTATGGAAGTTCGTGCGTCTGGGAGCATTCGCGCGATTCTCGGCGTCCGCTGTAGCGTAACAATTAGCAAATCGCTAGGTCGACAACGCGGAAGACCGTATAGGTCGTTGAATCGGATACGGCACAGCTAGGGAGAAGGAGTTCGTGCAAAATCACGGGTAGATGTTCCAATCTGATGGAAATTCTTGCGTCTGGGAGCTTTCGCGCGATTCTCGGCGTCCGCGGCAGCGTAACCGTAGCAAATCGCTAGGTCAACAACACGGAAGACGCGTTTAGGTCGTTGTGTCGGAACCGGCGCAGCTAAGGAGAAGGGGCGGCGCAAAATCACAGGTAGACGTTCCAATGTTATGGAAATTTGCGCGGCTGGGAGCTTTCGCGCCGCCGCCGCCCAAAGGAGGGCTGTTACAAAGGATGATGGCGGGTATTTGTCCAACTACCCCGCCGCCGCCCACTCGGCATGCGCTTTGGTTTAGCGCGGCGGACACTGCAGTCACTTCGACGTATTATTTGTACAACAACTACCCACCCTTGCCCACCAGAGTGTATTTTTGGCAAAAGGATTATGGCCGGGTAGTTGTTGGTACTAACCAACAACTACCCGACCGCCGCCCACTCAGGTTGCATTTTTATATAGTACGGCGGTCACCGACGTCACTTCGACATATTATTTGTACAACAACTACCCACCCATGTCCACCGGAGTGTATTTTTTGTCACGTATGATTGCCGGGTACTTGGGTAGTTGCAAATTTTCAAAAGAAATGAAAGGGGGGCATCTTATTCTTTTAGAAAAATGCAACTACCCAACTACCCGGCAATAATCAGTAACAAAAAATACACTCCGGTGGACATGGGTGGGTAGTTGTTGTACAAATAATAGGTCGAAGTGACGTCGGTGACCGCCGTACTATATAAAAATGCAACCCGAGTGGGCGGCGGTCGGGTATTTGTTGGTTAGTACCAACAACTACCCGGCCATAATCCTTTGCAAAAAATACACTCTGGTGGGCAAGGGTGGGTAGTTGTTGTACAAATAATATGCCGAAGTTCCTACGGTGTCGCCGCGCTGCATCAAAGCGCATGCCGAGTGGGCGGCCCCCAGGTCGCCGCGGGGGGGTCCAGGGGCGGCTGCCAGGTTGCCGCGGGGGGGTCCAGAAGTATATCTCCTTGATAGGACCAAGCAGATGGGTGCCTCCCCCCCGCCGTCGGCCGCGCCGCCGCCGCCGGCCCCGCGCGTCTTCCGCGGCCGCCGTGCTCGAGTTTCTTGGGTGCCGCGCGTGGCAGTTCAGCGCGATGTACATTGCACCGCACATATGGTGCCAAGATAATATAAGAACCCACTGTTTGGGGTGAGCACTGATTTTTACAGCGGCCAAGCCTCGTCAAAAATAAACAGAAACGCGGATGGAAAGCACAACGATCGATCTTCTCGGGCACTCGCTAGAAATTGCGTTCTTCAATGCTGCGGAGGGGTCGTCGGATTTATGAAGCCCTTGCGTCCACGTCAGATATCTAGCGTCAGCATTGGAGTAGCGCTGACCATACAATCACCGAAAACAGAATCCCTGTTTATTTTTGACGAGGGCTGTTCGCTTATAGGCTTCTAAGCCGCTTTCTTTCGCTAGTGCGCAGCACGTGTCCGTCCGCTCGGCTGGATAATTAGTTTGCGTTTAGCGACTAGCTTGCCGCCGCCCAGACAGCCGCCCACCCCTTGTCGCGCGGCGCTGAACTGAACAGATTCTGGGGGACGAGACAGATAAATCATCGGCATCGTCGTCTGCGCCATCGACACCTCAGCCATCGACGCCACAATCACCTGGTGTAAGATAGCGGGTAGACGTTCCAATGTTATGGAAGATCGTGCGTCTGGGAGCTTTCGCGCGATTCTCGGCGTCCGCTGTAGCGTAACAATTAGCAAACCGCTAGGTCGACAACGCGGAAGACCGTATAGGTCGTTGAATCGGATACGGCACAGCTAGGGAGAAGGAGGTCGTGCAAAATCACGGGTAGACGTTCCAATCTTATAGAAATTCTTGCGTCTGGGAGCTTTCGCGCGATTCTCGGCGTCCGTGGCAGCGTAACAGTAGCAAATCGCTAGGTCAACAACACGGAAGACGCGTTTAGGTCGTTGTGTCGGAACCGGCGCAGCTAAGGAGAAGGGACGGTGCAAAATCGCAGGTAGACGTTCCAATGTTATGGAAATTTGCGCGGCTGGGAGCTTTCGCGCCGCCGCCGCCCAAAGGAGGGTTGTTACAAGGGATGATGGCGGGTATTTGTCCAACTACCCCGCCGCCGCCCACTCGGCATGCGCTTTGATTTAGCGCGGCGGACACTGCAGTCCCTTCGACGTATTATTTGTACAACAACTACCCACCCTTGCCCACCAGAGTGTATTTTTGCAAAGGATTATGGCCGGGTGGTTGTTGATACTAACCAACAACTACCCGACCGCCGCCCACTCGGGTTGCATTTTTATATAGTACGGCGGTCACCGACGTCACTTCGAGATATTATTTGTACAACAACTACCCACCCATGTCCACCGGAGTGTATTTTTTGTCACGTACGATTGCCGGGTACTTGGGTAGTTGCAAATTTTTAAAAGAAACGAAAAGGGGGGCATTTGATCCTTTTAGAAAAATGCAACTACCCAAGTACCCGGCAATAATCAGTAACAAAAAATACACTCCGGTGGACATGGGTGGGTAGTTGTTGCACAAATAATAAGTCGAAGTGACGTCGGTGACCGCCGCGCTATATAAAAATGCAATCCGAGTGGGCGGCGGCCGGGTAGTTGTTGGTTAGTACCAACAACTACCCGGCCATAATCTTTTGCCAAAAATGCACTCTGGTGGGCAAGGGTGGGTAGTTGTTGTACAAATAGTATGCCGAAGTTACTACGGTGTTCGCCGCGCTGCATCAAAGCGCATGCCGAGTGGGCGGCCCCCAGGTTGCCGCGGGGGGGTCCAGGGGCGGCTGCCAGGTTGCCGCGGGGGGGTCCAGAAGTATATCTCCTTGATAGGACCAAGTAGATGGGTGCCCCCCCTCCGCCGTCGGCCGCGCCGCCGCCGCCGGCCCCGCGCGTCTTCCGCGGCTGCCGCGCTCGAGTTTCTTGGGTGCCGCGCGTGGCAGTTTAGCGCGATGTGCATTGCACCGCACATATGGTGCCAAGATAATATAAGAACCTATTGTTTGGGGCGAACACTGATTTTTACAGCGGCCAAGCCTCGTCAAAAATAAACAGAAACGCAGATGGTAAGCACAACGATCGATCTTCTCGGGCACTCGCTAGAAATTGCGTTCTTCAATGCTGCGGAGGGGTCGTCGGATTTATGAAGCCCTTGCGTCCACGTCAAATATCTAGCGTCAGCATTGGAGTAGCGCTGACCATACAATCACCGAAAACAGAATCCCTCAGTTTATTTTTGACGAGGGTTGTAGTTCTGTCTTCGTTCAACGTTTGCTGCAAAGCGAAGTCAAAACGAAAACGGTCCACGAAATTGCCAACAACACCGTTTAGCTCGAGCCCTGGGGTGTACAGTCGGACTGGATTGGACAGGACACGCGAGAGGACACGAGACCCTGCAGAGGGCCACATTGCCATAGGAATGTGGGAAGCATGGGTCGCGAGGCACGGGACACGAGGGTACCTGCGAATCTGGGCCGACTGTATGGTGGGCGCCCTCCGAACTCTGAAGCGAGGAAGAGGCAACCACGGCGCCCCGCAGGGCCGACCCCCGACGCCGACCCCACAGTGGTGATGACCTGCAGGCGGCGAGTCCCTCGGCCGGGCGGTCGTGGCCTTGGTGCGCGATGCTCGGCCCCTGGCCTGACAACCAAAACATGACTGCCCGTGTCGGGCACAGATGGGGCAACTCTCCGTCGCTAGAGGTCGCTCGTAGCCACGCCTGCATCGAAGAGGGGTTGGGGGGATGGGAAGGGGCATGCCGCTTCTTCACGGAAGGCTCGCCCCGCCTTGTGGCCGCCGCGAGCTCAACACCCAACCTGGAGTTTTGGCACGGCAGCGGATGTCACGCAACGATGGTTGCCTCCCCCTCGCCCATGATCGGGCGGGTGGTAAGTGGGGGGTGACCTACATGGGGGTTCAGGAACGGGCCCTGAAGGGGTTCTGTGGGGATCCTTCTGGCCTCCTGATGGCGCCCCCTTCCTCACCCCCTTACAGGTCTCCCCCCCCCCCCCCGGTACGACCCGCCCACTCGCGGACGAATGATGCACTTCTCGGGCCCTGCAGGCCCCCTTTTGGGCCTCTGCATAATCGGAGCTCGACCACAAGGAACCTTCCACAAAAAACCCAACCCTGAGACCCCAGGACGCCCGTTGATTAGTGGTATGGGAGCGTCACGCCTTCCGCGGCAGCACCATCGAAACCCAAGAGACCCAGGGCACCCTGCAGGCAAGCAGGGTGCTTCTTGGCATGGGCTTCCATCGTAGGCTCCCTTCAGCAACCCTCGCTGCCCCCCCCATTCGTCACCACCGTGTACGCGACGCCCAGATGAGCGACGAAAACAAAAGGGTCTTACACGAGACGACACAGCGACCTTACACGGAGGCTCATGCGGGCCGCTCGCGCGGCACGCCACATTGGAAACGAGGGCACTTACGTGAGCCCTTACGCGGGCAGCTTACGCGCCAATGCCGGCGAAGACGCCCTCGTTGTCTTCCGTTTTCTGCAGCACTCGCTGCCCCCCCCATTAAGCGGCCCCGGACGCCGACGACGTCGACGTCGACGACGTCGACGACGTCGACGACGTCGACGACGAAGACGACGTCGACGACGTCGTCGCCCATGACGCGACGCGCAAATGACTCGGGGATCTGCTGACCCGGTCAGTCCAGACCTGGGTCATACGAGCCTTGCAAAATCCTGCAAAATCATGAAAAAGCCTGAAGGTTTCTGCGCCCCAAACCCGGGTCAGTGCACCCCTGGCCCTGCAGGATCCTTCAAGATCTGGCGCTCTGATGGACCCCTGTTTGCATTGACCCCCGTCTCTTGAGCCCCGAATGATGCCCACACATGCGACGCCCAGATTTTTTTAGGACGGGGTCCCTGGAAGTCTCGACCCTTTGCCCAGGACCGGCTTGTTTCATCCTGAGTCGTCTTTTGACGCTCCCGAGGCCCGGCGAGGGCCCCCCAGGGCCGAACATTGCCAAAAACCTCCCGTCCTGATGTTTTTGTTGCCCGAGGGGGTCTGGGTCTTTGAGCAAGGACCGACCGTCCTGGCATTTCTATATGCCTACCATGAGAAGTTCTTAGAACCCAGAAATGTTATCATAACAAATGCAATGTTCTTAGAACATAAGCCCGACGTGTGATAACAAGACGGTCCAGGCCAGAAATGTTCTGAGAACACTTCGTGGAGACCACAGAAGGTTCTTAGAACATTGTTTGGTAGGCCTGTAGGCGAGCTCGGACCGAGCTCGCCTACAGGCCTAGCCGAGCTGCTCGGCGGTGGGCAGACTTCCCTTTAGTAAACCTCCCCTTAGTGAAAACGGCCTAGGACCGAAACCGACGGACCTGGACCCGCAACATTGACGACCGCGACGCCCTCTCGCGAACCGAAAACGGCCAATTCACCAATCGACGTGTTAGGGTGGGAGGTCTGTCCACCCCCGAATTGTGTTGGTAGGCCTGTATCGGGTGTTGCTAGAAGTGCCCCTGGCGCAAGGTGCCCCCAGCTTTTCGCTCAATTTTGGAGCCCCTGAGGCCCTCTGGGCCTCGTGAGGGGTGCCCCTGGAGGCGTTTGGTCCAGTCTGGGCCACCCCGAGAATCCTGGGGGCACCTTGGGCCAGGGGTACTTCTAGCAATACCCGACTGTGGGCGAGCCAGGACGCCTCGCCACTGCTTGGCCGAATGGCGCACGTCGTCGGATACTCCTCCTCCTCCTCCTCCGCCTCCTCCTCCTCCGCCTCCTCCTCCGCCTCTTCCTCGACCTCCTCCTCCTCCTCCTCCTCCTCCTCCTCCTTCTCCTCCTCCTCCTCCTCCGCCTCTTCCTCGACCTCTTCCTCGACCTCCTCCTCCTCCTCCTCCTCCTCCTCCTCCTCCTCCTCCTCCTCCTCCTCCTCCTCCTCCTCCTCCTCCCCCTGGGAGCCGAGCCGCGCCGCCGCCGAGGAGCCGCCCCCGCGGCGCTGCGGCCCCGGCGGCGCGGGGCCCCGCGGGCGGAGCCCGCGCGCGCGGAGCCCGGGCGCCGCCGCCCGGGCGGGGCCGCAGGGGCCGGCCATGGCCGGAGAGGCCTCCAACAGGCTGGGACGCCGCGCGAAGGGCCTCCAAAGAGGAGGAGGAGGCGAGGAGGAGGAGGGGGAGGAGGAGGAGGAGGAGGAGGAGGAGGAGGAGGAGGGGGAGGAGGAGGGGGAGGAGGAGGAGGAGGAGGAGGAAGAGGAAGAGGAAGAGGAGGAGGACGAGGACGTGACGAGAAAGGAGAGGAGAGGAGGAGGAATATGAGGACGACGAGGGGAGGAGGAGGAGGACGAGGAGGAGGAGGAGGAGGAGGACGAGGGGGAGGAGGACGGAGAGGGGCCGGACCAGGGGCGCCGCGCGAAGGGAGGAGGGGGCGAGCCACAGAGGCCTCCAGGCCACGGGGAGGATGTCCGGAGGACGGCGAGGACGCGGGGGCAGGGCGACGAGGTGGAGGGCGAGGAAGAGGAGGAGGGGGAGGAGGAGGAGCAGGAGGAGCAGGAGGAGGGGGGAAGACAAGCTAGGTGCGCTCGCGTCATATCTGACGTACTACCCCTACCTCCCGTCCCTCACCATGGCATAGATCTCCTCTCCATTCGCACAGTCGGATGTCGTAGCAGGGCATAGCATTACATAGCATAGCATGGTGTTGAAGATCAACGCGTAGCTTGACATAGCATGGCGTGGCGACGCCCCAGTGGGGGGGGGGGCTTCAGCGGCCCAAACAGTCAACGAATCGACACCGAATGTGTTATAGCTTCCCGTGGTTCTTTCGGGGGAGCATTTTCCAGATTTTGGGACCGTTTGGACGGACCGAAAACCATGCCGTGGCATGGCGCTGGAAATAATGACGCCAGCGCTGCAGCGGGAGCACGATTCGGAACGAGCGGCAGCGCGGAAATGAGGCCAGCGCTGCAGCGGGAGCACGATTCGGAGGACGCGTAGCCTGACATAGCATGGCGTGGCGACGTCCCAAAGTGGTGGGTCTTCTGCGGCCCAAACAGTCAACAAATCGACACCGAATGTGGACTCACTTCCGATTGTTTTTTCGAAAGACAATAATTTCGAGATTTTGGAACTCTTTCGGAAGGACTGAAAACCATGCCGTGGCATGGCGCTGGAAATAATGACGCCAGCGCTGCAGCGGGAGCACGATTCGGAACGAGCGCAAGAACGAAAATGAGGTCAGCGAGAGCAACATTTTGAAAACAAAATAATTAAGCGAAAACCAATTTCCCGGGAAACCTGTGTAAAAAACAATACGCGAAGGGGGGCCGAACATCTTCTGGACGTCACCAGGAGAGAGAGGAGAGTAGTATTCATATTGTGTACAGGCATGGGGAGGGGGAACGCTTCTTAGAAGACCGGGTGTTGCTAGAAGTGCCTGGCCCAAGGTGTTCCCAGGATTTCCGAAGAAACCGCCACGGCCTCCAGAGCACCCCTCACGAGGCCCAGGGGGGCCCGAAGAGCTTCAAAATGAAGCGAATAGCTGGGAGCACCTTGGGCCAGGGACACCTTCAACAACCCCGAGAATGAGGCTGCTTCTTAGAATCCGCCGGCACTGCATCCATGGATGACTGCGGCCTTCCGAGACACAGGGGTGCTTCGGAGAAGCCTTCCCCCCTCCCCTGCCTCCCGACAGATGGGGTCCGAGTAGATGGGGTCAGAAGATCGCGCCGCATCTCCGATGCATCATCGACGCATCGACACTGCATCGGCGACGTTGGCGATGCATCGACGACGCCGTCGTGGGAGAAAATCGGGTTCTTCATCGAGCCGCATCAGCGATGCATCGGCGATGCGGCGCGATCCTCCGCTCCCGTCTGCTGCGCGCCGCCGCCAGGGCAAGGCCACAGGGGCCAGCCATGGCGCGGGCCTGCTTCGGCCTGGAGGGTCGCTGGGGCGACAAAAAGGAATGACGTATCCCCGTTCTCTCGTGCTGGTGGCGATGCTCACAAAAATGCATCCCATCCACTGCACTACATGTAGTGGCTCCCATCCTCCTCTCATCCTGCACCTCGACATGGCGGGCGGGCGGGAGACATCGTACTCATTGCAACCCGAACTTCTCGGTTTGCGCCCGCCCTGGATGGTCGCTTGAGCGACAAGATGACGTGACTTTTAGTACAAAGCAACTCCTGGGAGTTCTTCGCCAGAGAGAGTCAGGGCTATTGAATCAGAAAGCCCGATTCAGGGCCCTTGAGCTGGACTATAAGCCGGATGAAGCCTGGAGTGACACCAAATTGAATGGGATTGAATCGCATTGCGCGGCATCAAGCCGGTTTCAGCCGGGTTTTGAGAGCGCATCTTTGATTCGCGGCCACAACGGGCGTTATTTTGGAGTCCCGGAACGGTGCGGTGACGGACCGTGCGGTGACCTCGAAATCCCCCGCGACCTCACCGCACGGTCCGTCAACGCACGGTTTTGGGACCTCGGAGGCCCCTGTCGCCCGAGACGTCCTCGGAGAACGACCCGAGTCCCAAACCCGTGCGATGACCCCGAATCCCTACTGACTCACCGAACGGTGTGGTCACCACACCGTTTGGGGGCCCCCGAGCAACGGGCGTTATGTAAGGGGAAAGGGGGGACCGGGGGGCGGGACGGTAGGGGGCATCACGTACAGCGCACCCCCCCGGACTGTGGTGCCAGACGCGCTGCGGCAGTGCTGGGGACGCACTGGGGGTGGGAGCGTTACGTTTAGGTCGGGCGTATCCTCCTACAGGGGGCTGGACGACAATTAAAACACACTCCAAACATGCTCCCAAATGGTCAAAAATTTGAAAAAATCGTCCCCAGACTATTGTTTGACAATTTTTGAATCTCCCCCCCGTTGAGGGACAAGCTCGACTGCACGTTACGTTATGGAGGGGGGATGGGGCGGAGGCAGGGGGCACACCGCGCATCATGGCCGAGGGGGTAAATAAGAACACTCTCTAAGCCAGATTCGGCCGGCTATCGACCAGGTGTATAGCGCCGACTCAGAAGATAACCTCCTAGACTGGCGTCCTAGCATGACTTGGTCAATTAGTCCCGACATCGAGCGCATCAAAAATTAGCCTGGCGAAGGACCCAACCATATGCAATTGTGAGTAAGGCTGGTGTGAGTACCGTCTTCGGTGGATTTCCCTATGGGGCCACGAACCGTTTGAGGGGTGTGCCGAAATGGGTGTGGGGGCGGCATGCGAACGTTGCCACTGGGGCCTTCGGTGGAGCTCCTTATGGGGCCACGAAACGTGTGAGGGGTGTACCGAAGTTGGCGTGGGGGCGGCATGCGAAAATACGCAGCCACTTGGGGCCTTCGGTTGGAGCTCCCTGTGGGGCCACGAAACGTGCGAGGGGTGTGCCGAAATGGTGTGGGGCGGGCCAACACCACCATCACCAACACATGCGAACGCAGCCCCTGGGGCCTTCGGTGGAGCTCCCTATGGTGCCACGAAGCCTGTTGTTGTGAGGGGCGTGGCGGGATGGGTGGCGGGAGCGCATGTGGGCGCGGCCGCTGGGGACTTCGGTGGGGCTCCCTATGGGGCCACGAAACGTGTGAGGGGTGTGCCGAAATGGGTGTGGGGGCGCATGCGAACCCAGTCACTGGGGCCTTCAGTGGAAATCCCCATGGGGCCACGAAACGTGTGAGGGATGTGCCGAAATGGGTGTTGGGGAGGCATACGAACCAGGCCACTGGGGCCTTCGGTGGAGCTCCCTATGGGGCCACGAAACGTGTGAGGGGTGTGCCGAAATGGGTGGTGGGGAGGCACGCGGACCCTGCCACTGGGGCCTTCGGTGGAGCTCCTTATGGGGCCACGAAACGTGTGAGGGGTGTGCCGAAATGGGTGGTGGGGAGGCATGCTGACCCTGCCACTGGGGCCTTCGGTGGAGCTCCCTATGGGGCCACGAAACGTGTGAGGGGTGTGCCGAAATGGGTGGTGGGGAGGCATGCGAACGCAGCCGCTGGGGCCTTCGGTGGAGCTCCCTATGGGGCCACGAAACGTGTGAAGGGTGTGCCGAAATGGGTGGTGGGGAGGCATGCGGACCTTGCCACTGGGGCCTTCGGTGGAGCTCCCTATGGGGCCACGAAACGTGTGAGGGGTGTGCCGAAATGGGTGGTGGGGAGGCATGCGAACGCAGCCACTGGGGCCACTCCGGTCGGATTTTCCCTTATGGGTCCACGAAACGTGTGATGGGTGTGCCGAAATGGGTGGTGGGGAAGTCATTGCGGTACCCTTGCCACTGTCCTTCGTGGAAGCGCTTATGTGGTCACGAAACGTGTGAGGGGTATGCCGAATGGTGGTTGGGAGGCAATACGGACCCCTGCCCCTGGGGCCTTCCGGTGGATCTCTCCCTGTGGGGCCACGAAACGTGTGAGGGGTGTGCCGAAATGGGTGGTGGGGAGGCATGCGGACCTGCGCACTGGGGCCTATTCGGTGGAGCTCCTTATGAGACCACGATCCTGGTGAGGGGTGTGCCGAAATGGCCCGAGGCCGCCATGCGAACCCTGCCACTGGCGCCTTCGGTGGAGCTCCCTATGGGGCCACGATCCACGTGAGGGGTGTGCCGAAATGGCCCGAGGCCGCCATGCGAACCCTGCCACTGGGGGCCTTCGGTGGAGCTCCCTATGGGGCCACGATCCTCGTGAGGGGTGTGCCGAAATGGGTGTGGGAGGCATGCGAACCTGCCACTGGGCCTATCCGGTGGAGCTCCCTATGGGGCCACGAAAGAAGTATGATGGGGTGTGCGAAATGGGTGGTGGGGAAGGCATATGCGAACCCTGCACTTGGAGCCTTCGGTGGAGCTCCCTATGGGGCCACGAAACGTGTGGGGGTGTGGCCGAGATGGTGGTGGGGAGGCATGCGACCCTGCCATGCGACCCTGCAACTGGGGCCTTCGGTGGAGCTCCCTATGGGGCCACGAAACGTGTGAGGGGTGTGCCGAAATGGGTGGTGGGGAGGCATGCGGACCCTGCCACTGGGGCCTTCGGGGAAGCTCCCTATGGGGCCACGAAACGTGTGAAGGGGTGTGCCGAAATGGGTGGTGGGGAGGCATGCGGACCCTGCCACTGGGGCCTTCGGTGGAGCTCCCTATGGGGCCACTAAACGTGTGAGGGGTGTGCCGAAATGGGTGGTGGGGAGGCATGCGGACCCTGCCACTGGGGCCTTCGGTGGAGCTCCCTATGGGGCCACGAAACGTGTGAGGGGTGTGCCGAAATGGTGGTGGGGAGGCATGCGAACGCAGCCACTGGGGCCTTCGGTGGAGCTCCCTATGGGGCCACGAAACGTGTGAGGGGTGTGCCGAAATGGGTGGTGGGTAGGCATGCGTACCCTGCCACTGGGGCCTTCGGTGGAGCTCCCTATGGGGCCACGAAACGTGTGAGGGGTGTGCCGAAATGGGTGGTGGGGAGGCATGCGAACCCTGCCAATGGGGCCTTCGGTGGAGCTCCCTATGGGGCCACGAAACGTGTGAGGGGTGTGCCGAAATGTGTGGTGGGGAGGCATGCGAACCATGCCACTGGGGCCTTCGGTGGAGCTCCCTATGGGGCCACGAAACGTGTGAGGGGTGTGCCGAAATGGGTGGTGGGGAGGCATGCGAACCCTGCCACTGGGCCCTTCGGTGGAGCTCCCTATGGGGCCACGAAACGTGTGAGGGGTGTGCCGAAATGGGTGGTGGGGAGGCATGCGGACCCTGCCACTGGGGCCTTCGGTGGAGCTCCCTATGGGGCCACGAAACGTGTGAGGGGTGTGCCGAAATGGGTGGTGGGGAGGCATGCGAACCCTGGAGGGAGGAGGGCGAGGAGGAGGAGGAGGAGAGGAGGAGAGGAATGCGGGGACCGTCTCTTAAAAACGAGGACCCAACACCACAGGATGGTTGGGAACAAGGCAAGGCGGATGTCGTTCGCCGTTTACGGGCTCTGGGGTCCCCCACCGGCTCGCGGACCGTCGCAAATGACCCAGGATGAAATTAGCCTGGAGAAGGACCCAACCATATGCAGCTGCGAGTACCGCACGGATATGAGACGAAGGAGGGGGCACGCAAACTAGGCCCCTCTTCTCATAGGCACCGCGCCACTGTGGCCCTCGGTGGAGCTCCCTATGGGGCCACGAAACGTGTGAGGGGTGTGCCGAAATGGGTGGTGGAGAGGCATGCGAACCCTGCCACTGGGGCCTTCGGTGGAGCTCCCTGTGGGGCCACGAAACGTGTGAGGGGTGTGCCGAGATGGGTGGTGGGGAGGCATGCGAACCCTGCCACTGGGGCCTTCGGTGGAGCTCCCTATGGGGCCACGAAACGTGTGAGGGGTGTGCCGAGATGGGTGGTGGGGAGGCATGCGAACCCTGCCACTGGGGCCTTCGGTGGAGCTCCCTATGGGGCCACGGAGCGTGTGAGGGGTGTGCCAAAATGGGTGGTGGGGAGGCATGCGAACCTTGCCACTGGGGCCTTCGGTGGAGCTCCCTATGGGGCCACGAAACGTGTGAAGGGGTGTGCCGAGATGGGTGGTGGGGAGGCATGCGAACACTGCCATTGGGGCCTTCGGTGGAGCTCCCTATGGGGCCACGAAACGTGTGAGGGGTGTGCCGAAATCGGTGTGGGGGGCATGCGAACCCTGCCACTGGGGCCTTCGTGGATGCTCCCTATGGGCCACGAAACGTGTGCGGGGTGTTCAGGATGTGTGGGTGGGGAGGCATGCGAACCCTGCCACTGGGGCCTTCGGTTGAGCTCCACTATGGGGCAACGAAAACGTGTGGGGGTGTGCCGAAATGGGTTTGGGAAGGCATGCGAACGCAGCCACTGGGGCCTTCGGTGGAGCTCCCTATGGGGCCACGTAACGTGTGAGGGGTGTGCCGAAATGTGTGGTGGGGAGGCATGCGAACGCAGCCACTGGGGCCTTCGGTGGAGCTCCCTATGGGGCCACGAAACGTGTGAGGGGTTTGCCGAATTGGGTGTGGCTGACGCATGCGGGCGGCGGCACTGGGGCCTTCGGTGGAGCTCCCTATGGGGCCACGAAACGTGTGAGGGGTGTGCCGAAATGGGTGGTGGGGAGGCATGCGGACCCTGGAGGGAGGAGGGCGAGGAGGAGGAGGAGGAGGAGAGGAGGAGAGGAACGCGGGGCACCGTCTCTTCAAAACGAGGACCCAACACCACAGGATGGTTGGGAAAAACAGTTTCCGGGGGATTGGTCGAGCCCTCTGGGAGTGAACTGCGGCGCGCGGCTGCAAATCTCCAACGACATGAGCGCCAAACAGAAAAGGCTCTCCCGCACGATGGACGCAGCGACTTTACGCGCCAACTTACGCGGGCTGCCGGCGCGGTACACCACGTGGAGACGAGGAAACTAACGCGCGGCCTTGCGCGGGAAGCTGTCGCGCGAATGCTCGCGCAATCGACCACGTTTTCTCCCGTCGCTCACTTTATTGGAGCGGCCCTGAAACACACAAAGAAATAGACACAAATAGCAGGATTCCCTATATTTTCCCATATTTTCTTGGTTCTTGTCTTCCCCCCCACTTCCCATATTTTCCAATATTTTCTGGGGAATCGACGATCAATTGTGTCTGTTTGTGTTTTTCCCTCCTGATTTATGTAGGCACGCAGCGCGCCTCGTCTCCCTCGTCGTGGTGACCGTGGTTCCGTCTATGCAGTGGCCACCACCCCCTACATGGTCTGCAGGTCCCCTGTGAGTCTCTGCAGAGGTCACCCGAGAGTCAAAAACTTCTGGGAATTAGCCTAGGGCGAAGGACCCAATCATGTGCAAATGTGAGCACCGTCGTTGTATGCACCGCATTCGGAGGAGCTCCCTGCAAGGCCACGAAATGTGTGAGCCAATGGACGCATGCGAAAGCAGCCGCTGGGGCTGTCGGTGGATTTCCCTACGGGGCCACGAAACGCGTGAGAGGTGTGCCGAAATAGGTGCGGTGGGCGCATGCGAACACAACCATTGGGGTCGTCGGTGGAGCTCACTATGGCGCCGTGAAACGTGAAAGGGGTGTGCCGAAATGGGTGCGGTGGGCGCATGCGAAAGCAGCCACTGGGGCTGTCGGTGGAGCGGAAGGAGCTCCCTATGGGGCCACGAAACGTGTGAGGGGTGTGCCGAAATGGATGTGGGTGACGCATGCGGGCGGTGGCACTGAAGCCTTCGGTGGAGCTCCCTATGGGGCCACGAAACGTGTGAGGGGCGTGGTGTGACGAATTGGATGTGCGTGACGCATGCGGCCGATGGCACTGGGGCCTTCGGTGGTGGAGCTTCTAATGGAGCCACGAAACGTGTAAGGGGTGTGCCGAGTTGGGTGTTCGTGACGCATGCGGGCGGTGGCACTGGCGCCATCGGTGGAGCTCCCTATGGGGCCACGAAGCGTGAGAGGGCTGTGCCGAAATGGGTGACGCATGCGGGCGGTGGCACTGGGGCCTTCGGTGGGGCTCCCTATGGGGCCACGAAGCGTGTGAGGGGTGTGCCGAATTGGGTGTGGCTGACGCATGCTGGCGGCAGCACTGAGGCCTTCGGTGGGGCTCCCTATGGGGCCACGAAGCGTGTGAGGGGTGTGCCGAATTGGGTGTGGGTGACGCATGCGGGCGGCAGCACTGGGGCCTTCGGTGGGGCTCCCTATGGGGCCACGAAGCGTGTGAGGGGTGTGCCGAAATGGGTGTGCGTGACGCATGCGGGCGGTGGCACTGGGTCCTTCGATGGAGCTCCCTATGGGGCCACGAAACGTGAGAGGGGTGTGCCGAAATGGGTGTGCGTGACGCATGCGGGCGGTGGCACTGGGGACCTCGGTGGAGCTCCCTATGAGGCCACGAAGCGGTGTAATGGGTGGGTGAAACGCAAGGAGGAGGGAGGAGGGGGAGGAGGAAGGAGGCGGGAGGAAGAAAACGCGGGGCGCCGTCTCTTCAAAGCGGAGACCCAACGCCACAGGAAGGCTGGGAAATAATCAAACATAGTCGACACATCCTCCCCAGAGCATCCCTTGACTAATCTTGACTGACTATTCCTCCTGCCGAGGGACACGCGCCACAATTAGGCCCAGGGGTATCAATGCCTTTTCCTCTGGCGTTCGCCACGCGAGCCGCTCGCCGGCCGGCGGCGGGCCGCGCGGCGCACAGAGCCCCAGGCGCGGCGCGGCCCCCCCGTGGCGGTCCCGAGGCGCCCCCGTCGGCGGCGGGGCGGCCCTGCAGGCCATAGGCTCGCTGGCCACCCGGGGAAGCTCCGATTCGATTCGATCCGACTCCGATGGATGCCGATTCCGAATCGATTCGCCTTGGGATCCTGGTTTGGGTTCCGATCGACTAGCCTGTCAGTTTCCGCCGACTCGACTCTTCCCGATTCGACTGCCGATTTTCCCTCCGTTCCGATCGCCGGTCCGAAACGGTCGAATGGCCACAGCTGCAGGAGCAGGGGGGCCCAGACCCTCTCGGGCCGGGGGAAGATCGCGACGGGATGTGTTTTTTTGACTTGTCGCCGACTTCGGCCTCCAGGGGCGCACGAAACACAACTCGGTACCCACTACGCGATCAACACAAATCAATACTCATTGCCCACTAACCACTATCCACTACTCAAACTTCACTACTCACTACTCACTGCATCCACTACTCGCTACTCCCTACACTCTACTCGCTACCCAATGCGCACCACTCACTACCCACAACTCACTACGCACTATGCTCCCACTACTCCCTACCCACTACTCCCAACTCGCTACTCACTACCCAGTACTCAATACTGACTACTCCTTAACACGACTCACTGCCCACTACTCACTACTCGCTAAGCACTATTCACTATCCACTGCCCACTATCCACTACTCACTACTGAGTACTCACAGTTCACAACTCACTACTCATTGCCCATTACCCACTACTGACTATCCGCTGCTCGCTACTCGCTATTCCCTGCTCCCTACATAGTACTCACTGCTCACTACTACTCACTACTCACAACTCCCTACCCCCTACCCCCTACTCGATACCCGCTAGTCACTAGTCACGAGTCGCTACGCTACTCACTACTCACTATTCAGTACCCACTGGTCACTACTCACGACTCACTAACCACTACGCACGACTCCCTAGTTACTGTTCAAGATGCAATACTTACTAATCACTACGCACTACTCATTGCTCACAAACCACTACCCCCTACTCCATACTCCCTACTCACTAGTCACGAGCCACAGGTCGCTACTCACTCCTCACTATTCAGTATTCACTACTCACAACTCACGACTCACTACTCACTACTCGCTACCCCCTACACACTACCCACCGCCTAATACTCAAAACCCACTTCTCATGTCGCACTACTCACTACTCACTACTCACCACTTCCTACCCCATACTTACTCCAACAACTCACTACCCACTACTCGATATTGCCTACTCGCTACTCACTACCGACTACTCCCTCCACACTACTCACTACTCACAGTGCCCTGTTCACGACTCACTATTCACTACTCGCTACTCCCTAATCGCTACTCACTACTCACTACCCACTCCTCACTACCCACTACTCACTAGTCACTGCGCATTACTCACTACTCACTCCCCACTCCTCACTAGTCCCTACTATCTATTCACTACTCACGATTTACTACTCACTACGATCTACTCACTATTCACTACTCACTATCCCGAGGCCAGACACCCCACCCCTTGCGTGAGAGGCCCTCTCCCCGGCCCCGTGTTCGGCGCAAAAGGGGGGAGGGGGTGGGGGGGTCGAAAATCTCACCCCCCCCGTCGAAGAGGTGGAGGGGGGGGGGGGTCGGAACACCCTCCCCTTTTCAACTACGGGGTGATCCAGTGGCGCGCTTTCCCTTTCTCCCATACAGTCAACCCGTATAGTAAGGATGCGCGATAAGGATGCAAGGGCCTTTGCTGCCCATTTCGATGCGTTTCGAGCGGGGCGCGGCCAACGAAAGCGGCCAAGGATGGACCGAGGAGGCAAGGATACAAGGGTATATTTGGGAAGGCTGCCCATCCTTAATGTGCGGATTGACTGTAAGTTAGAACTCGATCTGCCACAGCAAACCTGGGGAACACATGAGGCAAGCTGTGAAGCAAGCAGGGAACACCGAGCCCCTCCCCAACGAAAGAGGTTCCTTCTTCGGAGCCCCTGCTGTGCGGTCGGGCCTGGGCCAGGAGAACATCCTTCAAGAGGACGAGACCATCGGTCGGCCAACAAAATAACAGGCCATCCATGGGTACCCTCCCCAGGGTGCACAAGAACCTCCAACAAGCACGAAGAGCACCAGGGCAGCCTTCGCAAACAGAACTGGATCTCAGACCTCGGTCCGACTGCAGTGAGCATCGCGTCACTGGTCCCTATCCCCCAATGGCGTGACCTCCTTTGGCCCCTCTGGCCGACTTGCCCACCTACGTATCACTAGGTGATACGATCCCGGATCGAGGGGTTGACAAGCCAATCCTCGCCCCCAGATGGGACGGGTCCCAGGGTTCAGAGGCGCCCACCCCCTGATGGGATGGGGGGGACGACGACGACGGCGACGACAACGACCACGTCGACGACGACGACGACGACGAGGACGAGAACGCCGACGACGACCACGACGAAGGACGACGACGACGTCGGCGGAGGACGAGGACGAGGACGACGACGTCACGCCCACGGGGTGGGGGCACCCATCACGCGGGGTGGGCCCGAAGGCATCAGCGTGAGGGGGGGGCGAGCCCTGGATCAGATATGCCTGTTCACTCGGGCTTCGCGGGGCCTGCCCCCACCTTGTAGGGTCGCTTGGTGAGACCGAGATTGCTGTGGCCCAGGCGGGGCCGGGGATAGGTTGGACGATGCTGAGGTAGTGTGGCTCCGGCGTGGGAGCAAGGCTGCAATGATAGTGGTTTCGTTCTGGTCGGTTTGTTTTGCTCCTGGTTTGATCGGGGCTCCACTCTAGCGCATGTGCCATGTTGTCATTGTTGCTCGTCGACCCCCCCACCTCTGAGAGGAAGGACAAGGGGGGACTGGCCCAGGGGGGACACGTCGACCTTGAGTCAGCGATCCTCCGCCCATGCATCGGCGACAAGAAGCCCCCGATGGCGAAGCCGTGCGCTCCTGGGCGGGACTGCGGGGCCCAGGCCGCGATCGACGAAGACGGAGGCGACCGGTGGCCGCTGCCTCCTCTCCCCCTCGTGGCCCCTGCACCTCGAACAGCAGTGGTGGAGGCCCGGGCCACGACCGCGTGGCCGTGCACCGGCCCGCAGCAGAGAGCCCCCCGCGCGGCCCCCCGCGCGCGCGCTGGCGCTCTCAGGCCCCCCGCCGCCGCCGAGGCCTGCGGGCGAGCTCCGCCCGCGCCCCTCGGCGTCGGCGGCACTCCCGCGACCCTCCTCGGCGGCCTGCGGCGGCCCTCGGCGGCCCTCGGCGGCGGCCCGCGGCACAGGCCGCGCCCCGCGGCGGCCCTCGGCGGCGGCGCCGGTGGGTGGCGGGGCCCGCCGGAGGACCGAGGAGGAGTGAAGGTCGAGGAGCGAGGCTCGGAGCCTCGAGGAGAGTCGAGGCTCGAGTGGAGCAATTCGAGGGCTCTGCTCTGGCCAGAGTGGAGTGCGCCAGAGCGTGCTGGGGCTCCTGTGGGTGTGTGGCGAAGCCGACGCCCCTCTTGGGACGTATAGCCCTTCTCACCAGGGCTGGACCGAAACGTCGTGTTTGTTGATGCTCTCTTCGTTTTGTTGCTCGTTTTGCTCTACCAGTTTTCCTGCACCTCCCTGCGAAAACGAAAAACAAAGCACAGCCGAAGTCCAGCAAAACAGCGTTTAGGTCCCGCCCTGCTTCTATCCAACCTTGAGAGCGTGACAACGCTAGCGTGGGCGGCGATTCTATAGCCGATCAGGAGGCCCCCAAGAGAGCCCAGGAGGTCACCTGGATGCCCCAAGAGGCCCCCAAGAAGCCCAAAAAGAGGCCCCGAGAGGACCCCGAACGGCCCCCAAGAGAACCCCAGAAGGCCGCGAACGTGCAGACAAACGCCTGCGATGGCACAATACGGGCCGGCGGAATGAGCGAAGCGATTGAATCAATTCTGTAGTCGATGCGCTGCCGGGCCCCTCCCAGGCAGCTGCCGCGGGAGCGCCCGCAGCAGCCGCCGCGGGGCAGGCCTTCTCCGACGGCGGCGAGGCTCCTCCCTGTACAGGGACATGCCCGAATAAAACTCCTGCCAGATTGAATGGGACCATGTTGGAGTGGGCCGGTCTTGGACCACGGATATACTGGCAGCGATGCCGAACGCAGTCTCCCAAAAGTTGCATCGAACTAATGTCAGTGCCGTCGTCCTCCACCTCCCGCGCCATCTGACCAGAATCCGACGAGGGCGCCCCCCGAGGCCCCAGATGGGCGAACGACGTTAGAAACTATACCCTCCTCCTCCTCCTCCTCCTCCTCCTCCTCTTTGGACGCCCGAAATGGGTACGGAAAAAACGGGCACAATGCCCAACAGCAAATCTTGTCCCGAACCAACAGCGGCCGCTGTTGGGCAGGCGGCCTTCTGTCTCAGATGGGCACAGGCCGCGGCGGCGCGGACAGCGAGTCCTGCTCGAAATGAACACGAACTGCTGTTGGGCATTGTACCCATTATTTCCGTACCCATTTCGTTCGTGCCGATCGAAGCCCCTCGGCCTTCCGAACATCGGGCCGGAAGAGAAAGGGGGGGAATAGCAAACTGTAGGGCAAGGCATCGACGCACGTAATTGGCAGATTTCCCCAGCGCCTCCCGGCGCCAGGAGGCGCCCACGCATCGAGGAATGGGCCAGGCGGGGGGGCGGAAACCAGCCGCACGCAACAGATTTCGTGACCCCCCCTGTCCCCCCCCGTTTGTCCTTCGGCCCGAGAAACACCTGCAGTGGCTTCGCAGAAGGCTCCGAAAGCTTCGCAGGGCCGATCTGCATCGACAACAGCATCGACTTACCCCGAAATTGAATTCTCGACGCATCTGCGACAGATAGGTAAACACAAAGCATATCTGCGAAGGGTAAAAAAAAAATGAAGACAAACAAAAAAAAGAAAAAAAAAAAAAAAAAAATAGAAAAAAAAAGAAAAAAAAAAAAAAAAAAAAAAAAAAAAAAAAAAAAAAAAAAAATAAAGAAAAAAAAAGAAAAAAAATAAAAAACAAAAAAAAAAAAAAAAAAAAAAAAACAAAATAAAAAAAAAAAAAAAAAAAAAAAAAGAAAAAAAAAAGAAAAAAAAAAAAAAACAAAACAAAAAAAAAAAAAAAAACAAAAAAGAAAAAAAAAAAAAAAAAAAAAAAACACAAAGCATATCTGCGAAGGGTCGACGACCAAATCAATCTCGGTGTAGCTCAGTGATGTATTCGATGTCAGATTTGTTCGTCGAACCTGCGAAACACACATAGAAACACCGCAGATCTCGGAACATTTGACGAACAAATCAAATTCGGGGCAGAACATTTCTGTACCCGATGGCTGACTTGTCCGTCGAACCTGCGACGAATCGGTAGATACTTCGTAGATTTCCAGACGCTCGACGAACGAAGCGAGCTCGGGGCACATCGGCGCCGTGGCCGATGTCCTACTCCCGGGCGGGTGGCACTGGGGGGTGAGCTACTTGGGAGTGAAGAGGAGGACTTCACCAAAAGGGCACCTGGGGGCCCCTTCGGGAGCCATGACGGGCCCAGAAGGGGCCCTAAAGTGCCTTTTTGTTCAACCCCTCTCTTCACCCCCAGTCAAATCATCCCCACCCGCCACCATTGAAGGGGCCCTGGGACACACAAATAAATACACACAAATAAAAAGATCCCCTAATTTTTTCCATATTTTTGGGTTTTTTGTCTCCCCCCCCACTTCCCATATTTTCCCACATTTCCTGGGAATCGACGATGAATTGTGTCTGTGGGTTTTTTCCCTCCTGACCACCACCATCCCAATACTCGACAGAGGGTTAGAGTCAGAGGCCTCCGGTGCCTGTGCACAGAGAGAGAGGCCTGCCGTCTGGCCTGCCCCCCCCCGGGGCGCGCCGTCGCTCTGAGGCGGAAAAGTGCAAAGGAGGGCGTGACTGGTCGGGGGGGAGCACGGACCTGCCTGCGGCACAGTAGGAGCTCGACCACCAGGAAGCTTCCACAAGAGACCCAACCCTGAGCCCCCAGGACGTCCACTGATTTTTGAGTGTGGGAACGCCGCGCTTCCCACGGCAAAACCATCGCAGCCCAAGAAACTCAGGGCACCCTGAAGGCACGCAGGATGTTTCGTGGCACAGGTCTCCACTGTAGGTTCGCATGGCGACGCCGCGCACGAAGGTTCTCGGCTCCGCGCCGGTCGTTCCGCCTTGGATCGATCGCTGCCCTGATCGATCAAGGTCGAATCCAGTCGGGTCTGGCACCGTTACCTTCAACGTCGCGGAATTCAGCCTTGAACGCCATCGCCAGCGTCGCCGGCGCGCCAACGCCGCATGAACGTACCGTACCTGCCAGACCACCCCAACTGAACCCGAAGAAGGCCCAACTTCGGGGCGGGGGGGGGGGTCCGCAAGTGTGGTTTAGCTCGATGTTCCCCCTCGCGCCCGCCCCCCCCCCCCCCACACACACCTGGGAACGGAGGGCGAACTGGGGCCTTCGGGTCGGAAGCGGGTGGTCGGGTGGGCGGTGGTGACCCAACATCGGCGATGCACCGCCGACGAATCGGCTATATATAAATATATATATACTTGTATGTGTATATATATATACTACCCTGTAACGCCCCTCGCGGGGGTAGAAACCAACTGGGTGCAGCTTACTCCGTGCAGCGTCGTGTTCGTTCCTCCGCCTTTTGTGTTCTTGCGCCAGACGTCCACCTCTGATGCTCTCGGGAGTTTCCACAAGGCTCGCCGGTGGTTAGAAAAATGTCCCGCACATTGAAGACTAAGTTATTCGAGGTTTCGTCTTCGACTCCGTTCCAAGAGCCCCGACGTGGTGTCTGTTCATCGTGTCGGCGCCCTTGCTTTCGTGAACGTATCCTGGGAGGGCCTGTTTGTGGCGCCCCCAAGAGAGGGGAGGAGGGAGGAGGGGGGGGGGAAGGAGTAGGGAGGAGGGAGAAGGACGGAGGGGGAGGAGGCGGATCTCGCGCACGGCGCTATCGGAGCCATCGAGACTACGGATGAGGTAGGAGGAGGACGAGGATGAGGAGGAGGAGGAGGAGGAGGAGGAGGAGGAGGAAGAGGAGCAGGCGGTGGAGGAGGAGGAGAAAGAGGAGGCGAAGGAGGAGGAAGAGGGGGAGGAATAATTAAAAGCAGGACGAATGAGGAGACGGATGGCGACGAGGAGGAGGAGAGGGAATGACGCCCGTCCTGGAGCCTGTTGGTGTCGCCTTGGCTATCCTAGAGCGTGCTGGGGGTCCTGTGGCCTGTTTGGGCTCTTCGGGGCCTCTTGGGGCCTCTTGGAGCCTCCTGCGCCCTCTGGAGCTCCCTGAATGTCATTGAAAATGGGTCCTCCTGGGGGCTCTTGAGATCTCGTGGGCGGTCCCGGAGCCGCCATTGGCCCTCCTGGAGCCTCCGTGGGCCCTCTAAGAACCCTCTCGCGGGGACGGAATGATGAAAACAATTTCGCGCATGGGGGCCTTTCCGTTGAGAAGGGGGGCGCGGTGCAGAGTGGGTCCTCCTGGGGCCCTCCAGTGATCTCCCAGGCACTCCCGAAGCCGCCATGGGCCCTCCTGGAGCCTCTGGGGGCCGCTCAGAAGCCTCTCTCGGGGGCTGAAAAATGACGACAGTTTCACGGATGGAAGCCTTTCCGCTCAGAAGGGGAGCGCGGTGAAAGGTAATAAATTGACGACAGTGTCGCATTTGAGGCCCCAAATAAGCCTTGGGCACCTCGGGCGCGAACCCCGCTCCCGCATAGTACGGTGCGATTTCCCTTCCCCCCGCTGTCCCGCCGGACCCCGGGAGGGTGATTTTTGTGGTTTTCGCTTGTAAGAAACACTCCCCCCCCCCCTCTCGACGGTGACGGAGGGCAGGCGGCGGGGGTGGGCGGGTTGGCGGGGTGGCGGGTTGGCTGGGGTTGCGGGGTGGCTGGTTAGGCTGGTTGAGCCGGTTGAGTTGTTTGGGTGGCTGGTTGGTTGGGCTGGCTGGTTGGGCTGGCTAGGGCAATTGGTTTCGATATATGTTCTGCTTCTCCCCCCCCCGTGAGGCCGTGAGCGAGCAGCCTCTGGCCTGCCACCTGCGCCGCGCCAGGGCTCCACGGCGTGAGGGGCCGCTGCGCAGAACGGGGCGGGGCCCCCGCCGCTGCGCAGACCGCACAGCGGCCCAACCCCGACAGGTTGGCGGTGCCTCGCCCTCGACAGCGGAACCAAAACTCCATGGGCGGAGGTAGAAGAGCCCAGAATCGAGTCGATAGATCGACTCGGCGATCGAAGTTACTCGGATCGGCGGAGAGCGGCGGCCAAGTCGGGAGGAGTCGAGTCGGCGGACATCGGCAAAGCAATAATACCTCATCGAGCAGTCGGAATCCAAATCGGAATCCAAAATCGGATCGAATCGGAATCGGAATCCATCGAAGTCGAATCGAATCGACGCGGGGGAATCGAGACGAGCCCTGGCGGAGGGGGGGGGGGCGCACGCCCCCCGAATCGGCGACGGGCGGGGGGCGGCGCGGGTGCGTCGCCCCGCCGGGCCGGCGCCGCCCCCCGCCCCCCCCCGCTTCCTGTCGGTGCCCCCGTCCGCCTCCCCCCGCCCCCCCTCGGAGGCGCCGCTTGTCGCCATCGCTCGGGAGTCCTCCTTCCCCCGTGCATCTTCAGCTGTGGATTGTCGTGCGTGTACAGTGGAGGCGCGACCACAAGAGACCTTCCACAAGAAACCCAACCCTGAGACCCCAGGACGTCCATTGGCTTTTGGCGTGGGAACGTCACGCTTCCCATCGCGAAACCAGCGAAACCCAAGAAACCCAGGGCACCCTGGAGGCAAGCAGGGTGTTTCTTGGCATGGGCCTGCACTGTACTGTTGTTTCTGTTCACAAGGTGATCCTGCATGCTCCTGGATCCGACTGTCCCCCGCCTCGGAGGCGCCGCCTCGCGCCATCGCTCTCGGACGTCCATTCCCCGCGCAGCTGCACTCGTGGCCGTCGTGCGTCTTGGGGTTCTCACTTGGCCTAACCAGCTCGGGACCAGGGGCGACTTTTGCGGGAGGTGCCACCCGTCGCCGCCCATCGCCGCCGTCGCCGCCGCCGTCGCGAACCGCGTAGATCGCAGGAGCCTACTGCTTAGGGCATACGCTGGCTAACGTGATCCTGATCCTCGATGGTCCTCGCCTCGCCAGGGGATAACTGCACGCGTCCGAGCGATGCCAACATCTCTGGCGGCGCGGACAAGGCTTGGCGATCGAAGTGACTCGAATCGACGGAACTCGGCAGGCTAGCAAGGCCTCTATCAAGAAGTCAGAATCCGAAGCGAGATTCGAAGTCGGGTCAGATCGGAATCGGGATTGATCGAAGACGAATCGACTCGGGCCGGAGGAATCGAAATGAGCCCCGAAGGGGGCGGCCGCGAGGGCGGGCGGCCGTTCAAGTTCAGCAGGCGCGGGGGGGCTTCAATGCTCAATCTAAGGACCTTCCTGGAGCCACTCGCTCCACTCGCTCCACTCGTGCGTCGAAGCTGCGTCGAAGCTGCGTCGAACCGGAGCCGAACTTCAGCCGCACCCCAGTCGAACAGGCCCGTGAGGCGAGTTGGGCCTCAGAAAGGTCCCCACAACGAACATCGAATTGCCAGCCTGGGACATATCCCCATCCCTGAGCTGGGCATCGCCTCATCGCGATGCCCCATCTTAGGGACTCCCGTATTTTTTGAGGGCGCATCCCTAAGGCTGTCATCGCTCTTTGGCGTGTCAATCTTAGGGATGGGGATAAGTTCGAGGCTGGTAATCGAAGGGGGGGTCTCGGAAGCGGCGACGGCGGCGGCGGCGGCGAGGGTGGCCGCGAGGGCGCCTCCAGGATGAGCACGGGCGTGCTGGCCCCGGCGCCCCCAGCCCACATGCGGCGGTGAGAGCGGGCCTGGGGCGCCGGGGCCCCCGCGGCGGAGCCCGCCCGAGGCACGGAAGGATGACCGCCACTACCACAGGCAGGACGTGGGAGAAGTGAGTGTGGGGAGCTGCCCCCCACCTCCTCCTCCTCCTCCTCCTCCTCTCCTCCCCTCTCCTTCCTCCTCACCACCTCCCTCCTCTTCCTCCTTCCTCCTTCCTCCTTCCTCCCTTCCTTCCTCTCCTTCCTCCTTCCTCCTTCTTCCCTCCTTTCCTCCTTCCTCTTCCTCCTGCCCTCCCTCCTTTCCTCCTTTCCTCCTCCTCCTTCCTTTCCTCCTTCCTTCCTCCTTCCTCATTCCTCCGTCCTTCCTCCTTCCTCCTTCCTCCTTCCTCCTTCCCTCCTTCCTCGTCCTTCCCTCCTTCCTCCATCCTCCCTCCTCCCTCCTCCCTCCTCCACCTCCTCATCCTCCTCCTCTTCCTCCTCCTAGGTGGCTTCAGGCCGTGGTCCATTTCGCGTAGCCATCTGGACCCGGGCACCTGACGCCCCCATGCCTCGGAGAGAGGCGGCGCCGTGAAGAGAAAGCCGTTGCAGGCGTCGATGGCCGAGCTTACGTGTGCGCCCCCGGTGGAGTGGCGCCCGAGCAAGAGCCAGAGGCGCGCGTGGCGGCGGCTGCGCTTGGCTACGTGCAGGCAGGTGGAAGCTGATGTCGGTTGGCTGCTCAACCCCCTCCCGCACATATGGCAGTGGCTACACGCGCCTGCGTGCGACGAGAGTGGGCAGTGGCAGCGCGAGACCAGACAGTGCGAGAAGTGGGAGGCGAATATTGAGCCAAACACCATCAGCTACTGCGCTGGGATCAGGGGGTGCGATCAGGGGGAGGCGAAGCTGGAGCCAGATTTCGTCGCCAGCCACAAAACTGGGAACAGCGCGTGCGAGAAGTGGGAGGCGAATATAGAGCCCGACACCATCGGCTACAGCGCTGGGACCAGGGCGCGCGAGAAGGAGAAGGCGAATCTGAAGCCAGATATAGCTAGACTGCCGCCCCACTCGACGCTCAGCGAGAAGTGCGGGAGGCGAATATAGAGCCCGACGTCAACCGCTACAGTGCTGGGATTAGGGCGTGCGCGAGGAGAAAAGCGAAGCTGGAACCTGACGTCGCTAGCCACAGTACTGGGAACCGCGCGTGCGAGAAGTGGGAGGCGAATACAGAGCCCGACACTATCAGCTACAGCGCTGGGATCAGGGCTTGCGAAAAGGGGAAGGCGAAGCTGGAGCCCGTTATCGCTGTCACTAGCTTTTTCCCCTCGTCACCCCTCGTCGCCACGGCTGGACCAGATAAAACGAAATGTGGCTCGTTTGCGGATGCGAAGTTTGAGCCCAACGTGACCAGCTACAGCGCAGGGAACGAGAGAAGGGAGAAGCCAATGTGCGGGAAGCGGGAGGCGAAGTCGGAGCCCGACATCATCAGCAGTTACAGCACTGGGACCAGTGCGTGCGAGAAGGGGAAGGCGAAGCAAGAGCCCGACATCGCCAGCTACAGCGCTGGGAGCAGCGCGTGCGAGAAGGGAGACCCAGGCCAGAAGCCCCTCACGACACGCAGGGGGAGGTGTGAAGCGAAGATGGAGCCCGTCATCATCAACAGCTACAGTGCTGGGATCAGGGCATGCGAGAAGGGAAAGGCGAAGCTGGAGCCCGACGGCTGCGGCATCGAGGAGTGGCGGTTGCAGCTGGAGATCAAGAGGATCCGTGAGGCCAAGGCGGCGCAGGCGGCTGCGCGTGCAGCGCAGGAGGCGGCGGCGGCCGCTGTCGCAGCTCACGGTCGTGGTGGATCGTTTCCTGCAGGTCGATTTGGTGCCTTCCCGAGAGAATGTACAATGGAGGAACTCTGCCGCAACATGGCCGGCCCCCCGTGCACGGGGGAGACGCCGACGCAGCAAGAGATCAACGTGGGCGAGCTGTTTCGAGACTTCGCCGCGACCACGGCGGAGATGGCCAGTTCCGCCCCGCCTGCACCCACTGCCGAGGAGCATGTTGGTGCGGATTGCAAGCAGATGTGAAGTTCGTGATTTCGAGCTTCTTGGTATCCTTCCAGTTCGCTGTCGGGGACGGGTTCTTTCGACTACGAGTCTGGAGGCGTGCGTGGAGTGCATCGGCCTCGTG
>CAUYUJ010017889.1:51080-69281 GCA_963575745.1 Prorocentrum cordatum
GAGTGGAGGTCCTCCAGCCCCTTCGCCCTGTATCCCCTATGATAACTACTCCTCCGCGGAATCCTTCTGAGCCATGCGGAGGGCTCAAAAAGAGCTCAGCACTTTGGGGAGGAGGAGGAGGAGGAGGAGGAGGAGGAGGAGGAGGAGGAGGAGGAGGAGGAGGAGGAGGAGGAGGAGGAGGAGGAGAGGAGGGAGGAGGAGGGGGGGGAGGAGGGAGGGGAGGAGGAGGAGAAGGAGAAGGAGGACGAGGACCAGGAGGAGGAGGAGGAGGAGCAGGTGGGCGATTCGTGCCCCAACACAAGGCGACGAGGATAATCAGGCCGCACAGAGCTTCTGAAACTCGTCAGGCGTGCCGGCAATCGGACCGTTCCTGCTGCTCATGCTCCTGCTCCTCCTGCTCATGCTCCTGACCCGTCCTGCTGCTCATTCTCCTCCTGCTACGTCCTGCTCCGTCTGCTCCTCCCTCGGGCTCGCGCCAACATGGACGGAGGATCCGTGGATCTGGCGCGTCGACGCCAGATCCACAGATCGGGGAAAGTGCCTCCCGAATCGTGAGGCAAATGCCGCCGCCTGACCTGGCAACGGGGCGCGTCGGTAATGCTATGGATGCGAGGGCCGTCGCTCAGTCCACGCGCCTCAGTCCATGTTGGCGTTCCCTCGACTCCTTCGACTCCTGTTCCCTCCTGCCCCTTCTGTCCCTCCTACTCTTTTTGTCCCTCCTCCTCCTCCTCCCCCTCCTCCTCCTCCTCCTCCTCCTCCTCCTCCTCCTCCTCCTCCTCCTCCTCCTCCTCCTCCTCCTCCTCCTCCTCCTCCTCCTCCTCCTCCTCCTCCTCCTGCTCCTCCTGCTCCTCCTGCTCCTCCTGCTCCTCCTGCTCCTCCTGCTCCTCCTGCCACCCCCCCTCCGAAGCAGGCGAGGCGGCGGGAGGCCTGCTTCCTCTCCACGGGCTTGACCACCTCCCGGACCTCCTGCACCAGCGGCACGCGGGATAGCCGAGCCTGCGCGACGCCGGAGGGTATCGGCCTCTTACGTCGGCGCCGCTGTCGTCGCCGTCGTGGTCGTCGCCGTCGTGGCCGTGGTCGCAGTCGTGGCCTTGGTCGTCGTCGTCGTTTCGTCACGGTGATTGTTGTCGTGGTCGTGGTCGTCGTCGGCATCGGCGTCGTCGCCGCCGTCGTCGCCGTTGTCGTCGTGCTCGTCGTCGTCGTCGGAAGGGCACGGGGGAAGGGGGAAAGTGCGAGGAGGAGTGGCAAGTGGAGCAGGGGCGGGGAGGGAGGCTCATGCGTCCTGCTCTCCTGCTCCTCCTCATCCTCCTCCTCCTCCTCCGCCTTCTCTTCCTCCTCCTCCTCCTCCTCCTCCTCTTCCTCCTCTTCCTCCTCCTCACCCTCCTCCTCTTTCACGAACGTCGTGCCTTCCTTGTGTGTCTGCGCTTTTTACTGCCATCGTCATTTGATGCGTTCGCTGTTGATGAGCGCGCCGTCGAAGATAAAGGGGAGCCGTCGTCCGTGGTCCGTGGTCCGTAGTCCGTCCTCCGTCTGTTGCTGCTGCTGCTGCTGCTGCTGCTGCTGCGCCGGGAGGGACGACGGCAAAATGCCGGCGGAATACACCGTGACTTGGCCCCAGCAGCGACAACAGCATCACATTAGATGAGCCCCCGCATGTTAAGCTTCGCCCTGCTGGAGAGCAGGCGCACGACCCCCATGTCTCACAATATTAGAATAATTTGGACATGTAGTATTGCGAGAACTGGGCATGTCTTGCGAATCCCACCAAGCTTGCCGACAGTCTGTGAATTCCGTTTTGTTTGACACGCACCAGGGTCGAGCACTTGGATTGAATATCCTGGGGGGCATGGCCCAGGGTTGTGAGTGAGGTCCAACAAGATGGCTCGCGGCCGCCATGCTTGATTCACTCGCAGCCGGTTGGCGTTCTTTGTCTCTGTCCTATTACCCGAATAATCCCTTATCAGAATATACGCCCACTCCGCCACCGAGCTGGCCGAGAGCCCCCCAACCCGGGCGGCCCCACCATACCTCGCCACCGAAACAGGGCACAACCAGTGGCGCACGTCTCAAAACATGGACCATTAGCGCTGCCGCAACCCCCCGTTGCAACACATGCGCGGCAGGAGCCGGGCGGGGCGAACTCCCCGCGCGAGAGGCCCGGTGCCACCCTCGCTCTTCTAGGCGAGCGCGTTCCACCACTCGCAGAGCAATTGCTCGCAAATTGCCTGGATACGCCGCGGGGGATCCACGAGAAATGTCATCGAAGCAGGCTTGCGTTTCTTGGCGCGTATGCGATTTGGCACTTTGCGAGTACTGGAACGCGGTCGGTGAGAGTGGGCGACTTGTTGCCGGCGACTTGATGCCCTCGCCAAGGTTCCGCGCGAATTTGGGCCGGAAGTGGCGTTCCAGCGCGGGCGCGGCGCATGGCTCGTTCGCCGAATCCGCACGAAATTGACTGATACAACGGGGCCGCGCGATAGCGGGCGAAATGCCGACCTCGCCCAAACGCCGCGCAGGTTGCGAGTAGAAGTAGCAATGCTGTGTCAGCGCGACGCATGTTTCATTTTCGCCACGCCCATCGGACAGCGCTGCCGTTCCCGCCCCTGCGCGGCCCGCGTCAACCTGGCCAACTTGACTCACGCTGCTCGCCCCTCCTCCTCACCCTCCTCCTCCTTCTCCTTTGAATTTTTTCTCCTCGATGTTGCGCTGCTGTGTCACGAGTCCACTCTAGGAGCAGAGAGCGACAAAAAAATATGGACGGGAGGCTAAGGCGACGCTTACGGAGAAGAAGGAAGGCCGAGACGGAGGGAGGAAAGAGGGAAAGAGGATAATAAGCGTCGCCGAAGCCCCACACCCAAAACCCCGCCCAGGCTGGTCCCACGACAGGGTGGGTTCATTGCTGCTGGCAGTCGGCCTGCTGCGGGGGCCCGATGCCAGAAGCGTCTGCACTCGGCGGCGCCGTCGGGACAGGATCAGAAGTCGCAGGGCTGCGGCGATGCACCGCCCTCTTGCGGCTCGACTCCGTGACTCCACGGCGATCCCGATATCCGCACGAGCCAGCACCCCGATCTTCGCCGTCAAGATCGGGATCACCCTGGCGAAAAGATCCAGGGGCAAAACGAAAAGGAGCTCCTCGAAGGCTTTCCTCGTGCACCTCCTCCACGACCCCGCCCGACGACACGAGGGAGGCGTCCTGGGTGCGTAGCTTCTCCGAGGGCCCACAGTGCCCCAGGTTATGCTCCGCGAGCCGCCAGCCCGCCTCCAAGCCGTCCGCGAAGATGCGAGTCTCCGCATCGGGGCTGAGGGGCTGCCAGATGCCAGGAGCAGGCAAGCCCGAGCACTCGTCCTCCACGCCCTCGTCGATGGGGAAAGCGCAGGGAGGCTGAAATCCCAGCGCCTCCGTGCCAGGCACAGCCACGTTGAGCAGCTGACCATCCAGCACCTCTGCATGGACCTCGTGGGTGTGCATCTCCCCAAGCCGAGGCCCTGCAGCAGCCCATGCCGGGTCGGCCTCAGAGGCGGCTGCGAATCCCACCGCTGGGATGCGCGCCGCGTGAAGTGCGGCATTCCGGCGCCGCCGTCGCGCCCTAGGGACCCGGCGCCCGTTGGCCGCGAGCACCAGCGCCGGCCGCGCCGCCCGCTCCCGATCTTGCCAGCAGCCTGGCCGCGCCTCTGCCTCGGCCAGCTTGCGCAGGGCGTTCTCGCAAGCTTGCCTGCATCTCCGCCTGGCCCTTCTTCTCGCAGCCGATCTGCCCAGGGCGGCATCCTCCTGGGAGCGGAGCGAGCTAGGCCGCTACAGAAGCGGGCGGCCACCCGTAGCAGAAACCTTGGACCCCTCCGAGAGCTCCGCCATGGCCACAGGACGCAGCGAAGGGAAGATGGAGAGAGCCGCTCTCGAGCGCAGCAGCAGACGAGAGAGGCCAAGCAAGCACCTGCCTGCCTGGCGCCCAAGGCAGGATTGAGCCAAAATGGCTACGGATTAATCCTCCTCCTCCTCCTCCTCCTCCTCCTCCTCCTCCTCCTCCTCCTCCTCCTCCTCCTCCTCCTCCTCCTTTCCTTCTCCTTGTAGATACCTCCTCTCTGTCGCACCCCGAAACCATTTTTTAGGGCGGGCCAAGCGTTTCGCCGGAAGCTTCCTCACCATTTAAGACTCTGAAGCAAAACAAATGACAACAGTTTCACAGATGGAGGGCGGGTCGTTTTCAAAATGTGGCTCTCGCCTGAGCGCCGCGGACATTCGTTTTCAAAATCTGTCAGAGTTTTACGGACGTTGTAAAAAATGCAAGAGCTTCACGGATTGAGGGTGGATGATTTTCAAAATGTGGCTCTAGCCTTAGCGCCGCGCATATTCGTTTTCAAAATCTGCAAGAGCTTCACGGATTGAGGGCAGGTCGTTTTCAAAATGTGGCTGCCGCCTTAGTGCCACGCACATTCGTTTTCAAAAATTGCAAGAGCTTCACGGATTGAGGGCAGGTGGTTTTCAAAATGTGGCTCTCGCCTTAGCGCCGCGCACAGTCGTTTTCAAAATCTGCAAGAGTTTCACGGATTGAGGGCGGGTCGTTTTCACAATGTGGCTCTCGCCTTAGCGCCGCGCACATTCGTTTTCAAAAATTTGCAAGAGTTTCACTGGCTCCCATGAACGTACCAACAATGGTGTTTGGGAAGGATTCAGGATTATGCGGGTGCTACAGTTATGTTGATTCGCGATATTGAAATCAAAAAAGTGGCGTTATGGCACGATTCCGGATCGCCAGAACGCAGCAGTCAGTTTGATATGTGGCGTTGAAATCCCGAGAACAATGTTTTGGCATGCTTCAGGATTTTCACGGATGTCTTCCAAGGAGGCAGATCCCTCAATGGGAATGAACCGTTGTGGGGGCCTATGAAGAGGGAGCTTGGAGGGAGAGTAAATTCCAACATCGTTGATGACTCTTGGGTTTACACTGGTCCTCCTCCTCCTCCTCCTCCTCCTCCTCCTCCTCCTCCTCATGTAGTTTTCTTCGTCGAGAGCAGTTGAGCGTGCGTCGAGGCTCCGAGCGAAAGGCTCGCTGATGACCCATCCGCTTGCCAGCTCCAACGCCAGGGGGGAGGGGACTGCCAGAGCCAAAGCCAGGCTGCTGGCGAGGAAGAGGAGGTCGACGCGAGCCTACCCGCAGTTTCGAGGCTTCGAGGCTTTGAGGCTTCCAGGCTTCGAGGCGTCGAGGTAGGTCGAGGAGGAGGGGGGGGAGGTCCACGCGAACTTACCTGCAGCTACGAGGAGGAGGAGGAGGAAGAGGAGGAAGAAGAGGAGGAGGAGGAGAACTGGAACAACCCGCAGAGCAATCGAGCATGCAGCATGCGTCGAGGCTTCGAGCGAGCGGCCCGCCGATAAGCAGAGCCGGGGAGTCGGCCAGCCCGCCTGCCGCAGGACTGAGGCCGAGGAGGAGGAGGAGCAGGAGCAGGACGAGAAGGATGAGGAGGACGAGGAGGAGGAGGTGGACGAGGACCAGGACGAGGACGAGGACGAGGACCAGGACAACGACCAGGACGAGGACGAGGAGGAGGAGGACGAAGAGGACGCCGAGGAGGAGGACGAGGATGAGGAGGGCGAGGAGGAGCTCGTTACTCGACGAGGGGGACCCCAATGGCATATCAAGGGTGTGATATGTCTATACACATCGAATATGAGCATATCGAATGTCAGCCGATCCGTCGCAGGTGTCTCACTCGCTCGCCCACGTCCGCTACGCACGCCTGGGGCGTTTCGCCCAAACGCAGCAACCTCAGAGACAGCAAAGCAGGCCGATCAAGAGAAGGAGGGAGGAGGAGGACGAGGTGGAGGAGGACGACGAGGAGGATGAGGAGAGCGAGGAGGAGGACGAGGAGGAGAGCGAGGAGGAGCACCAAGAGGCGATCAGGAGGAGGGAGAAGGACGAGGAAGAGGAGGACGAGGAGGAAGACCAGGAGGATGAGGAGGAGGAGGAGGACGAGGAGGAGGAGGAGGAGGACGAGGAGGAGGAGCAGGAAGAGAAGAAAGACCCTCCTCACGAGGCTTCCGTCCCTCCCCCCCTCCCCTCGGGGGGTGGAGCCAGGTCGTAGCTGGGAGAGGGCGCCGACTGCATGCCAACGACCGGCTCCTCGGTTGCGCGCACGCGCTGGCGTCGGCTGCCAGCCACTCGAGCGCGCGAAGCTCCCCGCTTACCCTTCCTTCCTTCATTCGCATCTCCATACTTACTCGAGCGCTTCGCAGTTTTCTTCTTCCCCCCTCATCCTCCTCATCCTCCTCTTCCTCCTCCTCCTCCTCCTCCTCCTCCCTCCTCCTCCTCCTCCTCCTCCTCCTCCTCCTCCGCCTCCTCCTCCTCCTCCTCCTCCTCCTCCTCCCTCCTCCTCCTCCTCCTCCTCCTCCCCTCCTCCTCTCCTCCCCCTCCTCTCCTCCTCCTCCTCCTCCTCCTCCTCCTCCTCCTCCTCCTCCTCACTCCTCCTCCTCCGCTCCTGCTCCTCCTCCTCCTGCTCCTCTCCTCCTCCTCCCCTCCTCCCCTCCTCCCCTCCTCCCTCCTCCCCCCTCCTCCTCCCTCCTCCCTCCTTCCCACCTCCTCCTCCTCCTCGTCCTCCTCCTCCTCCTCCTCCTCCTCCTCCTCCTCCTCCAGTTCTTTTCCTTATAAATAACTCCTCCCTGTCACACCCCGAAGCTGTTTTTAGGGCGGACCAGGCGTTTCGCCTGAGACTTCCTTACAACGTATGACTCTGAAGCTTCGAAAGTGACAACAGTTTCACAGATGGAGGGCGGGTCGTTTTCAAAATGTGGCTCTCGCCTTAGCGCCGCGCACATTCACTCTGAAAATTTGCAAAAGCCTCCCGGATTGAGGATAACCCGTTTTCCAAATGTGGCTCTTGCCTTAGCGCCGCGCACACTCGTTCTAACAATGTGCAAGAGCTTCACATATTGACGATAACCCGTTTTCCAAATGTGGTTCTTGCCTTAGCGCTGCGCACACTCGTTCTAAAAATGTGCAAGATTTTGACGGATTCCCACGATCAACGTACCAGAAATGGCGCTTTGGAGGGATTCTAGATTTTGCGGGTGCAACAATTACGTTGATTGACGGTGCTGAAACCCCAATAATGGCGTGCTGGCACGAGCCATGATCGTCAAAACGCAACAGTCAGACAGTCAGGTTGATCCGTGGCGTTGGAATCCCGAGAACACTGTTTTGGCATGCTTCTGGGTCTTCAAACGGTTGTCTTCCAACGAGGCAGATCCCTCAATGGAAATGAGCCGTTGTAAGGGCCGATGAAGAGGGAGCTTGAAGGGAGGGTGTATTCCAACATCGTTGGTGGCTCTTTGGTTTACACTGGTCCTCCTCCTCCTCCTCCTCCTCCTCCTCCTCCTCCTCCTCCTCTTTCTCCTCCTCCTGGTCGATGTGATTCCAACAGGGGGCAGGATGGCCCCGGTCAAGACGAAGCCAGGGCAAACTTGGATAGATAGATAGGTCTCTGAGGGGGAGAGAGAGAGAGAGAGAGAGAAACACAAAACAAGAACAAAAAAAAGAGAGTGTGCATCGGGCGCCGCGGTCGTTCCAGAGTGCTCCAAAACGCCCTGAGCGTTCTGGAACGTTGTGGAACAATACATCACAATCCTATCCCAACGTTCTGGAACAACGTTGTGGAACCGGTCTGGAACGTTCTGGAACAACGTTGTGGAACGTTGTAGAACAATGTATCCCCAGCTGGGTGGGGTTCTCGACCGGGCAAACGACAGGGTTCCCCGTTTCTGCGGGGGCTCCTCGAGCCCAGCTCGGGAATATTCGACGGAGAGGGGTTGCGCCCGGATTGGGGAGAGAAATCGCCTGCGAGGGATGGTGAGAATTCTTGTCCCCACTGCATAACGGATGCACGCATGGCTCTGCAACGGCGAGATGCGTGTCACGGAATACCCCTTGCGGCGACGGAGATGGAAGAGGTCGGGAGGCGAGAGGCGAGACCGGTGAGAGATGCGGAAGAGGCGCGCGCGCAAGGAGGCATGATGGAGAATTGGAGAGGCAAGGAGGCGACGTCTGGAACAAGGGAGCGCAGGGAAGGAAGCATGAAAGAGGAAGAGAGGGAGGAACGCGGGAAAGAGGCGGAGGGATGGGGGCAGGCAGGCGGGGAGCGCGAGTAGATGAGGGAGGGCTGGGTGGCAGGAGGGGGAATGGGGGAGAGAAGACGGGGGAGCCGAGAGGATTAGGAACGAGCAGGAGGAGGAGAGAGAGGAGAGAGGAGAGAGGAGAGAGGAGAGAGGAGAGAGGAGCGAGCGAGCGAGCGACCTTGGCAGCAGTTCGTTCGACTTCGGGCACGGGGCACGAGCCTAACAAATTTGGGCGCCTGTCAGCGTCCTGAATTGCTGCTGGTTCTGTCATTGGGCGAGGCGGAAGGGCGCCTGAGGGAACCCGTGGGGGCCTATATAGCCTGGGGCCCCTCGTCGGCCCTGGGCCGTCTCCATCCTCCTAATTTGAGCAAAACGAGAGGGCGAAACTCTAGGCTCAACCCTCCCTACCTGCAACTATATACGCAGTTACATGCTTAGTGGACGCTCAGGGCACACTCAATATATAAGTATGCGCATCGCGTGCTCACTGCGCCGTGCTACACGACATACATGCATGTGTGAAACATTGAACGTGATGCTGCTACTCTTCTATCGTGCCAATGCCGCCACGCTCAAGGGTCTAAAGAGCAAGAATCCTTTTCCGTAGATGTCGTGGCTGCCACTTCGCCATGGCAGTGAGAGCAGAGCTCGATCTTGATGGACATAGCTCACTGTAACTCACAACCCCACTGCCGGCCCCAACGTGCGGTCGTGGCTGCGTACATCTGGCGCATGAAGGCAAAGAAAAGGGATAGTATTATGTAATATGTGCCCAGACGTGGCTGATGAGAGATGCATTGGCAATCGCGCACTGAACGAAACCGCTGCAGCCGATGGAACTGCATGTCAAACAGCGGCAGGGCAGAAGTGGCATTCCGCACAAGGATATGTTGGTGGCCCAGTGCTTCAGCATGTCCTTTGCTCGCTGACTTCCGCTGACTGCACGTCTTCGCATACCTTCCGCGTGTACTGCGGCGTATATTACATCTTGTAGGCGCATAGCTGGCTCTGACGCACACGCTCGAGGGCGCTGGGTGGTGCGACCCCCTGAATCGGTTCCCTCCCGCGCGCGTGTTGGCCTGATGCATCGCCTGTCGAAACTTCAGCTCCGAGATTGCTGGCGGCTTGATCGGCTCCTTCAATCCATCGCCTTGAAGCTGCTCCCAGTCTCTATTGACAGCGGCGATGTTCGATTCGTCCGCGAACGGGCGGACTGCAAGCGCGTTGTGCATTGTCTGCACCTTGAACTGTTTGGGCTGGCCCGTCTGGGCGTGGGCGGCCTTGACTTGGAAGTGTGGGACGAGGTCCTCAACGTGCATCTTGAGTATGAACTGATAGTCCGCAGCAAACTCTGCCCATTAAACAGGTACCGCCCCGAGCCCGCCGTCTCCAGCTTCCTGCGCGAGCCCGCGCGTCGCTTCATCACCTGCTACGCTGTGCTTCGCGCCGTAGATGAACCTCTTCTTATGCCCCCTTCCCGTGCCTGAATAAGAAGTCTTCGACTGATGTATATGCGCCCAGTCATGTCGCTGCCTGTGTGATCGAGTTGCGCAGCGGTCTCGATGCGTCGTTCCAAATTGTGCCATCGGCGCGCAGCTTGTAATTCACGAAAGAACAATCCAAAATTTATGCATATTTCAGTGTGTCTAGCTTGATGCGGGTTCTCCTGGTCGAGAGCTTTACTGCCTTCACGTCCTAGTCGCTCACGAAGTTCATCTCGACGTCTGATCAGCGCGACCCTCTCCGCGCTCACGTGCTCGTTCTTCTGAGAAGGGTACTCCCCTGGTAGAAAACCTCGTTGCTGACCTTTGCGAATGTTGGCCCTCAGTAGGTCCCGTCCAGTTTGTATGTCATCTCGCTCCCATGATTGTCTCCATACGTCTTATGGCGTCTCCTCGGTGTTCTTCTCATATGCCTTCATGTACTCAATACGCAGATGGCCGTTCACATACGCGCCCATTGAATAGCCTCGATGTGCCTGAGGGTGCTGAGCGCCTTTGTGTACTAACTCCGTGCGAGTGTCTAACTCCATGAGCAGTTGGATATGGTCCGAGCACTCGAAGCGCCATTGCAGTCGCCGTCCGAGCACTCGAAGCGTCTTGATAGTGATGATGCGCTGCATGGGTTTGGTGGGCACGACGTACTGATCGATCTTGCTGCTGGCGGCGCCGCTGAAATATGTTGGTCCCAAATCCCAATATCTGCTTGCAAATGTCAAGTGGTTCTCCTCGAGCGCGTCTCGAACTCGCTGTAAAACTGTTGCTTCCATCCTTGAGTTTTTTATTCCAACTGTGTGTCCAGCTCGATAATACTTGCGTCCAACGGCGTCTCTTCGGATGCCGAGTGAGCCATTCAGATCACCTCCCATAATAATGAAACATTGATGCCCAAGCTTGTCGGCTGTCTTGTTAAACCAAGTCATGCTTTTATCGACCGCGTCTTTCAGCAAGGACGGCGTGGTACCCTTGGGTGGCATGTATTCAGGAAAGCGAGCCATCGTACATGCTCGAATGCGAAACTTTGTCATAGCGATCCGTCCTGCGATGCCCCTGGACCGTGGTGGGAACGAGGTCAGTTGCATAGTGCCCTTCATCTCCGCATCGAACACCGCCGCCAGATCGCAGGAACAATTTGACCACCGTGAATTTCGGAGCCCTGACTGCACGCAAGTGTGGTTCGGCAAGTTTTCCTGCGTCTCGTCCTCATTCTTCATTGCGGCACGCCCAGTTCCGTTGAGCATCATAATATCGACGGTCGGCGTGATATTCGATATTTCTTCCAGATGTGTGTGATCAGCCCATCCGACATTATATGCCAAAACTCTCAATACCATGGCGAACACAATTCCTGCGGGTGGAAGGAAGGAAGAGTAGGCACTGCAGGCCAGCCTAGGCCTGCCGCCCCGCATCTTAGTGACCTCCACCCGTGGGTTGTACGGTGTGGTAGGTGTGGTGGGAGTTCCTGCTGTGCTGTGAGCCACAGCAGCTCCTGAGGAGAGAGGAGGAGGAGGAGGAGGAGGAGGAGGAGGAGGAGACGAAACAAACGCAGGATGCGTCAACGATGCTGCAATTCACTGCCGCCCAAGTCCCCTCCTTAGTAGTCCCCACGAGGCTTCGTCTTCACCACAGGATGCGGCCCATTGAAAGAGCAGCATCCCATGGGCCTGCCATTCATGCGAGAGCCCGTAGTGAAAAAGGACTGCCCAGCCACCCAGCCACTGAGAAGGAACGCGAAAAGGAGGGATCTTAAAATTCACCGATGAACCCAGCGATAACGACGTTCCGAAAATGCCCCGCCCACTCCGTGCAACTGTTGAGCAAAACAAGCTGCCTTGATCCGCGCAATGGCTACATATGACCAACCTCTTGGCCGGTAAAGTCCAGGAAGTCTCAAGCAAGAGTCGCATAAAAGCGAAAGTTTCGTTTTGAACACGAGTCGCCTTCCACCGTCGCAAGTGCTACACTTTCAAGACGAGCGCAGGATTTGCAAAGCCGAGAGCTCAATTTTGAGAACGACCCCCTCCATCTCTCAAACTGTCCTATATGCTCGCGTCGCTGAAGCGAGAGCCCCATTGTGAAACCGACCTCCACCCCTCCATCTTTAACACGGCTGCAAACACTTACGACGAGTGCACGCTGCGTTCAGGCGCGAGCCTCATTTTGAACCGCGCCCCCATCCATCCATCCACGCAGTTGTTGCACACGCCATAAGCTTCAGGACCACTAACGGAAAGAATCTCCAGGCGAAACGCCCAGCCCGCCCTACCAACACTTCCCGGGGTGCGACAAGAAGAGGAGTTAAATAGAAGCACAAAGGATGGGGGAAGAGGGGGGACCAGATGAAACTGGAGACTCAGCAGCGATACTGCAATACACTCATCCGTCCCGAGTCGCCTCCGCACATGTCCACATAAGCGTTCCTTCTCACTACAAGAAGCGTCCCTTTTAAAAGAGCGGGGCCATACAGGCCTGCCATTTTGGCGAGGGCCCCCATGATTAAAAGGAACCGTCTTGCAACCTTCAGGCGCATAATCAGGAATGCGTCAGGAGATGATCACACAGTTCAACCCGATGTCCACCTGCATCCCCTGCCCGAACAAAAAAAGGACCGCCCCCCCGCCCTCCATCCGTGCAACTGTTAAACGAGTTTACCATTGTGGTCATGAGCTTCGAGTGCGTGTCTCAAGCGAAAGCTCCATTCTGAAAAGAAGCAGCCCTCGCCCAGTGCGGCGCTGCCTGTGTTGAACATCCAGGTTCTCACATCCAGGACATCCCAACTGCTGTCCCGTTGCAGACGGATCACACATACGTCCTCCATCGTTCGATAGCCTGTAAGTCGGCGCGGTTCTAAGGCGAGAGCCCCATTTTGAAAAGACGTGCGCTCCAGATGTGAAACTGATCTAGAATGGTTAAAGTTCGCGCGCGACGCGGGGCGAGAACCCCACTTTGACAAGAAACCATCTGAAAGACTGGCACAAACTCTGAAACGGTCGAGCGCAAGGCTGAAAGGTCGGGTGTTGCTAGAAGTGCTCCTGGCCCAAGGTGCCCCTAGCTTCCCGTTCTATTTTGGAGCCCCTGGGACCCTCTGGATCTCGTGAGGGGACGATACTATCGCATCCGACGAAAAAATCCAGGGATTCTTGGAGTCAGGCTTCCCAGTGTGCAAGACGGCTCCAAGTGGCCAAAGAGCTCCCCCAGGAGGCCCCGGAGAGGCCAACATACTTCCAAAACCTTAGGAAACTCAATGTTTGGTTTTCTCGCCTTTTCGCTTCCGATGGCCATCCGAGGCCTCAAGATGGCTCCAAGATGGCCCAAGAGGGCTCCAACAGAGGCTCACGAGAGCTCCAGGACGGCCCCAAGAGCCCCCAAGAGCGCTCCAAGAGCGCCCCAAGAGGCGACTTCTTGGGCTCCCGAGGGGCAACGCTAATTAATGTTCCCGTCTTGTTTGATCGATGTCCTCCAAGATGGCCCGAAGAGCGCTCCCTAGGCTCCCAAGAGCGCTTCAAGAGGGCCCCAAGAGGCGCCCAGGAGGCCCCAGTAGGCCCCAACAGGCGCCCAAGAGGCCTCCAAGAGGTTCCCAAGAAACACCCAAGAGGCCCCAAGAAGATCTCCGAGGCACCCAAGACTCTCTGCGAGGCGTCCGGGACCGTCAAGAGGCCCCCAAGATGCTCCAAGAGGCCTTCACTGGGGGACCCTTCCTCTGTGCGCTGCCCACTCCCCTGATCGAGGCAATTCCTCTGGGCATCGTTTCTGGATGGGCTGGCGGGGTTACTTTTTTCGGTCGCGTCCGCCAGCGAAAGCGCAGGCGGCGTCACAAGCGTTCCGGGACACGGCAACGGCCGAATTAGTTACTGTACGCGCCGCAGGCCGGCCGGCCCACTCACCAAGCGCCGCGGGGCTGCGTGGGAAAGCTGACAGGCTGAGGGCGTCCAGGGAAGCTCAGGCACATGCAGTCTGACAACATGCCAGAAAATTCTGAGTAAGCCCTCACACGCTGGGAGGACGCACAGGCAAGGTGAACGATGAACGAGTCGCCAGCGGGGCGCCACGTCCAGGGCCGCACCAACGGTGCGTGCAAGCTGGGTCAGCTATGCTGCCGAGGTGACGTCGAAGACCTGCCTGAAAGGCTGGGACGGGTCCAGGGGAGGCGCAGTGCTGAAGGAAGGCTGAACCACTCCGCAGCGACCACGGGGCCCCATGGCCCGCCATCCGAGCGCGCGGGGCGCCGGCCCTGCGGCGAGCCCAGAAGGCCTGGCCCCAGACCCGCTGTCACCGCGTGGCGGGCGCCGCACTGGGTGAGATAGGCCAGGCTGGCGGGGATGAACAACGCCAGCGAGGCACAAGAATCCAAGGAGGATCTGCACAGAAAACGATCACCCCCGCGATCCAGGGGTCTGACTGGCGGGGTTACTTTTTTCGGTCGCGGCCGCGAGCGAAGCGCGCAAGCGGCGAGAGAAATTGCCCGGGCCGACGGGCAAACCCAATTAGCTACAAGACGCGCCGCAGGCCGGCCGGCCCACTCACCAAGCAGCAGCGGGGCTGCGCGGGAGGCAGACAGCTGGGGGCATCCAGGGAAGCTCGGGCACGTGCAGTCTGACAAAATGCCGAGAAATTCGGTGCATGCAGTGAAGCATAACCCACACAGACGACGGGGGGACGTGCACGAAGAAGTGGTGTCCAACATGCTGGGTGGGCGTGCAGGCGAGAAGAACGATGGGCGAGTCGCCAGTGGGGCGCCAGGCCCAGGCCCGCCCCAGCGGCGCGCGCGGGCTAGGGGATCTGAGCTGCCGAAGGACGTCGAAGACCTGCCTGATGAGGGGGATGAGTCCGGGGCGCTGTTGCGACGGCAGAAGGCTAAACCACTCCGGAGCGACCACAGCACCCAAGGGGCCATCGTCCCGTGCCCGAGGGAGGCCCGGACGTCAGCGGGCCGGCCCCTCCAGCAACGGCACACAGCCGACGCCAGATGGACTGTAGGGGAAAGCCAGGCTGGCGCGGTGAACATCGCCAGCGAGGCAGAGGGATCCAGGGAGGGCGCTGCGTGAGGCCAAGCTGGTGGGAGAGAAGACGCCAGCAAGGTGGGGCGTCCAGGGTGAAGTGCACGGCAGCTGCCGCCTGATGTACGCCGAAAGCCACCGTGGGACTGCCTTAGCCGCCGAATCCGTCATTCCCCGCAGGAACCAGGGTCTCCGTCGAATCCGTCATTCCACGCGAGCGTCCAGAATCGCAGCTAACCGCCGCTGAAGGTAAGGTAAAGTTACCGCTGTCAGCGGGGTTTCTGGGCAGCGCGGGGACGATCGACTCCGAGACCAGGATTCTAGCCTGGCGGCAGCCCGGCCTGGGGGAGACCCGTGGGGAGGGGCGGCGGGGACAGACATCGCCGACCCCCCACGCGGAGGGGCCCCCAAAAAGTGAACGTGGCCAGAGCCCGGCCTGGAGGGGCCCGAGGAGAGAGGCGGCGGGGACAGACATCACCGCGCACCGCACGGATCCAAGGTGCACCTGGCCGGGGGGCACGGCCGCCGTTCCCCGAGGGGCATCCAGGGTCGCAGCTAACCGCCGCTGAGAGGAAGGTAATACCGAACGGTCGATCTTTTCGTCCACTACTGGTGTGGTCCAGGGTGGGCAGTCTGCAGCCAGTGGACTGACTCGCTGAGGGCAGCGCTGCCACCTCGAAGGCCGACGCATCCATGGGGGGGGGGGCATCCAGGGACGCCGCTGACCGCTGCTGAAGTGTACAGAGGAGGTGTCGTGCCCGTAGTCTCAGCGACTCCACGCGTGGACCCAGGGCCGCGGCAAACCGCCGCTCTGGGTTGAGTGAAGGGGGGCACCCACGGAGGGTGGCGGCAGACGGCCCTGGTCAGGCAGCACCGGGACGCAAGGGTACCCTGAGCCCCCGTGGGAGGTCTCGCGCCCGCAGTCCCTGCAACTCCCCGCATGGATCCAGGGTCGCGGCTAACCGCCGCTCTGGGTAGAGTGAGGACGGAGCGACCGCCGAGGGTGGCGGCAGACGGCCCTTGGCAGACAGCACCGGGATGCACGAGAACCTTGAGCTCCCGCGGGAGGTCTCGTGCCCGAAGTCTCTGCAACTCCCCGCGTGGATCCAGGGGCGCGGCAAACCGCCGCTCTGGGTTGAGTGAAGACGGAACGTGCACGGGGGGTGACGACAGACGGCCCTTGGCCAACAGCACCGGGATGCAAGAGTACCTCAAGCTCCCGCAGGAGGCCTCGTGCCCGTTGTCTCTGCTGCTCCTCGCGTGCATCCAGGGTCGCAGCTAACCGCCGCTGAGAGGAAGGTAATACCGGGGTGGTCCAGGGCGGGCAGTCTGCAGCCAGTAGACTGACGCGCTGAGGGCAGCGCTGCCACCTCGAAGGCCGACGCATCCATGGGGGGGGGGCATCCAGGGACGCCGCTGACCGCAGCTGAAGTGTAGAGAGGAGGTGTCGTGCCCGTAGTCTCAGCGACTCCCCGCGTGGCTCCAGGGTGGCGACTAACCGCCGCTCTGGGTCGGATGAAGACGAAGCACCCGCGGGGGGTGGCGGCAGACGGCCCTTGTCAGAGAGCACTGGGATGCAAGAGTACCCTGAGCCCCCGTGGGATGCCTCGCGCCCGTAGCCCCCGCAACTCCCCCGCGTGGATCCAGGGTCGCGGCTAACCGCCGCTCTGGGCAGGGTCGCGGCTGACCGCCGCTCTGGGTTGAGTGACAGGGCCCCCGTCGAATCCGTCATTCCACGCGAGCGCCCAGGGTCGCAGCTAACAGCCGCCGCGGGCGAGGTAGAATTACCGCGACAGCACCGGGATGCAAGAGTACCCTGAGCCCCCGTGAAAGGTCTCGAGCCCGTAGTCTCTGCTACTCCCCGCATGGGCCCCGGGTCGCGGCTACCCGCCGTTCTGGGCAGAGTGAGGGCGGAGCGACCACGGAGGGTGGCGGCAGACGGCCCTCGGCAGACAGCACCGGGATGAACGAGTACCTCGAGCACCCGCGGGAGGTCTGAAGCACCCGCGGAGGGCGGCGGCAGACGGCCCTTGTCAGACAGCACCGGGATGCAGGAGCGCCCTGAACCCCGTGGGAGGCCTCGTGCCCGTAGTCTCTGCTACTCCAACACCGGGATGCTAGAGTACCTTGAGCACCCGCGGGAGGCCTCGTGCCCGAAGTATCTGCCACTCCCCGCATGGATCCAGGGTCGCGGCTAACCGCAGCTCTGGGCTGAGCGAAGACGGAGCGACCGTGGAGGGTGGTGGCAGACGGCCCTTGGCAGACAGCGTCGGGAGGCACAGGTACCTTGAGCCCCCGCGGGATGTCTCGTGCCCGCAGTCTCTGCTACGCCCCGCATGGACCCACGGTCGCGGCTAACCGCCGCTCGGGGTGGAGTGAAGACGGTGCGTCCAGGGAGGGTGGCGGCAGACGGCCCTTGGCAGACAGCACCGGGATGCAAGAGTACCTCGAGCACCCGCGGGAGGCCTCGTGCCCGTAGTCTCAGCTGTCCCCGAGTGGATCCAGGGTCGCGGCGACCGCCGCTCTGGGTTGAGTGAAGACGGATCACCCACGGAGGGTGGCGGCAGACGGCCCAAGGCAGACAGCACTGGGATGCAAGAGTACCCTGAGCCCCCGCGGGATGTCTCGAGCCCGTAGTCCCGGCTACTCCCCGCATGGATCCAGGGTCGCGGCAAACCGCCGCTCTGGGTTGAGCGAGGACATACCGAACGGCCGATCTTTTCGTCCACTACTGGCGTGGTCCAGGGTGGGCGGACTGACGCCAGTGGGCTGACTCGCTGAGGGCAGCGCTGCCACCTCGAAGGCCGACGCATCCACGGGGGGCGCGTGGTGGTACATCCAGGGTCGCAGCTAACCGCTGCTGAAGTGTAGAGGGGAGGTCTCGTGCCCGTAGTATCTGCTACTCCCCGCATGGAGCCAGGGTCGCGGCTAACCGCCGCCCTGGGTTGAGTGAAGACGGAGCGACCGTGGAGGGTGGTGGCAGACGGCCCTGGTCAGACAGCAACGGGATGCAAGAATACCCTGAGCCCCCGCGGGGTGCCCCGTGCCCGTAGCCTCTGCGGCTCCCCGCATGGATCCAGGGTCGCGGCTAACCGCCGCTCTGGGTAGAGTGAGGGCGGCGCGTCCAGGGAGGGTGGCGGCAGACGGCCCTTGGCAGACAGCACCGGGATGCACGAGTACCTTGAGCTCCCGCGGGATGTCTCGTACCTTGTGGTCTCGAAGACCGGGGAGCAGGGAGCAAGGGTAACTCAAGCTGACCCGTTCCGCTCCCTTCTGGCCTGACGGACCCTGCGTCTTCTTGTAGGGTTTGCTGGCTTCCAGGGGTGCCCAGAAGGCCGTCAGGGAACAGGGGTGCCTCCTTCTGACCGTCAGAGAGGGTGCCTTGAGGTCTCGCGGGTCCCTCGTCACCAGGGTTGCGGCAGACGGCTGTCTGAGCTGTTGTGGGTCTCTGCAGCTGCTGCTGCTGCTGCTGCTGCTGCTGCCGCTGCTGCTGCTGCGGGTGTTGCTGCTGGGTTCCAGGGGTGTCCTGCTGCTGCCGCTGCTGCTGCAGCTGCTGCTGCTGCAGCTGCTGCTGCAACGACTGTTGCTGCTGCTGCTGCTG
>CAUYUJ010017889.1:69381-89381 GCA_963575745.1 Prorocentrum cordatum
CCTCCTCCTCCTCCTCCTCCTCCTCCTCCTCCTCCTCCTCCTCCTCCTCCTCCCCTCTCCTGCCTGTGGTAGTGGTGGTGGGGCATCGGCCCATCAACAAAGTCGGGTTCTTGGCTGCTTTCTGCCCCTGGGCTGCCGTTTGCGGGGCCTCGGGCTCGGCAAGCAAAGGCGGCCCAGGAGGAAGAGCTGGTCCTGGGGAATGGGTCTAGACATGTTTTTGTTACATAAACTTTCGACGGTCCGCGCAGATTTCTTGGATCTGAGCTGCCCCCCCCCCCCCGGCGCGCGGAGCGCGCCAGGGGGCCCATCACGGGTCCAAGAAACCCGCGCGGAGCGCCAACATGTTACGTTTGTGCCGCTGTTTCTTCTCCGACCTCTGGGTATCGGGGGCGCGCGAACTCGGACCAGCGATCCATGGACTTGGCGCGCGGTCGCCAAAGCCATGGACTGGGGGAGGCGCCCTCCTCAAAATGCGGCCAAGGCCGCCTCGCTCGGCGGCGGAGATCCGCGATTCCCCATGGAAACGGAAACCGTCGCTCATCCACGCCCCCTTGTGAGTATCGTTCAACCGATCCACATCCCCAGCGGCGTGGCCTGCGCCCTCCACTGGCCGACTTACCCCCCCCGATGGGGATATGATATAGGTCGTCCCCTTCGGGCTTCGAAGGGTGTATCCCCAACTGGGGTGGTCATTTGCTGGGGGTCTTCGAAGGGGGTGGGGATGTGGAATGGGGATTGGTTGAACGATACCGACCTTGACCCATGTTTGCGTGATCGCCAGGAGCTGCGACAAAACCACGACGTCGGGGATCTGGGTTTCGGGAGGCGGCTCCTGGGAGGGAGGGCCCCGAGGCTGGACCAGAGGGGCCGCGAAGCTGGACCGGCCCAGCGCAGGCCGAGGGCCAGGCCAGCTCAAAGCTCGATGCCTTCGTCGTGGGTCGGGCATGTCCTCCCACAGGCGGATGCTGGAGGAAAAGTTAGAAGGAATCTAACCATATGCAGCAATTGTCTACCAACGATTTGAGAAAATCGTCCCCAGACTACTTTTTTTGAGAAATGGTGAATATTCCTCCTGAAGATGGACACGCCCGACTTATATGCTGCCACGGGTCACCCATGAGGCACATGGCAAGTAGTGAGTTCCAAAACAAAACCGATCAAAGCTGCACCATGCGTCGACCGAATGGGCGCACTTGTCACACGCTCACGTTCGAAAGTGTCGCCATGGTCACGCGAAGGTTGCCGTTGCAACTGGCAACTCGGAGGAAGGGGCCTGGCCAACCGCCGCCACGTCTGGCAGGGCCGTGTGTCTGGTACACGACGCTAGGGGAGTCGTCGTGCCTTTGTGGTCGTCTTCCCACAGCAAGCCTCCGACAGCAGACCCTGACCGCACGAAATGCTTCACGCACAAACTCTGGTCGGGGATCTTCCGCCCTGGACCACTACAGACCAGGGTCAGTCAGGCCTTGCAAATCCTGCGCGATCCTGCCTGCCAGATCCTGCACCCAAGCCCGGGTCCATGCGAAAAAAATCCTGCAGGATCGTGCAGGGTCCTGCACCCAGAACGGGGTCAGTGCGACCCTAGCCCTGCAGGATCCTGCGAGATCTGGCGCTCTGGCTGACCCCCGTTTGCACTGACCCCGTCTCGTAAGCCCCGATCAAGTACGTGATGCCACTCTCCGTGCGTAAAAGGGGGCTGGAGGCCCCCGGTGCCTCCTGCACAGAGAGAAGCCTGCCGTCTGCCCTTCCCCTCTACCCTCCTCGGGCGCGCCGTCGATCTCAGGTGGAACGATGCAAACAGGGGGGGGGTGACTGGCCAGGGGGGGTCTCCTCCTCTTCCTCCTTTTCCTCCTCCTCTTCCGCCTCTTCCGCCTATTATTCCTCCTCCTCCTCCTCCTCCTCCTCTTCCTCCTCCTCCTCCTCCTCCTCCTCTCCGTCCACCTTCTCCTCCTCCGAGCACTGACCTGCATGCGGTACAGTAGGAGCTCGACCATAAGAAACCTTCCACAAGAGACCAAACTCTGAGACCCTAGGATGTCCGTTGGCGTTTGGTGAAGGGACGTCACGCTTTCCATAGCAAAACCATCGAGACCCAAGGAACCCATGGCACACTGGAGGCAAGCAGGGTGTTTCTTGGCATGGGACTACACTGCACTACGCTGGGGTAGGCCAGTTTTCGACCACGGATATATCGGCGCCGATGCCGCTGGGGCTTGGCAGAGCTCTGGGCGATTCAAAGTGGCAGGGGGTTGCGGTGATTCGCGCCAGGCGTCTGTGATGTATAACTATGGATATGCGCAGTGGCATCTAATATCTATAAAATATGTATATCCTTTTACTGTATCTCTTTCATCAAAAATATGTGATGATATAAAAGATAAGCAATGTATTAAAAGCACCATGCGCGCGCTACGCGCGCGCTGAGGTTCTAGTCGCAGATGGGCCACGGGTGCGGCTGCAAGCCCCGTTCTGGTCTCAACGACGATTTCCCCCGTTCTCGGGCCCATGCGATCGACGCAAAGAAACGCGTAGTCAGAACGCTCTCGCTGTGCCGGGGCCGCCCTCGAGGGGTGGGAGAGGGAAAACAACCTGCGAACTGATAGGGTATAGCGATGCCCCGTTTGCTCTGGCGGGACCTGTCTGGCGCTCTGGCGAGGCCGTCCCAGGAGAGGAGGGAGGCGCACGAAAGCTAAGGGGTGAGGGGAGGAATAGGAGAGAGGAGGGAATGGAGGCAAGGGGAGGCGGCGGAGAGAAGGAGGGACGCAGGGGGGAGGCCCGGGCCTGTTCTCTTCGGGCCTCTTCGGGCGCCTCTCGGAGCGCTTTTGGGAACCTCTTGGAGGGATCGTGGGCTGTGCATTGGCCGTGTTGGGCCCATCGGGGCCACGTTGGGCCATCAAGGCCGTCTTGGAGCGCCCTGGGGCCTCCCGCTCCCGCTCTGTGGCCCAGCTTGGGCCTGTCCTGGAGCTCTCTTGGGCGTTCTGGGGCTCCTCCTGGACAATTTTCGGGGGGCCTCTTCGGGCTCTCTCGGTGCGCCTCTCGGAGCGCTTTTGGGGGCCTCTTGGAGGGATCTTGGGCTGTGCGGTGGCCGTATTGGGCCCATCTGGGGCCTCGTTGGGGCCATCAAGGCCGTCTTGGAGCGCCTTGGGGCCACCCCGCTCCCACTCTGTAGCTCAGCTTGGACCTGTCCTGGGGCTCTCTTGGGCAGTCTTGGGCTGTTCTTGGGCAGTCTTCAGGCTCTCCTGGGCCGTCTTGGGGCTCTTTTTGGGTGCCTCTTCGGCGGTGCGTCTTCGGCCGTCTTCGAGCATTGGAAAACTCGAGAACGCGAGAATTAAGAAAACTAGCGAAATTCCCAAATATGGGCCTCTTCGGGCTCTCTCGGGGCGCCTCTCGGAGCGTTTTTGGGGGCCTCTTTGAAGGATCGATCTTGGGCTGTGTATTGGAAAAGTTGGGCCCATCAGGGCCGCCTTGGAGCGCCCTGGGGCCTCCCGCTCCCGCTCTGGGGCCCAGCTTGGGCCTGTCCTGGGGCTCTCTTGGGCGGTCAGGGGCTCTCCTGGGCAATGTTCGGGCTCCTGGGGCCGCCTTGGGGCTCTTTTTGGGTGCCTCTTCGACGGTCTTGGGGGCGTCGTCGGCCGCCGTGGAGCGTCGGAAGGTCGAACACGCGAGACACCGATATATATATATATATATATATATATATATATATATATATATATAAACATATGAAAGTCAATGAGTTGGGCCTCTTCGGGCTCTCCCGGGACGCCTCTCGGAGGTCTCTTGAGGCCTCGCCTCTTGGGCTGTATTTGCGGTCTGGAGCCCATGTGGGGCCACGTTGGGGCTATCTGAACAATCTGGGCTGCCCCCATGCGCGCTCCAGGTCCCGCCCCCGGGCGCCCGTGCCTCTTGCGCGGGTACACATATATATATATATATATATATACACACGTATACATTTACATGTGTGTATATGTATATGTATATGTTATGCATGTGTATATGTATATGCATATGCATATGTATATGTATATGTATATGTATATGTATATGTATATGTATATGTATATGCATATGTATATGCATACACGTATATGTATATGTATTTGGATGTGTATGTGTATGTGTATGTATAGGTATAGGTATATGTTTAGGTATATGTCTAGGTATAGGTATATGTATATGTTTGTGCATGCATATATACACATATATATATATATATAGTCTGCGTGCCCGTGCCCGTGCACTGGCGGGGAGTGGACTGCCCCCAGGCTCCTGCAGTCTTTTTTTGCCACGGGCCAGCGTGAAGTCCATATTTGCAGTGATGAGATGCTCCACATCGACGCACTGCGTCATGAGTCACGCACTCACGTAAGGACGAGCAGCGTTTGAACGGGCGCTTGCCTCAGCCAGGCAGGCGACAAAAACTCGGATGAAGGAGTCGGGCCATTCGCCACCACTTCCGGCACCGAGCTTCATGCAGCACAACTGGGCCGAAACTCGCATCACATCGCGGCTGTCTACAAAACGTCCGCAATGCACACGGAGAGACATCAACTACAGGGCGTCTGGGGACAAATATTTAACGGACTTCCTACACTACATTCAACACGATCTCACCAGCTCCGTGGGCGTATGTGGTTTAGAAAGCTTCCGACCTCACCACTGTTCTCAATCAAGAGGCACCCTTTCCCCCATTCGATCAGCGGCCTACCAGAACCGTGCCGACCCCCCACACACACACCACACCACAGACCCCATCCCGGTCAAAACACATGACTGACTGCCTGACAACACTCCTGCACCAGATAATGCAAGGCGCTCGTTGCGGATCAGTCTTGGACCATGCGCGGGGGAGGGAACGCGATAATTGTGCATTGTTCTCTGAAACCTTGCCTGTACAGGTGATACAAATCTTTATTGCGAGAGCAGTAGGTGCGCGTGCGGATCCGTCATCGGGTGGGCGCTCTCGTTGCCTCCCGTAGCCGCCCGCTACCTCCCGTTGCCCTCCGCTGCCTCCCGCGGCCTCGCGTTGCCTTCCCGCTTTTTGTCCCCATGATCCCTACCCTTCTCCCTTTCCCTCTATCTCTGTCCCTATCCCATTCATCCCTGTCCTATATCCGCATTCCTGTCCCCAGTGCCGATCCTGGTCTGCATTCCGATTACCCTACCCCCATCCCTGACCGACATCCGTGTCCCTAATTATCGCCATGCTCATCCCCCCTTCGTGGGCCCCCTGTCGTGGCCACCTATCGTGGGCCTCGCAATCGTGGCCCCCTACTTAACTGGCCAAGCTGTGCTGGGCATTATTCCACAAAGGGCCCAATGTTTCTCTAGACCTCTTACCTTCCCTGAAACATCTATATCTGTATACGAGAACCATCGCGCGCGCTTCGCGCGCGCGCGAAGGTTCTAGCTGGTCGAGGGCTGACCGCATTGAGACAACAAGGAGGTCATGAAGAATGAAGTCAACATTCTCTGTTCCTTCCCGCCTCTTCCGCATTTGGAGGGTGAATGTGGGGGTCGGGCGCAGGGTCTTGGCAATGGTGTCTGTATGGGCCATGCGTGGGCGATACATCCCGATTGCTGTGTTCGGCGGGGGAACCAAGTGAAGCTCCCCGCCCGTACCCATGCGCGAGACTTGGAAGAAAAACGGAGCAAAGGGGCGGGGGGCTCGGGAAAGGCGACGAAGGCGACGTGCGCTGAGGGCGCAAAACCAAGGGTTTCGATAAACGAAAGCGGTGAGCTGGGTGTCAAATCTGCCCAGCCAATCTGACATGCGGAACACTGCGCTTCAGTTTTGGGGATCTTGAAAGCCAGGACAACATGTGAATTCACATTGTCGGGAAAAGCAACGTGTGAATTCACACGTTGGGCAAAAGAAAATGCGAATTCACATGTTGGAAAAAAAGGAACTGTGAATTCACATGTTGGAAGTGTTCGTCGGAATCTTCATGAAGGGGCCAGCAGGTGAATTCACATGTTGTGACAAAAAATGGAAAACTCACATGCTAGAAAAAAGGAAAATGAGAATTCACAATTTGGAAGAATCGCGGGGTCCATTCCAAATCTGTCCTGGGGGTCACCAAGTCATCGTTTGGGAACATACACGATCGTCAATCGCACAGTCAAAACACACTTCCACACCACTTCGCCACCCCACGCGCAATATGCAAGAACGCCCCCACGCATGAACGAAAATGGATGGACGACGCGTTTGCCTGCGCGGGCATCGCGCGGGCACGAACGACTGGCCCTCCATGACCGCCAACATTGGATGCCAATCGTACCCGATTACATACATGAGCGATACATCGAGCATACATGTCCCATTCAAACCCCATTGAAGACCCCCTGTTGCAGACCCCCTCTTTCACCCTCCAACTCATGCCTCCTCCTCCGCTCTCATCGACTGATCGACTGGTGATCTGTCGCCAAGCTTCTTGGCGACCTCTTGACCCCATCTGGGGGTCTCCTGGAGCGAAGATCTCCGGTTCTCGGTTCACGTTCTCGATAGTGGCCTTCGGCCCATCCCGCCAGCGTGCCTGGGTTGTGGGTTAGAGGCCCCTTGGAAGTTCGTTTGGGATTCGTGGGAGGCTTCCCGGGGGACACTTGAAGGCAATTTTGGATGCCTCTTGGGGGCCGTTTGGGGTGCTCGTGGGGCATCTTTTTGGGCCCCTTTGGGGCCTCGTGGGCCCTGGGGCCTCTATGGGGGCCTCTTGGGGCCTCCTGGAAGCCTCTTGGGGTGGAAGGCTCGAATGGTCGGTTCGTGTTCCCCCTCTTGGGCCCCACTTGGAGCCGCCTTGGGGCCCTATTGGGCGATCTTGGGCGCCTCGTGGGCCGTCTTGGGGCGCTCGTGGGCCGTCTTGGGGCTCTCTTGCGCCGTCGTGGCGCCCTCTTTGGGTGCATCTTGGGCCGTGTTGAGCTGATTTCTGGGGCCTCGTGGGCTGTCTTGGACGGACCGTTGGAAGCACGAAACAGCGAGAACACGAAAACCTTCAAACACCTTAGAAAAACCTACTTGTTTCGCCTCCTGAGTGTCTCGTGGGAGTCTTTTTGAGAGCAGATTGGCCGTCTTGAACCCCTCTTTGGCTGTCTTCAAGCCATGCTGGACCAATGTTGAAACGCGTTTGTGCGGTCTTGGGCTCTCTTGGAGCGCTCTTGGGACATCTTGGCGCTTTCTTGGATGTCTCTCGGCCACCTTTACGTTTCTTGGCGCACCCCGCCGGGCCCGAAACGGCTGGAAGATAAATCAGTGCACTTTGGAGGGCCTGGGACCCCCTACCCATATGTATATATATATATAGAGAGATACACATATATATATATATATATATATATATGTATATGATATATATATATAAAAAAGAAAAAAAAATCGCGTGCGCTTCGCGCGCGCTCAGGTTCAACCGCAGACCAGGGCAACGTCTGAATGCCGGATTGTGCTGCTGGACAGCAGGGTGGCATGATGCTCATAAGAGTGGCAGTCTGCTTCAGACAACCAGGGCACCGAAGGCCCCGAGCAACATCAACCGCGGCATCACCAACACCATACGCAATGGGGAAGACGCCCGAGACGACGGAGAATGAGGCCGAGGTGGGACCCGCCGAGTCAACCGGACGAGGAGGGATGACGAAGAATAGTCCCAACGGCCCTCCCCTCATCCCTTTCGGGGTGGCGGCCTTCCCCTACCCCTACCCCTACACCCTCCCCCTGGACGAGGGCGTTCGGCGGGCCGTTCGAGCGTCAAGGATGGCCCACCCCAGAAGGTTCCAAGAAGGCCCCCACGAGTCCAAAGATGGGGCTCAAAGATTGTTCAAAGTGTGCCAAACTGGTTCAAGATTTCTCCAACACGCCCCTCAAAAGCCTTCAACACCGACCCCAAACGGCCCGCAGTGCCATCCCAGCACCCCAGGGAAACTTCCAAGAAATCCAACTCCTTCCGAAGTGTTCGAAACATTATGATGTTTGCCTCCTCCCAGTGTCGATTCTGATCGTTTCTGAAGGCCAGAAGGCGGCTCCAAGATGGGCCCAAGTCGGCCCCCAAAGGGATCCAGCAGGAGCGAAATACAGCTCCGAGAGCAGAAAAGACCGCCTCGAGAGCTGCCCAAAAGCGGCCCAAGAAGTGATCTCCGAGACCCCGATTGGGGCATCGTCCCTGCCTGATCGATGGCCTTCAAGATGGTTCCAAGCGGGCCCTCAGGCCTCCGAGAGGTAACCCAGATGGCCCCACAGAGCGCCCCAAGAGGGCTCGACGAGGAGCCCAATAAGGTTGCAGAATGCCAGAATCATTATGTTTCAAGGATTGTCGCGTGGAGGAAGGCTGCTGAATGACGAAGTCAATCTCATACACGAATTCCCGCGTGAAGGGGACTGCATAACGACATACCCTTCTCGTACACGGATTGCCGCGTGGAGGAGGAGTGCAGAGAAACAAAATCCTCCTCGTACGCAAATTGTCGCGTGGAGGAGGACTGCGCCTCTCGTGCGCGAGTTGTCGTGTGGAGGAGGGCTGCAGAATGGCTAGTACCTCTCGCACACGGATTGCCGCGTGGAGGAGGGATGATCCGCCTCGGAGTCCATGTCAGAACGCGCTCGAGAAGCATCCCATCCCTCGCGTCCAGCTTCCTCCGCCCCTCCCATCCTGACCCCCTCTTCCTCCTCCGCCTCCTCCTCCTCCTCCTCTTCCTCCTCCTCCTCCTCCTCCTCCTCCTCCTCCTCCTCCTCCTCCTCCCCCTCTCCTCCTATGCTAGCCAGACTGCAACAGGTCGAACGGCTGACCAAGAACATTCTGCAAGGGAGGACTCCAGTGGCCACACCTGCTTGAGGCACGGCCGGGGACGGTACCTGTTGGGCGCGCCCTGGGGCTCTCTGGTCGACCCTCTTGGGCGCGCCCTGGGCTCTCTTGGGCCGTTTTGGGGGGCCCATTGGGGTCTGTTTCGGGACCTCTTTTGGTGTTTTTTCAGACCTTTTGGGGGGCATCTTGGGACTTCTTGGGCGCTCCTTGGAGCCTCTTGGGGTCTCCTGGGGGCTTCTTGGGCCAAAACGCTCGAATCTTCGGTTCCTCGTCCCCGTCTTGGGCGCCGACTTGGGGCATTCTTGGGCGGTTTGGGCGCCTCGGGGGCCGTCTTGGCCCCCTCGTGGGCCGTCTTGGAGCCCTCTTGGGGGCGTCCTCGACCAGCCTGGGTGCCTCTTGGGCCGTCTTGGACGCAGTGGAAGCCCAAAAAGCGAACACGCCAAAAACATAAGTTTCCCTATAGGAACTCGACGATGTTTGCTTATTGGGGCTCTCTCGGGGTGCCTCTTGGGGCGTGTTCGGGGCCTTCGGGTGCCTTCTTGGCGTCATGGGAGTCGTCTTGAAAGACATCCAGAGCCATCGGAGCGCGTTTTCGAGCGTTCCAAAACCATCTTCGGGCGATCTTGGACAGCCCCCGGCGCTCCGGCAAGGCTCCCGGCGCGCCGGGCCCCACATGTGCGCTCGGGGTCCCGGCCCCGGCCCCCGGACCCGGCCGGTCCCTCTCTCTCTCTCTCTCTCTCTCTCTCTCTCTCTCTCTATATATATATGTAGATATTCAATTGCGGAACCGAGCGGGCGGCGTTGCCTCCCGTTACCTCCCGTGGCCTCCGGCAGCCTCCACTTGCCTCCCGCGTGGCCTTCTTCTGCCGCCGCTGCCCCACGCCGCCTCGCGTGGCCTCCTCCCATTGAGCCTCGTGGCCTCCCACTGCCGGGCCTATTACCCCTATCCCTATCCCTATCCTCTCCCCATCCCTGTCCCTGCCTATCCCTACCCCTATCCCTATCCCTCCCTATCCCTGTCCCTCCCTATCCCTACCCCTATTCATATCCCCTCACTATCCCTATCCCACTGTCGTGGCATCCCTATCCCTCTATCCCCATCCTTTGTATCCATCTCCTGTGCTGGAAGGAACCGAAGTCCCCAAACCCTTTGGGCCTTTGCGAGGGGAACAAAAGTTAGGAGGGCCGAACACATCAGGGATCGGGGGTCTGTTCTGCAGAGGTCTCAGGCCGAACCGCCCACATGTATCATCTCTAATGCGAAGACGGGGACCTCAATGAGGCCACGTCTTCACTGTGTTATGAGGGTGAGTGAGTTGGCTCAAGGCCATTTGCGAGCAGTTGCGTGGCGAGTCTACTTACACTCACATTCACAATTCCGTTCCCTTTTCCCTACCCTCTGATACCACTACGCACCAAGTCGGCGCCGATGGCCGGATCGCCGCGGAATCTTGAGCAGGAGTTAGAGGCCATGATGTCTCCCACATCACCTCCGAAGACTGGGAATACCCGCATGGCCGGCACTCCTGTCGGAAGTCTCGTGAAGGACCCATGGGGACAGATGAGGGAGGACAAGAAAGCTCGGATTGGACATGGTCCTCATTCCCCCCTTGCTCCTCTTCTTGGCGAGGAACGCCCAGGACACCGCGAGCAGCAGGAGGGCTACGTCCCGATGCCCGAGGACGATTCCGAAGACGAGCTGATCGAGACGCCGGCCCGCAAGCCGAATCTCGACAAGCAGAACGACGTGACCATGGCTGGCATCGCTAGCCTCCTGCAGGAGCAGCTGTCCCATATGACGGCAGAGGTCAAGAGCCTGCGCGCAGAACTCGGCAAGCTCGATGCCAAGGTCACGAGCATCGGAGAGACGCTGGCTGGCCGCATAGACCACGTGGAGACTGCCATTCTCGATATCGAAGCGCGGGTGGAGAAGCTGGAGAACGTGCACGAACTGCTGAAGGATAAGCCGACCTACGCCCCCCAGGAGCTTGACACCAAGATCAAGGACTACATCAGGGAGGCCATGACGCAAGAGAGCACGCAGCAGACTCCAGTCTGCACGCAATCCGCGGGCGATCCGAGCGCAGAGAAGCGCTCCGTGACCATGGTCGTCGGCAACATCGCCAGCCTCGACTCGACACCCTCTCGAAGGCCGAGGAGTGATTGCAGGAAAAGCTAACGTCCTTGAAGGCCCTCATCCCGACCAATACCTACACGAAGGGGGATTTCGTTGGAGTGCTATTCGCGGAGTTCCAGAACTCTGTGGAGAAGAACGCCGCCGTGGACGTCTTGAGGAGGACGGGATTGCAATCGGGTGGGAAAAACGTGTGGGCCAACCAAGACCGCCCTATCACCGAGAGTGCGGCAAGGAACTTCTGTTTTGGATTAAAACGCAGATTCAAAAAGGCATGGAACATTCCCTTCACAGTGTCCGTCCACGATTCTGCTTCTTACACGGTGACAGTGGGCGGCGAGCTCGCACTGACTACACATGTGTTCCCTGATCGTGTGACCCACCAGTGGCACGGGACGTGGGCTGGGTGGGGGAGGAGCTTCACAAATACCCCGAGGTCGTGGATCTCCTGGACAGGTCGAACCAATTGGTCGCAAAGGCAGCGGCCGGCATGAAGGGATCGAAGGGCGGCGTCGGGGGCTTGTCGAAGGGGGCCACAGGGCGCCATCCAGAATCCAGACACAATTGTTTCACCCGCAGTCGGCCATACTGCTCCTATATATCGATTAAGAACTCATGAGTGCATTCAAGGCGCGACCAGAGCACGGCAAGGCAACGCTAGCACTGGACGAGGAGGGGCTGATTTCCGAGGAGGGCGCTTGCAAACCTGTGCAGTGGATATCGTTATCGGTTCGTGGAACGTCGAGGGCATGACGGAGGCGGAGGAGGAGGAACTGTAGATGTACATGGAGAAACTGGGCATCGACGTGCTCGCCATCCAAGAGACTCACAAGCACGAGTCCGTTTACTATAGGACCAAACGTGGGTTTTTGGTTGTTCTATCTGGAAGCCCTGGCTCCGATGAGACTGCTGGAGTTGGTTTTCTCGTATCGCCGCGGGCTCGCAAGAGCGTTACTGGATTCAAGAGGATGGGCGAGAGGAGTTCGTATTCAAGCTTCGTGTTCGGGGCGGAAAGGCGCCGATCTTCAGCATATACGCCCCTCATAATGGGAAGCCGGGCGATGATAGGCAAGACGTTTACAATCAGCTGGGCAGTATTATTGCGACATGGGCATGCCTTGGTGTTGGGAGACTTTAACGCTAGGCTGCACAGGCGATTCGGGAGAGAGGAGTTGACTCTGGGAGACCACGTCTTCGGAGACCCGCAGGCTCAACACAACCCTCTGTCGAACCGAAGCCTGCTCATGGAGTTATGCGAGCGAGAGGGACTGGCTGTCGCCAACACGTTCTTCGACCATTCCGCGGATAATCAAATCACATGCTACAATGTGGGATCCCATCCAGGAGATTGGGCTGTGCCGCAACATGTTGGTCAAATCGATGTTCTTTTATGCGACGTGGACTGCATGAATCTGGTGCACTTGCTTCTCATCACTTACTGTTGCAATGCCGTGTGCGCATAGATATTTCGAAATCAAAGCACGAGAAGGACTCGAAACCAGAGCTGTCAGCATTGGCCAACGCTGTAGCCCAACATTTGTTTGCTGATACTTTCATCAACCATATGCCCGAATTGTGCCAACACCACCCCCTGGACAACTTACATGATACCGTGTTCAATGCTTTCGCTGCTGCCGCAGAATGCCTCCCACGAGAGGCGGAACGAAGAAAGCAACCGTGGGTGATCAGCGCCACGATGGAGCTCATCACCAGGCGGAACGAGGCGAGACGACAAAGGGATTCAGCGATGGAGAAACGACGTTTTCACGGAAAGATCATATCATCCATCAAGAAGGATAAGGAGCACTGGTTCTACGGACTGTTGGAGAACGGCGACTGGGACCAGGTGCGCAAGCTCCGGAAGCGCCGCGGCGCCACCCAGGGGCGATTGCGGGACCTACGCGGCCAAGAAGTTGATAGCGACGAGCGGGCCCAGACTCTGGCCGAGTACTTCGCTACAATGCAGTGGGCCGTGCGGCCGGTCACTGCCGTGGTCGATCCGGAACCGTTGGGGCCCCAACTACCAATGAAGGCAGGCCCGATTACCAAGGCGGAAGTGTGCGCAGCAACACGTACGCTGAAACGGAATCGCGCGGCTGGCAATGACGGCGTCCCAGCTTAGTTTTTGAAAGCAATCTGAAGCTCAGGCACGCCAGCATGCGAGTGGGCCGTTCTGCTTTGCAGTCGGTGTTGGACGGAAGCGTCTGTGCCCGACGCCTGGCACAAAGCGATTGTCACGGCCATCTTCGAGAAAGGCGACGTCGCCCAGTGCGAGAACTACAGCCCGATATCACTTCTACCCATCGGGTACAAGCTCTACGCCGCGATATTGCTTGCACGCTTGAAGAGCGCGGGCGCCGAGGACCGGATTTGGGGAACGCAGTTTGGATTCTGGACTGGTAGCGGAACGGCCGACGCACTGTTCGTCGCACGGCGGCTGATCGAAGACACCGTGGACACAGCGTGTGGGAGGTTGCTTCTTCTCGCACTCGACTGGGCTAAGACATTCGACAGCGTGTCGCCAGATAGCCTCCTGCAGACGTTGATCCGCTTCGGCATCCCTGATCACTTTGCCGCCGCTGTGAAGGGAATCTACAACAATAGGAGCTTCCGCGTCCTGGGTGCTGGCTCAACTTCCGAATCTTGGCCGCTGGAGTTCGGCATATCGCAGGGATGCCCATTATTACCTTTTTCGTTCTCGATCGTGATAACGGTCCTCATGCACGACGCAAGGCTGAACTTTGCTGGTCATGGGAAGTTGCAATCCAACTCAATTCCGGTTAGCGAGCTCATGTACGCCGACGACACCCTTATAGTCGGAGCAGAAGAAGAGTTCGTCTACCAGCTGATGGAGTGCGTGCGCGAGGCCGGGAGGAACTATGGATTGGGGTTCAATTGGGGCAAGCTCGAGGTCCTGTCCGTGGAATGCGAGACGCATATTGCCCGACCAGACGGGTCAACGATTCCGCAGAGGGACAGTATGATCTACCTGGGCGGGCTACTGAACGCCGACGGCGGCAGCGGCCCTGAGCTGAGCAGAAGGATCGGCATTGCATACAGGCAATTCCATAGTTTGTGTAACATTTGGAAGCATGCGAAGCTTTCACTTTCCAAGAAGGTCTAGATTTGCCAATCTTGCGTAGTATCTGGCCTGATGTCTTGCTTGCACACTCTGTGGCTGAACCAAGCAGAACTCCGAAAACCGGATGCTTTCCAAGCGCGCTGCCTCCGCAGAGTGGCTGGCATAGCGCATTCGCTCGTTAGCCGTGTTTCGAATGATGCCGTCTTGGCCCAGTGCAGCCGTCAGAAATAAAGCAGCCAGTTAGCATACCGGCAGCCTGTGCTGGGTAAGGCGGCCCAACTTCCAGGCGACAGCGCCGTCCGACGCTGCATGCTCGCCCCCAGGTCTTTCTCGCTTTCCCGCTCGGGAGGTCGCCCGGGACGCGGCCGGCCGAAGAACACGTGGAAATGGCTTGCAAGGCAGCCGGCGACGCTGACAGATTGTGTCAACTATGGTAAGGGAACGCCAGCATTTGGCGTCACGCGGCACGCAATTTTTGCACGCACAGAGCAAGGTGATTGCAGTTTGCACATTGCTGCCAACGCACCTTTGACGTGCATGGCGCTCTCTCTCCCTAGCCCCATACCTGCCCCTACCCCGCGGCCACCGGCTGCCTCCCGTGGCCTACCATTTACCTCCCGTGGCCTGTCGCTGCCATCCCGTGGCCTCACCCTGCCGTCTCCGTTCCTGCACCCCTCCTTCGATCCCTGCCCCTCCATCCTAGATCGACATCCCTATCCCCCTTTATCCCTATCCTAACCACCTTTCCCCTCTATCTATCCCTGTCCATGTATCCTCGATAGTTATCCCTCTATCTCTGTCCCCCTATCCCACGATCCCCCCTATCGTGACCCCCCATCCCAACGCTATCCCAAGAACCTGAGAAACACAAATCCGCACCCATACACATAGACACACACACACAGACACACACACGCACACACACACGAACACACACACACACACACACACGCACGCACACACACACGCACACGCACACGCACACACTCTCTCACACACACGCACACAAACACACGCACACAGACAGCATCAAGACCAGCTTGACAACGCATCGTTGCCAGCCCGCGGAAATTGTCCCGCAGCGCCAGGACACCATCAAACTCTGGAGCTGCCATACATTAAAGGCAAGGCCAGGGAGCGAATAGGTGATGAGATTGTCGGCGGCAAGCGCGAATAACTTCGCGCCCTCGAGGGCGCCTTTGGGCAAGCGAGGGGTGAAATGGAAAAGGGGAAGGCCTCCTCAGCAGGCTCGGAAGTCCCCCGGCCCTCTGAGCTGTCCAAGCCTTCCCCGAAGACAGAAACTCACAACTTCTCGGAAGACGCGAGGGTTCCCGAGAAGTCCCGCCGCCCTCTGAGCAGGCCTCCTCCTTTGAAGGGGCCCTGTGACACACAAATAAATACACACATATAACAGCATTCCCCATATTTTCAAACAATTTCTTGGTTTTTGTCTTCCCCCCACTTTCCATATTTTCCAATATTTTCTGGGGAATCGACGATTAATTGTGTCTGTGTGTTTCTTCTCCTCCTGATTTCTTTCCCCCCCCTCGCTCGCCGTCGAGATTGACCAGCGCTTTGGCTGCAAACGATCGGGAGCGGCCAAGAGGGGGGCGTCCAGGGGAGGGGGGGGGGGGGAGGGGGCGAAAATCATGGCCGCGCGGCACGTGCGCGGCTCAAGGGGGGGCCAGGGACGCATTGAAACAAGAAGAGGCGTCGTGAAATCTGGGGAGATCTCATGGCCCCCGCCATGATACCCCCCCCCCTACAGTCGGACTCGACTGGACAGGACACGCGAGAGGACACGAGACCCTTCCGAGGGCCACGTTGCCGCAGGGCAGGAATGTGGGAAGCATGGGTCGCGAGACACAGGACACGAGGGGACCCTTGACCTGGCAGGGTCGACCCGCTAATCTGGGCCGACTGCGGTCCTCTCCCCTCTCTGCCGCCCCCGAAGCGAAGTGCACGCGCTTGCACGCCCAGGCTGGCGGAGCACGTGCCGCCAGAGCCACCCGCGGGTGCGTGAGCAGAGTGAAACATGAAACAGACAGGCCGCTGGTCACACTCATGTGACGCACATGAGGAGGAGGAGGAGGAGGAGGAGGAGGAGGAGGAGGAGAAGGAGGAGGAGGAGGAAGAAAGAGGGGGAGGGCTAGCACCAGACAGTGCACAAGCAGAAAGAGACACACGACCGGTCAGTCGCGCCATGCTTTCACAGCCTCTGGCCAGAAGAAGTCAGCCAAGCGGCCGCGGGTGCCGCCTGTTCTTAGACAGCTGTTCAAAGCCATGTCGCCTCACATCTGTCAAGAGACCCAAACAACCTGGTATGAAAATAGCAAACGGAGGGAGGAGGGAGGCGGGAGGGGGGTGGGGGATCCTCCTCCCCCTTCATTCATTCATTCATGGGCCTTAGGAGGTCAGCCAAACGAAGCTCGCCTGACCTCACCGCAAAACAGACGAGCGGGGCCTCGGCCTCTCCTGGGCCACCAAGGCCCCGCACCCACGATGCCCAGAGCCCTGGGGCATTGCAGAGGGCTCTTGAGGGCTCGAGGGGTAATCCGCTGGCCGTATCCCCGAAGGGCGCCCCACCCCCGCCCAGCGATACCCCAGGGGCGCAGCAGAGAAGGGCGACGGGAAGGGTGCGGGCGGGGGGGGCACGGCCAAAGCTGCAAATTCACGAAGAGGCTCGAGGCCTCCTCCTCCACAAATCCAAGACAAAGCCTTCGACCACCCACACAAGGACGACGCGACCTGCCACCCCAGGTGCAGGCAGCGCCTGGACGGTAGCAGGCCGCGCCACAGATGTGGGGTAAGCACACGGATGCCTGCCCTGAGGGTCAGTCGCATCGGGCCGTGCGCGATAGGCAGAAACAAAATAAAACGCACACTCACTGACTGTTCTGGGCAAAATTTAACTTGAGGCACCCCGCATCTCGCCTGTCTGATCATGTCACCACGCAGCTGGACTGTGGAGGACGCGCCAGGGGCGGCACAAGCGGGTGCCTTTTGGCCACGGGAGTCGCCCGCGGCGGAAATCGCGCACCTGGGCTCCTCCTCCCCCTCTTCCTCCTCCTCCTCCTCCTCCTCCTCCTCCTCCTCCTCCTCCTCCTACTCTCTCCTCTCTCCTCTCTCCTCTCTACTCCTCCTGCTCCTCCTCCTCCTCCTCCTGCTTCTCGCCTCATCCCTCCTCTCCTCCTCTTGCTCTTGCGCGCGTGCAACAAAGAGCACGGCTGGCACATGGACCTTCTGAAGTCCTCGCGATCGCGACAATATAATCTGGCCGATGCCCCAGGCTTTTGCTGGACCATTTCATGGCGCGATCGTGGCGCATCGATGCGCAAACTCTCCAAATGACAGACGGTGCCAATCTGGGAGCACTGCCCACGGAAACCCAGTCCCTGGTTAGGGGTGCGGCGGCGACTCGTCGCAGGGAGGAGTGGAGGACACGTGGAGGGCAGACCCAGAGAGAGCGCGCCGAGTTGTTGCTCGTCTTGCGAAGCACGGCGTGCACGAGAGCGGGGAAAGGGAAATTGGGGAAAGGGCGAAAGCCCGCGCGAAAGACAACGGCCGCCGCGACCGTGCGCCAAGAGGGGAAGGCCGATGAGGCCGGCCTCTTGGCTCGAATATACTCTAAAACATACACACACAAGCTCTACAATTCCAACCGCCAGCTGGTCGCCAGGTCTTCCCGCCCCTCAGCCCCACGTCGCCTCGGCAATCATGTCCATCTGGAACTCGACGGGGACACCACCGCTGTTATTACCAGCGAGTAGACCCTCAACGCATATGGTAGGCCTCCACAGGTGTCACAAGGGCACAAGCACATCATATCCCTGGTGGCGAGGCTGGCGGCAGCCCCGTTGTCTTTCAGGCCGTCGGAGTGGCACGGCTGCATGCGATGCTCTTTAATCTTGTCACAGCGGAGCTTCCAGCCTGGCTTGTACTGGCGAGGGCCAGTCTGCTGGTCGAGACCGCCCCTGAGCATCGTTTAACCGATCCCCATCCCCACCAGCGTGGGCTGGGCCCCGCTGGCCGATTTGCCCCCCTAGATCGGGATACAGGCTGCTCCATTCGGGTCTCGAGGGGTATATCCCCAACTGGGGTGGTGAGACGGTGGGGCTCGAGATGTGAATGGGGATGGGGATAAGGACCGGTTAGCGCTGACACTCGGGCGTGACCTCCTCCAAAGACTCATGGTGAGAACCGAATCCAAGCAGGCTGCCGACATCCGTGAGACCCAGCGAGCTCGGACACCGCACGGCCAAATTCGGGTGCTCCTGCCTGGGCAGGTCTTGCCGTGTGAAGGCTTCGGTTGGCTCGCTGGCCACTCACTCGCTGGTCATCTAGATCTCCCACGCTCGGCACATCCACTCCTGGCGTCACTGTTGCTGTGCCAGGTCCCCATGGACATGGTCAACACGAAGCCATCCTTCGACCGAACCTCCGCGACGACTTAACTCGTGTCGGCCCACTGCGAAAACGTTTTTTCCCAGAACCTCGTCGGCAAGCGCGCCAAAGTCTCAATCCGGCACCCGCAATTCCAGAAACTTGTCGATCTCGTTCTTGGCGTGCGACCCGAGGCACGAACGCACCTGCACGACCTTGCTACCTAGCCAATTGGCTGAGATCTCATATCCTGTGATAAATGTTGTGCACGGCTTTCGCGTTATGGAAAATAATCCGCAGCACAGTCCGTGAAAACTTCGACCAGCCCGTGCGCGGAAAACTGTGTGAATTGCATTTCGACGCCTGCCATCGTGGGGAGCGCCCAAAAGACGTACGCGCCCAGCTATGTACATGAACACGGCCCCTTGACCCGCGAGACCTGCCGCGCGATACGAACATTCGCGCAATGCGAACTCTCGAAACCAGCGTGGATTCATGTACATGTACGTCTTTCTTTCGCTCCTGACATCGGAGCGAACGCACAGGGCCCCGCAACGCCAAATTTATGGTGGTATATGTTCAGTTCGGGTGCCCGGGCATGCTAATTGGCCTGTCGAGCATTGTCATGGAAGGGAGACCTTGACGGAACATTTAACTCACGCAAGCCATGTGTTATCTAAGCAGAGCTTTCACGGACCCGATCTGATTTGACACGTTCCCCAAACAACGCCTGTGCAGAGGGGTCCCCAGCCATCTGGGTGTAACTGGTGTGGGGAGTGCGTTCTTCCAACCCCCTTCTTCACCTTCGGGGAGGGGCTTGCCCATCCCCGTACCCAACTCCCTCGATCTGTCCAGTTCGCGAGGTGTTAGGGGATTCTTCTTGCCCCCCCAGATGACTCCAAGATGGGCCCAGATAGACCAAGATCGCTTCCACGATAGCACTCGACAGCCCAAAGTGGTTCGAGATAGCTTCGAATATGCATCGAATGAGCTTCAAGACCATAACGAAACGACTCCGATAAGCCACCTAATCTCCCAAGGACGCCCCCGTAGACGCCAAAGAGAGAGAGAGAGAGAGCACCGTGCACGTCAGAGATGCATTGGCAAGATCGTGACTTAAACCTCTATGATAAAGGTTCCGCGGCTCTTCGGCCTGCGAGCGCGAGCGGCCCGCTTGGTCGCATTTCAATTTGATAGAAGAGTTTGCAGGAGCGCTCGCGCACACGTTCTTGAAACAACATGTTTGCTAATCAGTGGTTCTTTATCTGTTTTCGGCAACCTCGGTCTTGCAACACATACGAAGCCCACGGTGCTTGAAAGACTTCGGCATGCGCGCGCGACACTGCGCGCGTGGACTTTGTCTCATCAGTTGCAGGGGATTCTAGAACACGGCTGATGTTTGATAAACGGGTGTGCACATAGCTGTTTGTTGTCAGGGATGCGGGTGGTGGGGGGGGGGGGGGGCGAAACAGGTCTGCCTGGGATGGCATGGTATGAACTCATGGTTTGACTTACGATGGGGCAGAACCACCATGTGTAATCGAATGGTCATTGCACTGGCCTTGCAGACGTGCTGCAGCAGATTTCTGCGTGGGTGTTTGCCCAGAGC
>CAUYUJ010017889.1:94381-111881 GCA_963575745.1 Prorocentrum cordatum
TCCTCCTTGAATTTCTCATCCTCCTCGCCCTCCAGAGTTATACATTATGAATACTACTCTCCTCTCTCCCAGGGCCCAAGGCGGAAGATATTCGGCCCTCTCCGCGTGCTGCTTGTTTTTAGCACAAGACACAGATTCAGCAAACAATTACTTGTTCGTATGGTGTGTGACCATCCGTTTGTTGCCAGTGCTTCAAAATCGTGTTCCTGATGCAGCGTGGGTCTCATTTTCGGATCGGTACTTTGCTCCCGTCGTTCAGAATGGGTCTCTTGCCCCAGCGTGGACCACTTTCTGGATTCGAATACTTTTTCATCGCTGTTGCCCTCTCGTTTCCCCTCCTTCGCCTTCCCCTGATCCTCATATTCCTCCCGCTCCCACTCCAATTCCTGCTGCTGCTGTTCATCCTCGCCCTCGTCCTTCTATAACCTCCTTTTCCTCCTGTTCATACGCCACCTCCTCCTATGCATGCATCCCCCCCTTTCCGATTGCGCAAACTCGACAGGGCCCTTTTGCTCGAGTTCAAGGTTAGCCATGACACGCGTTCGCGGATAGAGAACAATCAGCACAATGGGGAGAGATAGGAAGGAGGGATAGGATGTCGGATGATGCGCGAGCGCACCTAAACTGTCATCCTCCACCTCTCAATCCTCATTATCCTGAATATCCGCAACCGTGCCTACACGGTGTTGGCGTGTGATAACATGGGCCGGCACGGGAACGGAACGAACGCTTCAGCTTGTTGCCCGAGATGGCTCATGACACTGTTCGCTCTCGGGAGCCTTGGCGTTCAGAACTCGTTACGTCACTGCTCTCTTTTGGATGTCTTGGTATTGCGAGTTGCTTCACGTCACTGTGAACTCTTGGGAGACTTGTTCTCAAAAGCGTTTACCTGACCGTTCGCTCTTGGGAGCCTTGGCGTTCAGAGCGTTGACGTAGCTGTTTGCTCTTGGGAGCCTGAGTGCTCGGAGCTTGTCATGTCACTATGGGTTCGCGGGATTGAACCGCTCTCTCTTGGGAGCCTTAGAATTGAGAGTTTGTTTTGTCACTGTTCACTCTTAGCTCTTAGGAACCCGTGAAGTTTAGGAGCCTTGGTTTTGCGGGCTGTCTCACGTCACCGATCGTTCCTGGGCGCGTTGATGTTAAGAACTTATGTTCTGTCTCCGTTCGCTCTGTGGATGGAATGCTGCTTCTCCAGGCCTTCTTGGGGGTCACCTCGAGACCCTTCTGGGCCGTGCTGGGTCCCGTTTGGACCGTCTGAGGGGGCATTGGCCGCCCTCTTGCCATCGCTCGGACGTCCATTCCCCATGTGTTGTTCGGTTTCGTGCGTGCTTCTTTTGCCAAATGACCCAGGATGCTCATCGATGGTTTTTGTTGAGAACAAGCGCAAACGTTCGAGCGATGCCAAGCCCTGGGCCCCTCTTGGGTTATGCTGTTCCTATCCTACTCAAGGACAACATCCCAGAAATAATGTCGAGCACCCCGAAAGGTGTCAAAAGAGTGTCGAAACAGTGTCGGGCGAGTGTCTCCCAGGGCTCGACATGTGGAAACCCTTGAATTTCGGTACTCTTTTGTTCGGGGAGACATACAACTCGGGTACAAGGGACTCGGGTTGGCCCGACGGGGCCATCAGAAAAATGACGATGTCCAATCTGAAATTTGACGCGAGCTCCCGCTGCAGACATCCCACGAAAACTGGACCGTCAAAATCCAGGACGCGCTCGTCAACAAAAACGTTGGCAAACCAAGGTTCTGGCTTACTCGGGTCTTGCGTTCCCCCGATTTTTTGGGCGCTCGAAATTCTTCCTGGTGATCAAGGCTAGCGTAGTGGAGCATCATGACTCTTGGGGGCACCTGGGGGCTCTCCTTGCGGGGCCTCTTGGAGCGCTCCCTTCTGGTCCTCCTCCTCCTCCTCCTCCTCCTCCTCCTCCTCCTCCTCTCCTCTCCTCCTCCTCCTACTCCTCCTCCTCCTCCCCCTTTGGGCGCTCACCTCTGGGGGGCCGCTGGGGGGGGCCCGCCTCCGCCCGCCGTCGCTCGGGTTCCCTGCCCCGTGCACTCTGCCGGCTTCGTGGGCGCACTTGTCTGGGAGGGAGGATCCGAGAAAGGCTCCCCGATTGAGCAGGGACCGATCGCCCCGGCATACCTGTAGGCCTACCACGACATAATCTTAGAACCCACAAATGTTCTAAGAACAAAAACCGTGTTCTCAGAACGTAGCCCCGATGTGATAAGACAAGACAGACTCCGCCAGAAATGTTCTAAGGACATTTGTGGAAACCACAAAAGGTTCTTAGAATATTGTTTGGTAGGGCTATAGGCGAGCCAGGACGCTTCGCCACTGCTTGATCGATGGCCCCTGCCGCGGCAAATTGAAAAGTGCACACGTCCGAGCGATGCCAAGTCTCGGGCCGCCGGGGGGCTCTCCTGGGCCACCCCGGGCCCTCTTGGGGCCCTCTTGGATCGTCTCGGGGCGGCCCCTGGAGCCCCATCGCAAGTCCGAAAGAGCAAGAAACCTAGACACCCGTGCCGGCACGGGGAAGGAACGAGCGTTTGAGGAGCTCGCCCGAGATGGCTCACGGCACCGTCCGCTCTTGGGAGCCTCGGTGTTGAAAGCTCTTCACGTCGCAGCTCGCTCCTGGGAGCCTTCGCGTTCAGAGTTCCAATTGTCACCGTGCGCTCTTGGGGGCCTTGGCGTCAAGAGTTTGTTACGTCACCATTCGCTGACGTCCCCATTCGCTTTTGAGAGCCTTGGCGTTAAGAGTTTTCTACGTCACCGTTGTGACCATTCGCTGTTGGGTAGCAGGAGGTAGGGGGAGCAGGAGACAGCCCCTGGGTGTGGGGACTGGGCTGCCTGGGTGTTGGGACTGGCCTGCCTCCTGCCATATGTGTAGGGGCTGGGCTGCCCCGCAGGATGGACGTGGGGACTGGACTGCTTCATTTGGGCCCCCTTGAGCTACAGTTAGCCCGTATCATAAGGATGCACGGTAAGGATGCAATGGCCTTGGAGGGCCAAGTTGACGTTATTCGATCGAGGTTGGCCAGTGAAAGTTGCTGAGGATGGACCGAAAGGGCAAGGATGCAAGGGTACCCTTGGGAAGGTTGCCCATCTTTACTATGCGGGTTGACTGTATCCTGGGGCCCTCGTGAGCCGTCTTGAGGGACCTCGGCTGTCTTGGGGCTCTGAGGGGGTCTCTGGGGACTCTCGGGGCGCTCTCTGGGAAGCCTCCTGCGAAAATCCATAAATATGTCTTCTCAGGCGTTCTATGGGGGTCCTCTGGGGGCCCTTTCGAGTCTTGGCGGGCCTGTTGGGCCCTCGTGGGGCGTCTTTGGGGGGCATTGGCCCTCTTGGGGCTCTCTTGGGGGCCTCTTGGAACCCTCTTGGGGCCGTATTGCGGGCCTCTTGGGGCCCTCTTGGACAATCTTGGGGTCCTCTTTTAGTAGCCAACTACTGGGAGGTCTTCGTCGGAAAGATGAAGGAGAATTAAGCTCCATTGGGGGGCTGGTACGTCGGATTAGGCCGCGGATGAGGCGGGACTCAACCGGATGAGTCAAGATTCAACGGGATTAGACCGAATTGCAACGGAATCCGGACCAGAGCAAAGTCAGGATGTGACTCCCAAGAGTTATATCCGAACCTCTTCGGCCGTCTTGGAGCTCTCTTGGGGCGACGGGCGACCTTTGGGGGCCTATTTGGGGGCCTCCTGAGCTGTCTTGAGGCGATCTGTTGGGTCTCTTGGGCCGTCTTGGGCCGTCGGAGGCCCGAAAAGGCGAGAACCCTAAACACCTAAAAAAACAATGGGAACATGAATGTGTTTGGCCTCCCGCGGCCTCGAGGGTCCTCCTGGGCCCTCTTGGGCCCCCCTCGGACCATCTGTGAGGCCATCTTGACCCATCTCGGAACGCTCTTTGGCGGTCCAGGGTCTCCTGGAACACTCTTCGGCCGTCTCGGGGTCGTCTCGGACCTCTCGTTGGCCGCCTTGGGGGCATCTTGGGCCATTCTGGCTCCTCTTGGGCCGCTCTGGCCCTCCAAGGCGTGTTAGATCAAGTCGCCCGCACTACGCCCCTACCCTGGAAACCCTCCCTAAAAAGAGCTTCGCCCCACCAAGACGTCATCACTCGTACCTCGCTCTTTCCGTGTTATTAATCGCTGCCTGCGAATGTTTCTGTATCCTAGTACTAGAACCATCGCGCGCGCTTCGCGCGTGCTGAGGTTCCCGGAATCCCAGCTCGTAGTGAGATGCCGAGGGTTAGGCGACGGTTGTGGATAGGATTGCGAGTCCGAAACCGCCACGGGACAGTATAGTAAGACGCGTAGACCCCCAATCGCCCACTGATCGCCGATGGGGGCTTGACAGCCCCGCCCAGCCCAGGAACGTGACGATTCGCCATCGGCGGCCAATCGCCGAGGCATCGGCGATGCATCGTCGAATGCAGATTGGTGTTCCCCGCCCCCCGAGCTGGTCCCCCCAACCTCCTTCACAGGTGTCCGATGCCAAGAAGCTGGCCGCGATCGTAACGACGACACAGAAGGTGAACAATATGATTTTCTTCGCCCAGGCGCTGGTCGCTCAGGCCAAGGCCATGCTGGACGAGGATCGCTACCTCGCGAACGCCCTACAGACGAACTCGACAGGGCAGACATCAGTGTGCAGCGTGCTCGGGCGCTGCTCGACTCGCCATCGCTCGGACGTGCATTCCCCGTACATGTTTTGATATCATGCGATCTTGTAGTGCTTCGCACACAAGACCCAGACATGCGACGTCATGTTTTTTTCGATACGGGGTCCCTAGAAATCCCGACCCTTTCCCTGGGACCGGTTTTTCGTCCTGAGCCGTTTACTGACGGCACCGAGGCACCGGCGAGGGCCCCCCGAGGCCGATATTTGTCAAACACCTCCCATCCTGATTGTCTAACGACGCGACCACGTCTGGGAAGATCCAAGAGATGCTCCTTGAGGGTCCTCGCCGTGAGACGGGGCACACAGCCGAGAGATGCCAAGTCGTTGGGGGGGGGGGGGGGCAGCTCGTGTCGGGCTGTCCATCTGCCCGGGGGCCGCTTTTTTCTGCAGCCCTCCGACCCCCCCTCCCTGCCTTTACGGGTAATGCCCCAAGCGGCGCAGGAACAACCCTCCCCCCAGGCAGTCCTCGCTGGCCTCGACAGTGAACGGGCCATGGGACGCGCAAACAAACTTGTCACAGATCCCAAGGTTCCCTATATTTCCCGAAATTTCTCGGTCTTCGTTTGCCCCCCCCCCCCACACTTCCCATGCTTTCCAAAATTCTTCCAGGGAGTCGACGACTCGTCCAGTGTCCGGATTTTTTGCTGCCTCTCTTGAAACAGGTCTCCCAGATCGCCCCCAGTCCCCAGCCCACACATGCGACGTCCTGTTTTTTGTTCAGGACGGGGTCCCTGGAAGTCCCGACCCGTTCCCTGGGACCGGCTTTTCACCCCGAGTCGTTTGTTGACGGCCCCGAGGCCTGGCGAGAGCCCCCATAGGCCGAGAATGGCCAAAAGCCGCCCGTCCTGATTTCACTTCGACGCGATCATGTCTGGGAAGCAGTCTCCACCTTAGAGGCCCCGGAAACGGCACGGCCGTTTTTTCACCGTGTCCGAGAAAGTGTCCCTTGAACATGGAAACGGCAAAAAACGGCGACCGGAAACGGCAACAAAAACGGCTCCAGGATCGGAGCCGGAGCGGGCCCCGGTCAAAAAAGGCGACGGAACCGGCAACAGAAACGGCGTCGGCACCGGCAACAAAAACGGCAAAACGGAACCCGTAACAAAACCGGCCCTGTCGTTTCCAGGGCCCACTAAGCGGGGGCCTGGTGTACCCCCTCGATCCCGTCTTTCGCGTCGACTGCGGCGTCGATTAGCCTGAAGTCGGGCTTGTCCCTCTACAGGGGCAGTATTCGAATCAAGGGGCCCTGAGACACACGAATAAATACACACAAATAACAGCATTCCCCATACTTTCCCACATTTTCTGGGCTTTCGTCCTCCCCCCACTTCCCATACTTCCCCATACCTTCCGGGGGGATCGACGACTCATTGCGTCCGTGTGTTTTTTGTCCCTCCTGATCGAGCAGAGTTTCAAAAGAGCATCCGACGACAGTCCCCAGAGAGTCTGGGAGGCAGCCTCCGCACCCCGCGACGCTGGGGCGCAGGGCGCCCCATGACGCCGGGGCGCCGCCCGAGGCTGCTCGGGGGGCCTGTTGAGGCCAGCCTCAGGTCGGGCATTTGAGCAGGGGCCGACCGCCCCGGCTATAACCTGTAGGCCTACCACGACATGCTCTTAGAACCCAGAGATGTTCTAAGAGCAGAAACAGTGTTCTCAGAACATGAACCCGATGTGTCAAAACAAGACAGTCCTGGCCAGAAGTGTTCTAAGAACATTTCGTGGGACTCAGAACAGTGTTTGGTGGAGCTATAGGCAAGCCAGGACGCTTCGCCACTGCTTGAGGCATGTCCGCCTTCGGGCGGATTTTGAGCGAAAGATTCGCCGGCCCAACGGGCCCGAGGCGTGCGGAGATCTCCGGCAACTGGTTAACAATATTTCCAGTTCGCGCGCGCGGAGCGGCCGCTGGGGGCCCCCGGACGAAAAGTACTCCGACAAGGTCCCGGGAGAAGCCACCAGAGCACTCCAGGGGAGGGCCATTTTTCGACATCCCTCACGAGGATCGTAGCCTCCAAGGGGGGAGCCGCAATCGACTACCCCCCCTCCCGCCCCAAGAGGCGCCCAAAAGCCCCCCAAGATGCCCTGACGCCCCCAAGACGCCGCCAAGGAGCCCCAAGAGACTCCCAAAAGGTCCCCGAGAGGCCCCCAAGAGGCCCTAAAGAGGGCTCCAGGGCCGGCGGTATGAGCGAAGCGATTCAGTCAAACATCTGAACAAATCCAGCATTGTCGTGCAATTGTTTCCACTATTTTTGACTATTCCTGTAGAGGGACGTGCCCGACTTAGGCCAGCTAGGACTCAATGGGGGGGGCCGTGTGTGCGCCGTCGCTCCATACACCCCCCTCTTACTGAGCAGGGGCCGGCCGTCCTGGCATTCCTATAGGCCTACACCACGACACGCTCTGAGAACCCAAACATGGTCTGAGGACAAAAAATAATTGTCTGAACACGAAGCAGAGGTGTTTACATAAGAGACAGTCTCCGCCAGAAATGCTCTGAGAATATGTCGCGCAGTTCGCACAAAGGTTCTTAGACCATTATTGGGCGGGCCCATAGGCAAGCCACTGCTTGACCTCTAGAGGCCTCCCAGGTGGTGTCGCAGTAGATGGGGTCGGGAGATCGCCATACATCGGCGATACATCGGCGACGCATCGGCGATGCATCTACGATACATCGCCGACGTGGGCGATGCATCGGCGACGTCGGCGTGGAGAAATTTGGACTCCACATCGAACCGCATCGCTGATGCATTGGCAATGCATCGGCGATGCTGCGCGATCCGCCGACCCCATCTACTCCGACCCCATCTGTCATGACTTGTTCATAACGTCGGCCCCTGGGGTTCTCGACCCATTCCCCTGGACAGGCTTTTCATCCGGAGTCGTTTTATGACGGTCCCGAGGACCGGTGAGGGCCCCCAAAAGCCGAAAATGTGGAACAACCTCCCGTCATGATTTGTTCACTACCTGAGGGGGTCTGGGCAAGGAGGCCTAGAGTTAGGTCGGGATGTCCCCCTGGAGGCGGATTTTAGACGAAAGTCAAACAAATACTCCTGAAGTGTCAAAAATAAACAATCAATTGTCCCCAGACCATCATGTAACTATTTTTGAATATTCCTCCTGTAGAGGGACGTGCACGACTGCACGACTGGCGTCTGCACCCACCTCTCTCTCTTGAGCAGGGGCCGACCGCCCCGGCATTCCTATAGGCCTACCACGACATGTTCTTAGAACCCAAACAATGTTGTAAGAACAAAAACAATGTTCTTAGAACGTATCCCCCATGCGGCCCATGCGTTAAAACAAGACAGTCCCAGCCAGAAATGTTCTGAGAATATTTCGTGGGAGCCACAAAAGGTTTTCAGAACATTCTTTGGTGGGCCTAAGGGCGAGCTAGGACGCTTCGCCTCTGCTTGACTCTCTCTTGGCGACCGCGTCAAGGCCCCCCGCCGCGCGGGCGCTGCGCCTGCGCTGCGGACATCGCGCCCGCGTGTGGAGGGCGCGCCGGGGGGCTTCGCACGGCTGGCGCGGCTGGCGGCGCCCCGAGTTATCCGACGTCTCAAAACAACTGGGAGAACATCGTGATGCATCACGAACTGAGCCCTATAGACCTGTAAACCCCAGCCTGCTGCGCCCCATCTCGACCCAACTCGGTTCGCGAGGGCCCTGGTGGCCCGCAGCCGGACGACCGCACGCCCGGCGGGGACGACCACAGCGAGCCGCCAGAACCTCAGGGTTGCAGAAGAAAGAGGCAAATGGCTGCGCGGCGGCAGGTCAGAAGTGATCGGTCCGGCTCGGCTTGGGAGGTCGGGCCGCCTCGAGAGGTGCGCCGGGACAGGCCGCCCTGGCACGGAGTCAAACATCCGGTCGGATCGGCGGCGACAGGTCACCGCCGTGCAAACATCGTGCCGCATCAGATCGCCGGACCATCGGAATCGAAGCGGACCGTGAGGGCCAGACTCGATCAGCGGATCGATCGGATCAAAATGGACCCTGGTGAGATCGTGAGGATGCGAGGGAGGCGAGGAGAGTGATCGCAAAGGTTAGGGAACCTCTCCCGCCCGGCTCTGTGACTCCTGCGCGAGGAGCAGCGACTTTGATGAACACCCCCCCAACAGAAGCCCTAACCCTTTGGGAGGGGGGCTAAGCTAGGAGAGCCAGGAACATTAGGGATAAGCGGGGGGGGGGGTCTTCTGCAGATGCGTCGGACCCAAGCGCCCGACTCCTGTGATCCCCTATGCAAAAAACGGAAATTCCCGTGAGGCTGCGCCTTCATCTGTTGTTCAGGTTAGGGAATCTCTTATCCTCGGTGAGAGAAAGCAGGGGCACCTTGAGCAGGGACCGACCGTCCCGGCATTCCTATAGTCCTACCACAAAATGTTCTTAGAGCCCATACATGTTCTGATAACACAAACGAAGTTCTTAGAACATAGACCCGATGTGTTAAAACAGGACAGTCCCGGCCAGAAATGTTCCAAGAGCATTTCGTGGAAACCACAACAACATCTCAGAGCACCGCTTGGTGGGGCTGTAAGCGAGCCGGGACGCTTCGCCACTGCTTGAACACCGCGACCGCGCTCCGCCCAGTCGCCCAGCCGGCGCCCCGCCCAAAGACCTCTGCGCGAGGAGCCGCGAGCGCCGCAGCCTTTGTGCTGCGAGGGGCGGGGCTCCAGGACTTCCCCCCCCCCAGAGGCTGCTGCTGGCGGCGAGCGAGAGGAGGAGCAGGAGAAGGCCTGCTCAGAAGAAGAAGGCCTCCTCAGGAGCAGGGAAGCCCCACGTGGAGATGAGCAGGAGAAGGCCTTCTCAGAAGGCGGCGGGGCTTCTCAGAAACCCTCACGCCTCCTGAGAAGCTGTGCGTGCCTTCGGGGAAGGCTTGGCAAACTTCTCAAAAGCCGGGGGACTTCCGATCCTTCAGAGAAGACCAGCCCCTTATCACTTCCACCCGTCTGTCGACGTCGGTGATGCGTTCAGGCCCTGCGCGCTGGGTCAGCCCCACACCTGCGGTCGTGGCTCTGTGGGGTGGCGGTGTGCCAATGTGCGTACCGACGCCAATGTGCGTACCGACGCCCGATGTGTCCATAGACGCCTGTGGCTAGAAGGTGAACATAGCATCTGGCACAGGCCCCAAATACTCGTCTTCTAGAAGCAGGCAGCTGTGGCCCTCCAAGGTACACTGAGATCCGACGTCGTGAGAAATTTGAAGCATCGTGACAAATCACGACCAGAGCCCTAGACCCCATGTTTCTATATACATATTTTTTCGCGCGGGATCGATATGTGGGGTCCCTGGGGCCGAACCCCGCGAAAACACCAGCGGTGGAAAAAAAACAACGCAGGTCTCTGTGGCCTTCCAAGGTAACCTCATGAGGCTTTTAGTTTTGACCCCCCCCCCCCGAAATTTCGGCGGCGAATGAGACTGGACCTAACATCTCCTCGTCGCGGCGGATATTGTTGTCCCTGTATTGTTGGGCGGACTGGGTAATGTTGGAGCAGGTCAATCTTTTGTGGGCAACCCTGAACGCGGGAGGATTTGTGAGCATCTTCTCATGAGGATTACAATGGGGATTGCGTCGTTTTGAGTTGCGAGTTTGCTAAAACTCGTTTGCCTAACACTGCTGGCAAAACTCCTGCTGGCGCCTGGCCGGCGCGCGAAGAATTTGCTTCGTTTTGATTCGCGAGTTTGCACCAAGCAGAGAGAGAGAGAGAGAACAAACAAATCGTGCACGTCAGAGGCGAATCGCCAAAAACGGGGTGAAACAACAGCGACCGGCGATGCGAAGCCTCCAGTGTCGCTGGCTCCATGCCCAAAAAAGCATACCAATCTCGTCATGCGTACAACACTCGCCAGAATGGCCCGCAAGGTGGACGACCCGGGAGAGCAACCGCAGCAAGGAGGCAGAGGAGGGAACGACACCCCGGGTCCAGGACGAGTCTGCGCCAGGCAGTGCTGGCAAGACTCCTGTGGCGCCTGGTCGGCACGCGCGGCGACGTGAATTTGGTGTCCCCTCTGTTGGGCGGGCTGGGTAATGTTTGGGGGTTCGTTCTCCACCCGAATAATCCAGTGTGGGCTGCCCTGCACGCGGGAAAGTGTGCAAGCATCTTCTCATACAGATTGCAATAGGGATTGCGTCGTTTTGATTCGCAAGTTTGCTCACAATCATTTGCCTCGAACTGCCTGCAAAACTCCTGCTGACGCCTGGTCGGCGCGCGCGGCGACATGAGATAAGTGTCCCTCTATTGTTGGGCGAGCTGGGTAATGGTCGGGGGCTATTTCTCCAGTGGGATAATCTACTGTGGGCGACTCTGCACGCGGGAAACAATTGCAAGCATCGTCTCACGAAGATTGCAATCGGAAAAGCGTCGTTGTGATTCGCAAGTTTGCTCACAGTCGTTTGCCGAGAACGATGGCTGACCTCCTGCTGGCGCCTGGTTGGCGCGCACGGCGACGTGGGAGCAGCTTCCCTCTATTGTTGGGCGGGCTGGGTAATGGTTGGGGATTATCTCTCCAGCTGAATAATATATTGTGGGCTACCCTGCACGCGGGAGGATTTGTGAGCTTCTTCTCATGAGGATTGCAACAGGAATGGGTTCGTTTTGATTTGGGGAGTTGCGCAAACTCGTTTGCCTAACACTGCGGGCAGAACTCCTGCTGGCGCCTGGTCGGCGCGCGGGGCGACGTGGGATTGGCTTCCCTCAATTGTTGGGCGGGCTGGGCAATGCCTGGGGATACCTTTTCCAACGGAAACATCTATTGTGGGTTACCCAGCACGCGGGAGGCTTTGTAGGCATCTTCTGGTAAGGATTGCAATAGGATTTGCGTCGCTTTGATTCGCGAGTTTGCTCAAAGTCGTCTGCCTAGCACTGCGGGCAGAATTCCTGCTGACGCCTGGTCGGCGCGCCCGCGGCCAACATGGCGATTTCGCCGGTGTGGACACTGCAGAAATCGCCATAATGCTGTACTGTCGATGCCACACAGGATGGATTTTCTGAGGGCCCGCGCGGAGCCTGAGCTGCAACAGCTCTTCTCGGTCGGGAGGAAAATAAGAAATAGTCAAACAAAGATATCTAACAATACCAGAACATAAAAATAACAAACTGTCCCAGAGTATGTTTAGAATGCTTGCATATCCCTTCTTCAGGGAGGCGCGCCCGACTTACAATTTTCAGGATAAAGCTTCTGAACGCCAAGTGTCTGAACCAAAGTTTTCCAGGAGAGGCAGCGGGCGCCGCGGGGAACAAAAATACTCGACTTCCCTCTAATTATTGGTGGGGCACCATTCCGTCAATGAGGCCGCCGGAAAAGAAGAATCAACTTCACAAATTGGGGGGGGGGTTCTAAAGACCTTTGTGGGTTATGTCTTGCGCCCACGACGAGGGTCCGGCCGGCCCTGCACGCGTTCTAAGCGCGCAGCGCCCATCGGTCGTCGTCGTCGTCGTCTTGAGCAGGGACCGACCGTCCCAGCATTCCTAGTCCTACCACGAAATGTTCTTAGAACCCACAAATGTTCTAAGAACAAAGACAATGTTCTCATAAAATAAACCCGATGTGATAAAACAAGACAAGACTCCGCCAGAAATGTTCCGAGAACCTTTCGTGGGAACCATAAAAGGTTCTTAGAACACTGTTTGGCAGGGCTATAGGCGAGCCAGAACGCTTCGCCACTGCTTGACAAACTCAACCCAAAACGCCTCGAACGGCCCCCGAAAGAGAGCCCCGAGCCGGCCCAAGACGCGCCCTGGACGGCCTGAGGGGGCCGCAGGGGAGGTCTCAGGGAGCCCGTGATAGCGCAGGCTGGCAGGAAGACGGGAAGGGAGGGAGGGAAGGAATAGGAGGAGGAGGAGGAGGAGGAGGAGGAAAGCACCATAAACATAAACTGTTGGCGCTCCGTGCGGACTCCTTTTTGAATTTTTGGCGCTCCGAGTAGGGCCCCAAGAGGCCCCCAAGAGGCCAGGAGGCTTCGCCACTGCTTGGTCGTCGTCGTCGTCGTCGGCCGGCCCCGTACGCTTTCTAAGCGCGCAGCGCCCATCGGTCAGCGGCTCCTGCGCGCCCCGCCGCCGCCGCCGCCGCTCGCGCGCCGGCGGCCGCCGCTGCGGCTGCGGCTGCGGCTCCTGCGGAGGTTGAGGCGAGGGTGCCCCCCGCCGGCAGCAGCCAGCAGCATGCCCAGACCTCTCCTCGTCGCCAGGAAAAAAAGAAAGACGCGACGGTGAGGCGTTTCAAACGCTTGGCCTCCAGGGGCCTCCCCCTCCTCCTCCTCCTCCTCCTCCTCCTCCTCCTCCTCCTCCTCCTCCTCCTCCTCCTACTATCGGAGCGGCCAAGAGGGGGGTGTCCAAGAGGGGGGGGGTGCAAATCATGACCGACGGCACGTGCGCGGCCCAGCGGGGGGGGGGGCAGGGACGTAGTGAAACAAGAAGAGGCGCCATGAAATCTGGGGAAACATCATGGCCCCCGCCATGATATCCCCCCCCCCCCAATCATCACCCGCCTCTTTGCCGCCCCCGATCCTATCAAGGGGACGTAAGACCTGGGTACAGGGGACTTGGAAATCCCCGACGAGGTCGTCAAAAAAATGACGAGGCCGAGCCTGCATTTTGACGAGGCCTCCCGCTGCAGACATCCCACGAAACTCCTCCTCGTCAAAATCCGAGGCGCGGTCGTCAAAAAACGATGGCGGACCCGAGTCCTGGCAAACCCGGGTCTTACGCTCCCCCGATCCTGGTCCTCCCCGTGCTGCGCGCGCTGCGCCGCTTCCCCCACAGAGCGGCAAGGATGGGCAGGCAGCCTCTCCCTCTGCCCACGCGCTCCGGCGCACGGCCCGACGTCCGGGGCCCCCGCCGGGCCCCGGGGCCGCCAGAGATGGGGGGAAGACAAGCCTACCTCGCTTTTGACCACCCTCGCTTCCAAGAGATGCCAAGCGATGCCAAACTACGGCCTGTACTGGTCAGGTCGCTTGACGAGGAGGCGCGTGGTATGACTTGGCTTGTCCTGGAAGCGAAAGCGGGGTAGGTAATTCACGCTCTGAAGAGAACGACCCTGGATACAGAATCAATCCCAGTGGACAGGGCCAGGCCCAGGCCTCTGTTCGGGCGTTGGCAGAACTGGCTTCAGTGGAGCCTGGTTTAGTGATGTGTACTGGGGGACGCCCCCCCGCCCCGTTCCACTAACCGTAACTGCCGTCACCCGAAAAAACACCAGCTACGGCAGACCTGGTTTAGTGATTCTGGCCAGTTCAGGGGCTCTGGGGCACTACTACTAACTGGGTCCCCTTACCTGGGGTCCTGGCTATACCCGATCTGTGGTCGACGCTGATTTTTGAAACAAAAAACACTGCGTCTAATGTCTAGGCAGGCATCCGCAAGCAGAGAGCCGAGAGTCAGGAGAGCGTCGCAGTCCAGGAGTACACGGTTTGCACCCCGCGAGACAACGGAGGGAAAATGAGTGGGCAGCTCTGTTCGGCGGTGGACACAACTCCCTTTAATAAACCTCCCCTTAGTGAAAACGGCCTGGGACCGAAACCGACTGACCTGGACCCGCAAAAATGACGGCCGCGACGCCCTCTCCCGAACCGAAAACGGCCAATTCCTCAATCCACGTGTCAGGGTAGGAGGTCTATCCACCTCCGATCTGTTCGGGGATCTGCTGGCCCGGGCCAATCCAGACCCAGGTCAGTCGGGCCTTGAAAGATCCTGCAGCGGCAGCTCCTCGCGTCGTGGAAGCCGGGTCCGAGGATCGAGGCTTTCGGGAGATGTCCTCCTCCTCCTCCTCCTCCTCCTCCTCCTCCTCCTCCTCCTCCTCCTCATCCGATTCTCAGGATCATCCAGGATCCTGCACCCAAACCCGGGTCAATGCGAGCCTGGCTCTGCAGGACACCGCAAGATCCGGCGCTCCGACGGACCCCCGCTGGCTCTGACGCCCGCTGCGAAGGGTACTCTAGTTTTCAGCAGATCCACTAGACAGTCTAGGTACTCTCGTAGATTCGACGGAGAAGCCGCTTCTTGAGGTAAATCTATAATTGGAGGCCTCCTCGATGGGGTCGCAGTAGATGGGATCGGAGGATCGCGCCGCATCGCCAATACATCGGCGATGCATCGGCCATGCACTTGCGACGTCGCTGATGCATCGGCGACGTCGGCGTGGAGAAAATTGTGCCCGACATCGAGCCGCATCGCCGATGCGGCGCGATCCTCCGACCTCATCTGCTCCGACCCCATCTCTACCCCGAGTTTCTTAATAAACGTCGGGGGGGCGTCATCCCCGCCGACAGCCCCATATCGACCCCCGTCGCGGGCAGTCACCGCGCGCCGAAGGCGCTCCGACCCTTGTCGTGGAGCGACGACGAGGCGAGGTTGATCCCCGTCGGGGGGATACCCCCCACGCTTATGAATAAACCCAGAGGAGGCCTACAACAGGGCTGAACCTAAACGGTGCTTTTCGTTTTCGTTTCGTTTTCGTTTTCCCTCGTATTTGTCTTCCATCCGCCTTTACCGCAGAACGGAATCGAAGCGAAAACGGCCCACGAGATCGCCAACACACCGTTTAGGCCCAGCCCTGGCCTACAAATCTGTGCTCGATTCCCTTCGGGAGCGGCCAAGAGGGGGGGGTCCAAGAGGGGGGGGTGCAAATCATGACCGACGGCATGTGCGCGGCCCAGCGGGGGGGCCAGGGACGTAATGAAATAAGAAGAGGCGCCATGAAATCTGGGGAAACATCATGGCCCCCGCCATGATATCCCCCCCCCCCTAGTCATCACCCCCCTCTTTGCCGCCCCCGATCCCTACTCGAACTGTGCCGTGCTGTCGCCCACGCCGGGGCAGTGCCCCCGCTCACCGGCGCGCCGCGCCCGGGGGGGGGGACGCGGGCACGGGGGCGGGGGGGGACGCGCCCACACCGGCGAGGGCGGGAGGAGGACGAGCTCGGCACGGGGTGGGGCAAGAAGGCAATCGAAACCTTGTCGTAAGGAGCCCACAGGAAGAAGGAACCCACGAGAAGGAGCCCATTTTCCTCTCCATCCGTGGAACTGCGATTCCCCATCAGAAACCCGAGGATCCCCTAGGACAACCTGTAAAACACTTGAGAGACATGGAGCCCCTCCCCAACGTGAAAGTTCCTTCTTCAGCGGCCCGACTGCATGGGGCCATCGTTTTGGGCTCGGCTGCACAAGTTCAGGAAGAGGAACTTCCTGCCATCGCTCGGACGTCCATTCACCGTGCATGTTGCGGCTTGGTGCGCTTCTTTTTTCGCAGGATGATACGGGATGCTTCTCCATTATCTTCGCTGAAGAAAAACACACGCTCGAGCGATGCCAAGACCTTGGCACGTACGCAGTCACTTGGATGACTCGCCGGGGTCGTATGTAGTGTCCATGGCCTCGAATCACAACACAACAGCCGCAAAACCTCCCTCCAAACTCTTCGAACACATGCCTGCTCCTCCTCCCCGTTCCCCTCCCTGCCCCGCTCGTCTTCCTCCCCGAGATCCTGTCTGGCCCCCCCCCCCCGCCTCCTCCCTCCCCGTGGTCCCGCCTCCCCGGAGGTCTGGGTTGGCACCGCCGCCGCCACTGGCCATCGCTCGGACGTCCATTCCCTGTGCTTTTTTCGGTTTCGTGTGTGGCTTTTTCGCCAAATGATCAAGGATGCTCCTCGATGGTCTCCTCGCCGAAAGAAAAATGCACACGTCCGAGCGATGCCGAGGCCACCGTGAGGGTCCTCGCCGCCGCTTGCGTCCCTGCCGCCGCCGCCGCCGCCGCGGCCGTCGCTGACGGCGCCGCCGCCGTGGCAGCGCGTCCTGCCGACGCCGCCGCGCGCGCGCCGGGGCGCCCGGTCGCGCCCAGCGGGGCTGCCGCCGCCTGGAGCGCGGAGGAGGAGAAGGAGGAGTATGCGGAGAGAGGAGAAGGATGCGGAGGGAGGAGCGAGGAGGAGTGAGGAGGAGGAGGATGAGGATGAGGAGGAGGAGGAGGAGGAGGAGGAGGGGGAGGAGGAGGAGGAGGGGGAGGAGGAGGAGGAGGAGGAGGAGGAGGAGGGAAGAGAAGGAGGAGGAGGAGGACGAGGAATCTGAGAAAGAGGACGGGGGAGGAGGAGGAGGAGGAGGAGGAGGAGGAGGAGGAGGAGGAGGAGGAGGAGGAGGGGGAGGAGGAGGAGGAGACGCGCTCGCATGCGCATGCCCTTCGCGCGCTTCGGGGATCCACCCGCCATTGCCTCCCGCGGCTGGCGCGGCCGGTCCCTCGAAATTGCTCCGGCACCGGCCGACGTCCGCGCAGCGGCCTCCCTCCGTGGGGCACCTCGCCTGGGTTTTTTGTCGGGGCGCTCGTCCCGCCCTGCGCACGGCCAAACCTAGGGCTACGTCGGGCACGTCCCTCGAGAGGAGGAACCTTCAAAACTAGCACTCAAAAATATAACGAGGTGACGACTTTTCTTATTTTTTTCAAAACGTCTTGAACAAATTATGATAGGTTCTATGTTTCCCTACCATCCTGTGGTGTTGGGTCCTCGTTTTGAAGAGACGGTGCCCCGCGTGCTCCTCCTCCTCCTCCCGTCCTCTCCTCCTGCTCCTCCCTCCTCCCGTCACCCTTCTCATTATGGCACACCCCGCACACGTCTCGTGGCCCCATGGGAACTCCACCGAAGGCCCCAATGGCTGCGTTCACATGCCGCCTCCTGTCCACTTTGGCACACCCCTCACACGTTTCGTGGCCCCATAGGGAGCTCCACCGAAGGCCCCAGTGGCTGCGTTCACATGCCGCCTCCTGTCCGCTTCCGAAGGCCCCATTGGCGGTGTCCGCATGCGTTCCCCCCATCTAGTACAGCGCTTCGTGGCCCCATATGGAACTCCAGTG
>CAUYUJ010017889.1:119381-129381 GCA_963575745.1 Prorocentrum cordatum
GTGCTTTGGACGTGTCTGGAGGGTGGTGCGACGCACCCTGAATGCAGAGGCCTACGCTATCAGTGAGGCACCCGAGTACGCCGAGTGGTATCGCCCGGTGCGGACAGAGCTGAAGATGGCAGCGAAGCTCGGAGGTCGACCGAAGCTGAAAGGCGCAGAGCGGCAAGCCGACAACATCAAGATGACGACCTTCACGGACAGCGAGAATCTCGAGGAGACGGCGGCGAAGGACGCCAGAGTCGTGCAGGACAAACGGTTGAGGATCGCGGTCAGCATCGGCATGCTGAGGGGGGCTTTCGCACCTACGGCTTCGATTTTGTGGTGAATTCCGACCCACATGATGGTCGCGGACGACCTCACCTAGGTGATGCACGCGGGGGGCTGCTGGCATTATTTATGTCCGGCCGCGACGTTAAGTTCTCGGCCCTAGCTCCCAAGCTGGAGACGAACGTCAAGCTGCTGACGTTCGCCGCCAGGGCCATTCTGGGGGCCAGCTTCGACCTCTGGCCGAAGGAACGGACGAGCAACGATCGACACAGCCAGGGCCTGACCATATGCAGTCGTGCGGCCGGGAAGGATAGGCAGTGAGTGTGTTGTTATATTTGCAGAGTGCGTTTTTTTATTCTAATTTTTTTTAGGGGGGGGTCCTGTTCACTCTTTTTTGTATGCTGGTGTGTAGTGTTGTACGGCAGATGTTGTCTTTGCCGCCTGGGACGCAGGACGCCTGTCAGCAGATGGGGACGAGGATGATCAGGGTGGTCATGCAGCTCAGAACGCAGCAGGTCGACCACACAAGGGAAATCAAGACGAAGCCCAAGCACAAGAAGGACAGGGGTCACAGGACCCAGGTCAGGGATGCGAGGACGATGAGTCCGACTACGTGCGCGAGAAGTTTTGCGCCAGGCCCGAGGCGCCACAACCCAGTCCACAACTTCGACAGGGACGTGTTTTGTGGAAAGTCCTACGATCGTGTGCACACTCTGGTACTCTGTGGTGGTGTGGTGCTCCAGCGACTGCAGGAGCTGTTTGCGCACTCAGTGTGCGGCGTTACGTTCAGGTATCAGCGGCTGTGTGTGAGCACTCGGTGCGTGTGCTCCACCGACTACGGGTGCACATTTCTGCGATCGTCCGGCTCAGGCGCTTTGACCCTTTTTTTCGCTGCGCAGCAAATGCAGCAGCAGCAACAGCAGCAGCAGCAGCAGCAGCAGCAGCAGCAGCAGCAGCAGCAGAGGCAGCAGCAGCAGCAGCAGCAGCAGCAGCAAAAGGATGTCCTTTCATATCCCAGATATCAGCACTATCCGACCGACACCCGGCGGCCTACCAGGGCGCGCGGGCAGACGCCCCTCACATGGTTCACCAGGGTGGTGCCTTGTCGAGAAAGCTGTAGTCAGACACCTCCCCCGTGGCAACCAGCCAGGCTGTAGAGGCAATCTCGACAACGCCGCCGCCGACGCCGCACAGGCGCTCGAAAACGAAGGCTACAGGAGACCTACACGGACCGACCTGCTCCACGGGCTCTGCCCCGAACCGCCGCCGCGCTCTGAAGCCGCAAAGCCGGGGGAAAAGTAGCACGGCTGGCACTTCCACGCTCGTTCCACGCACAGGAACAACTACTACAGAGACGACGTACTTACGCGAAGCCTCACTGGGGCGAACGACTCCATGTCAAGGTCAGCCTAAAGACCACGAGCCGCCTGTCAACTTGGCGCACTGCTCCCTGCACCAGCTCCGTTTTCCAAGCCTTCCTGTTGCAATTCTGCCAATTCTGCTTTTTGCTGCTTACACTTTCAAGTAGAGGAACCGCGCGAACAGAGGGAGCCGAGAAGGAACCGAGTGACCACGCCCGACTCGCGTGATCTGACTGGGGAGTGGGCACCCCCAAACCGTAAAACCACACACGTTAAGCAACACCCGCGCTCACGAGGCAACAAGTTCTCGCGACTTAACCTTGTTTTTGCGCCCCCAAAACCAGAAACCCTCACAATTCATTTCATTTCATTTCATACCGCAGCGACGGGGGCCGGAGCACCGCGCGACCGCGCGCGCCGCCCCAGCGCGCCCCCCCCGCGCGCGGCCCGCTCAGGTCGCAGCCGCCCCTGCGCTCCCGGGGCAGGGCCGCGGGGCCGACCCCGTCTCGGGAAGGGTCTTTCACCCCCGTCGTGGGTCGGCCCTGGCACCACCGCGGGCAACGGCGCCCTGGCCTCGCGGCCAGTGCGACCCCTCCCCGACCGGCACCTCAGAGGGCAAAAAGGGAGGGGCGGCGCAGCGGGCGGCGGGGTGCACGGGGGGGGGCAGAGTTCGCTCCTCCCCCTCCCCGGCCGCTCGCGGCACGGGGACGGACAGCAGCCAGGAGGCCGCGCGAGCGGTCGAAAGAGGAAAAGAAACAGGGGGGGACAAGGCACCAGGCATTGGGCAGCCAGATGGCTTGGGGGAAGACCGCCGCCACAGACGCACAGAGCAACGCGGCTGCACTGGGCCCCTGGGCGCGGCAGCCTCGCCCAGCCCTTAAAAGAACAAAGGCCACTCGCAGTCAGATCCCAACCGGTTCCAGCGCCACAAGCGGCGGTGAAATTGCTTAAGTCCCCCTGGGGGGCGGGGCCGCAGGCCCCCCACCAGGTCGGGAAGGAATTTCGAACGGGCGCGAGCCTATCGAGTCGTGCAAGGCGCGCGCCACGTAGAGAACGTGGTGCCACCTCTCTTCAGGCGGCGGCCCCTCGCGGAAGAGCTGGTACATGTACATGGCTGCGTGCGATAGCGGCGGGAGCAGGGCGCGAGACTCCAAATCGGCACGCTGCGCGGCCTGCCTGGGGCAGCCGCAAATAGCATGGGCAATGTCCACCTGCGCAGCTCCGCAAGCAGCACAGCGGTCCAGAGCGACGGAGAGACACGGCACGCCAAGGACTGGGAGGGGCCATGCCCCGGACATACGCGCTACGGACCACATGCGAAAGTCGCGCCACATATGTGGCCCAAAATCCAACAGAAGTAGGGCCATCGGTAGCTGGTTGGGCTCGGGGACGAGCACAGCAAAGGACATCCCGAGCGTGGGCAAGCAGGCGCCGGTCGCGCGTTGGAACTCGGCCCGATCGCGCGCCCGCAGGGCCGGGCGAACCACCTGGAGTTTGAAGTCACGCAGCAGAGACCTACGCAACTGCAGAGAGCCCTGGGCGCCACGCAGAGGGTGGCGGAACGCTGGGTGGACATCGATGTCCAGGACAGGTGGCGTGAGCTCCGCCATGCGGGCGGCGACGGCGCTCGCCCAGGAGGCGCACGTAAGGCGGCGCGCCAGCGCGAGCATGCGGGTGCCGGGGTGGTCAGGAGGCTGCGCCAAAAGTCGGGCGCGCGCCATGATTGCTCGCTCGAGCATCCGCGTGCCCAACCGGCACGTCCAGCCGCATTGCGCAACGACCACCTCGCCTGGCACAGGGGGGCCAGTGGTGCACGCCAGGAGCCTCCTAGCCCACGCGGCCTGCATGCGATTCAACTCATACTCAGCCCGATGGGCCAAGAGCAGAAAAGGAGAAGGGTATAAGATAGCGCTCTCGACCCGGAGGGGGACCTGCGCAGAAAGGACGGGGAGGCCGAATCCGCCGCTCTCCCCAGCGTGGAAAAGCGCTTCAAACAACGCGTGGCCGCGGGCCAAAACAGAGCGGAGGAGGGGTAGAAAGGTGAGCTCGGCGTCAACGAGAACGCCAAGCACCAGCTTCTGGTCCACGACGGGGCAGCCCACCCACCAGGGGTCGGGGCTACCAGCAACGGCCATGGCCGCTGTTTTACCAGAGGCGTAATTAAAGTCGGCACGGACAGCGCGGGCAAACCGGCTACACGCAGAGTCTGGCTCGGCAGATACAACGGCGCGGAGGGAGCCTGGGGACGGGCAAGGGACAGTCAGATCGTCAGAGAACTGCAGTGGCTGCAAGTGCTCCGCACCCAGCGCGTCCTGGGCTGCGGCACGATCGGCTTCAGTGGCCCCTCCGCACGCCCACTCGGCCAGTTCCGCCGCGGCTCGAGCCCACGGCGCGCCCTCGCCCAGTGCCGTTGCGGAGACGCTAGTCGCGATCGCCGCGGCCGCGTCGACGGAGGGGGGTGAAGGGGGGCGGAGTGGAAAGGGAGGGGGAGGGTCCACGCCAACTGGACAAGCGCGCCGGTAGACCGGCGGAACCCAGGTTGCACAACCCTGCGGCAGGACAGCCATTACAGCATCAGCTAGCCACTTCACCTCGGCATTAAACACATACGCCGAAAAACGCTTACCTTGGGCGGTGCCGCAGGGCAGCCGAAAAAACTCAGACGCCAGCCCCTGGAGGGCTACAACCTGGATGTCCATCTGAATGAAATCATCCAACAAGAGCCACTCGTCCTCCACCACGCCAGCAAGATACGACGACAGGCGCATGGCATCATGCGAGGCCACATCAAAGGCCCAGCGAAGGTCAGTAAGCGCCCAGTACGTGGGGGGCCCTTGAGCGCCGCGGAGCTGCGCGTGGAGCAGCAGCGCTAGCAACACAAGCAAGGGGTCCCCGACCCCGCCCTGCTGGCCAGCGCCGCAATATTGCGTGAGCACAGAGCGGTTGCGCTGTGTCCAGAGGGCGTCCACAACCGCAGACATGACAGTGGAGATCGAGATGGGCTGGAGGCACGCGACATCACGCACCACGCGGGGGCCCGACTTGTGAAGCGGTGTAAATTGCCTCGCGGACCAGCATGTGCTGGTGAGACCACAGGACCTAGAGAGATTCGCCAACGCTAGCGTGAGGCGCCGGCCCTGCACGCATGGTGACTTAACGGAGGCATAACAGCCACGTAGCGCGCTGGATGCCACTTTAAATGTCTCTAAAACGTCCGCAAGCTCAGCCATGGAGTAAAGGCGCCGGCCCCTGGTGGAGAGACCGGTGCCAGCACGAGCCGCGCCGCTCTGGCGAACGGCGGACACCGCCCGTGCGGTGGCGAGGCATGCCTCACGGTCATGTGGAAAGTTGTTGGAGGCCCTCGCCTGCAGATCCTGCTCGATGGCTTGGAGCATCTCGTCGGCACTGAATCCCCGTCCCGTGGCAGGGTCGGCGAGTGCGATCTCAAACCTGTCTTGGCCGGCGAAGAATGAGGACAGGAAGCGCTCCGCAGCCCCAGGGTTCAAAGCCCGAAGGTGGAGAAAACGTTGGGCCGCGCCCCTCCTAGCATCCCAGGCTGCCTGCGTGGCCGCTTTCTTAAAAGCCTGGTGATCAGAGAAATCCGCCGAGGCTGGCCCAACGGGCCGGCGTCGCTTGCGAGACGCCGCCGACGTCACCGCACGGGTGACCCCCGCAGCGTGGCCCGCAAGAGTGTATAGCACGTCACGTGACCACGCGGCCACGTCCAGGAGCACGCGGCGCTGGGCGACAGAGGCCTGGCCTCCGCTCCACGGAGGGCGGAGCCACGGCGCATGCACGCACAGCTCAACCGCAGACGCTGCAATTGGAGAAGCGGTTCCACCGCGCTAAGGGCGTCATCCCACTGGGAATCAGTGCGCCAGCTGACTCGGCCAAAACCTACGTGCGCGGAGCGGTCACACTGGCACGGCATTGACCAGCACAGCAGGCGGTGGTCAGAGGCCACGGCCACGGCCTCCTTGACAGCAACGGAGATCTGTTGGCCCAAGTCCGCGAGGACAAGGTAGTTCACGTGCCAGAATCGTGCGTGGGCACCGGCGGGTTGCACGCGATGAGCGAGGCAGCGCACAGCATCGCCTCGATATCGCGATCTTCCGGGGATTGGTGACAATGGCAGCAGCCGCACCCCGGGCGGTGCGAAAGGACGTAGGACAAATGGATATTTGCATCCCCAGCGACGAGGAACGAGGCATGCGGAAAGCGCGAGCGCAATCGAGTGAGCTCACCAAGGATCGCGCTCCAGGTTTCCACGTCGCCGCCTGGCGCTGGGTAAACTGCGGCAAAGACAAGAGACGGCCCCGACGCGGCAGTAGTGCCGCTCGACGAGGTCCAAACTTCAAACCACTGGACCCGCGCAGACGAGACGTCAAGCAGCGGGCGGACTACCGGAAGCAGTTCGGGTCGCAAGAAGATCCCGACAGCGCCCCACGAAGCAGAGCGTTCGCCCAGCCAACAGTACGGGTACCCTGCCGGCAGCGCCGCACCCGGCGGGAATCGCGCACCGGGGGTGGTGCAAATATCGATATTCTCATCGTGCAGAAGCTGCGCCATGGCCTGCAACCGCCAATCTAAGGGCGCGTCTGTGCCGAGGGCGAGCAAGCCACACCAGCCCGGGTTTAAAACGGCCATGCGCAAGGGCTGCTGGCTTGACAACTCCAACGGCGGGCCCACAGCTCCGGCGGCGTCGGCAGCCAGCGCTGGGCCCGCGAACGGCGAGATCACGAGCGGTGGGTCCCCGCGCGCAGGACGTAATGGGGGGGCGACCTCTTCGGCGAGGAAAGCTCGTAGCTGCCGGCCAAGAGCGATCAGGGGCCCAGCCTCGCGACTCCCCTGCGTGCGAAGCTGCGGTGGCGGCTCGGGGGCGCAAGCAAGCAAGGCGAGCGCGTCGCGAAACGCCGCTCCCTCTCCAGGCCCCTGGTTTCGACGCCGATCGAGCGGTTCACTAAGTCACGTAGCGGTGTCAGGGGGGCGTCGCCGCCCCCGGCGAACATGCCTCCGCCCCTGCGCGGGCGGCCTCCGGCGGGGCTATGCACGGCGAGGCCGGGGAGCCCTGGTAACGGCTGCGGGAGGGGCGGCGCGGCCGGCGGGAGGTGGGGAGGAAAGGAAGGGGACGAACGGCGCGGAGCGGGGGGGGGCCGGCCAAGGGGGGCAGACGGCGGACGACACCGCGGAGCGGACGGATCATCATCGTGAGCAACGGGAAGCCTTCGGGGGCCGCTGGAGGGGGGGGCAAGGGACAAGCCTTACGACCAGTACCCATCAAGGGGCGACGCGGCCCAGCCCGACAAGCAACAACGATGAGCACGATCGACGCCACTATGCATCTGCAGCTTTTTCACTCGACACCGCTCGTTGCAACCAATGGGGTTCATAGGGGATCCGGGGCCAGACCGCCACACCGCTTTGGGTGCCGGCCGCAGTGGGCGGCGGCTGGGCTGAGAAATGCGAAGCGAGGACAGCGCAGGACAACTGGAAAGAGGCACCCGCCCCCGCGGGGGGCGAGTCCGCGCCCGCTGGGAAGCTATCGCAGGTGCAGGAGCGCAACTGGCGCAGCGGTGCGCGGGCGCACCCGGCTCCGGGGCCGGCGAGGGCACCGCGCTAGGTGCCAGCGCCCGACGGGGGCTGGCGAAGCAACTCGCGTGCACTGAGGCGCTGCACTGGCGCCGAAAGAAGCCCCTGCGCCGAGGCCTTCGGCTCGGGGCCCTCGATATCCGTGACGAGGCCGAAGAAAAGCAGGAGCTCCTCAATATGCTCTTCAAAGAGAGGGCGGGTGGCGTGCATGAGAATACGTGATATCTAAGCCAGGCTGTGAAAAGTCACCGGTCCCAAGGGCGAAAGGGGGCACTGCGGTCACCTGTTTAGAATACGTGATATCTAAGCCAGGCTGTGAAAAGTCACCGGTCCCAAGGGCGAAAGGGGGCACTGCGGTCACCTGTTTCCCTGCTCCGCCGCGGCGCATGCCGGCCAGAATCGCCGCCCCCATCGCCATGACAGCATTGTGGAGGTCAACCTCCGAGTGGCAGCGGGAGGCGAAATAGACCGCGATCTTCGCGCGGCCGTCCCCGGGCTTTGGCCCGAAGGACTCGCGGACTTTGTACAGCCAGCCGGAGACAGCCTCGCGGAGCTCAGCCTCGCTCCCGAGGGCGGCAAACTGGCGCGGGTCAGGCGCCGCCGCGGCCGAGCCAACGGGGTCAAGCAACGGCAGCGCACTGGGGGGCCCGGGGGGGCCCGCCGCAAGGGGCGGGGGAGCTGCGCTAGACAATTGCGGCGCGTGCTGGGGCGCGGCCATAGGCACCGAGAGCAGCGGCGACAAGGCGGGCGGAAGCGCACGCGGGGGCGACGCCAGCGGCGCGGGCTGGGATGGCGGCAGGGTCCCGCAGACGCCCCGCACTACTGTAGCCACAGCCGCGCATGCGCGGACGCGCTCCTCCTCGCACGCTCGGACGCGCTCCTGAAGCCGCGCGGCACACGCCGCGTACTGGACAAGTTCGAAAGGCTGGTCTGGGCGCACGACGCCGGAAGCGCGGTGTAACCACGCTTTCCCACCCCCGCGCCGACCAGCTCTTCCCAGCCTGCGCGGGCAACTTGGAGCTGCTCGAGCTCTTGGCGCAAAGCTGCCAGCTCAGTGGCGTGGTCCTTCAGGGCGCTCGAAGCGGGCTGCGAAGAGGAACTGGGCGGGAGCGCCTTGACCAAGGGCGCGGTCGGCCCACCTGCGGCGCCCGCCACGGCTGGGGCGTGCCCACCTGCGGCGCCCCCGACAGCCGCGGGAGCGCCGGCCACGGCCATCGGGGCTGCCATGGGCACGAGCGCCGTGCCCGGATGATCCCACTGAGTGCGACCTGAGCTGCGATGCTGAAAATACAAAGCGCCGCTGCCCGAGTCACGCCGGGGCTCCCACCCCGGCGAAAGGGGCGGCGGGCTCAGAAGCGGCGGGCCCGGCGACGCGGGCAGCGGGCTAGCCGGGGGCGAGGCCGCCGCGGCCTTCGGGGTGGCTGGCGCCGCCGCCCCTGTGTAGGCGGCGTCGGCCGCGCTCGCTTTCGGCGGCGGAGGCGGCGGCGGCGGCGGGAACGGCGGGGACTCTGGCCCAGCGCCGATCCACCTCGTTGGCGGGCGGCGCGGCGGGCTCAGCTCCGAGGGCCCCGCCGTAGCCGGGGACAGAACCGCGCGGCCCTTCGCCGCCGCCCCCGGGAAGATGCCCCAGTCGCCGGGGGGCGGCCCGGCCGGGAATGGGCACGGGGTGGCGGGCTGCGACGGAATCAGGGCGCCGAGCGCAGCGCTGAGGTCGACCTCCGAGCCGCGTGGCGAATGGTGGCTGTCTGCCACGGGCGTTGGGCTGCATTCGCGGTCACGGTCATGGTCACAGTCCCGACCCTGGTCATGGTCCCGATCGCGGCGGCTGCGATCGCGATCACGGTCGCGGTCCCTGGCCTGGCCCCTGTCCCGGTCGCGGTCGCGACCGCGGGAGCGGTCGCGGTCTCTGTTCCGGTCGCCATCGCGGTCGCGGCCGCAGTTGCGGACTCGCTCCGAGGACGGCATGGCCGCGGCACTGGTTCCCTGAGCGGGCACGGGGGACCCTCGGTCCGCGCGGTGAGCCTTAGAGCCAAAGCGCGTGTACATGCGGAGGCATCAGCAGGGGCAGGAAACAAGGACTTCCTCCCCGTGCGCGCCCAGCGTGGGCGGCCGGACAGCAAGTACGAGGGCGGGGAGGGGGAGAGGGCAACGCATGCTAGGGTAACTTGCACTCCCGCTCACGCTCTCCACGAAGCCCAAAAAGAGCCGCTAGATATCATTATGAGGCACAACACCCGCGAACACCCGACAAACCCAAGGCAGCCCCCCGCACGCAGCACGGCACGGCACAGCAACAGCACAGCGAGACACGACACAACCAGAACAACGCCAGATTCGTGCCCCCCTAAACCAGACCCCTGGCAACTTATGTACAATGGGCGCCCCCGCGGTCACAAACACTCGCAGGTCATACAATGTTTGCCCCCCCGACGCCAAAAAACACAAAGATAGATAAGAACCGCGCCTCGGGAGACACAAACTCGCGTAATTGACGCAGTACTGGCGACCCCGACGCCAGACATCGTCGCATTTTGCACACGACATGAAATAACAAATGCTCGCGTCTCCGACGTGCGTTTCCGAGGCCACGCACCTGCTGAAATTATATAATGTTTGCGACCACGCTGCGCCTAAACCGACGGATATCACAGAGATTGGCAGAGTGGAAGCCACAAGCCCTCGAAAGACAACACAGAAGTCAACCATATCATCCGCATCTCAAGCGTCGCGCCGATTACTCTTTGCCGTCGGGTGAAATCCCGACGCTGCTTCCTGGCGGCGCC
>CAUYUJ010017889.1:134381-156881 GCA_963575745.1 Prorocentrum cordatum
CGCGTGGCCAAGTCAGGCAACGGGCGAAGGAGCTGCGCAACCTTTTGTGCGTGCGGAGACATCCGCCGCAACCCATGCCGAATGCGACCCGAACCTCGCAAGGAAGCTTGGGCCCAGGGCATACGTATGGCCCTTGAAGCGAAGGTGGACTGGGCGCAAAACGCGCAGATCGCACCCGTGCAGAGGAACAGATTGTGCCTCAGCGCGCAGGTAGACCAATAAACAGGCAAGTGGGCGGCGCCAGGCCGCGCGCGCTCGCAGCGGGCTGTGAAGACGATCGGGGTCACTGGGAGGGAGTGCTCACAGGGCCGATCGGGGATGGACTGATGGTGGTGGGGAAGGGGAGTCGAGGGGCAGGTGGTTTATCCACTGCGCGTGGGGGGCGCCAATTCCGACATGCACCTGCCCCCAGGGTACCGACCCTCGTAACAAAGTATGTCATTCAGTGTTGCGCAATACCTCCTCGAAGTGTCGGCCCTGGCCTCTAGCCGAGTAGCGGCGGTGCCTCGCAGCCTCCCCGTCGCAAGTATCTCAGCTCGAGCCCGACCATGAAGAACGCTGCTGCACTCAAATCGGACCGAACTGGACAGCGGCAGTTCCACAGCCTTCCACGAGAAACAAGATTGCCAAAGCAATACTAAAAAGCTGCTTGCCAATGCTGCGTCAACGAACCCGCGCAAGCGAACCATTTAAAACCTACCACGTGCCCACATTGCGGACGAAGCAGGTGCGCGCGCCGTCAGACCCCCTCATCGACCAAGAGATTCAGATTGATCTTGACGTCACGCGATTGATCTGTGTCTTTCGTTGAACATTGAGTGCCAACTCATACAGATCCACACACACACACACACTCGTATATGCTGCACCGCTGCACGCGCCAACTTACACTGCACGTCTGCGCTGAACTGCTAGACAGAAGCAGGCCAGAGAACTCCAGTGAACAAGCACCGAGACTGCACAGATGGACGCCATGCACACCCGGAGGGCGATGCCTGCAGCAAGGTATCGTCGGTCACAGGCGGCTCGACTGGAGTCTCTAGCGTGACGCTCGTATCTATCGATGGAAGCTCGGGATGCCCTGGCAACAATTCGGTCGGCTCCGAAACTTTTTCCCAACCATCCTGTGGTGTTGGGTCCTCGTTTTGAAGAGACAGCGCCCCGCGTCTCCTCTCCTCTCTTCTCCTCTCCTCCTCCTCCTCTCCCCCCTCCTCCCTCCTCCCATCGGCGTCATCATACTCATCGTCATCATCATCATCATCATCATCATCATCATCATCATCATCATCATCATCATCATCCTCATCTTCATCATCATCATCATCATCATCATCATCATCATCATCATCATCATCATCATCATCATCATCATCATCATCATCATCATCATCATCATCATCATCATCATCTGTCATCATCATCATCATCATCATCGCATCATCATCGTCATCACCATCGCATCATCATCGTCATCATCATCATCATCATCATCATCATCGCCATCGCCATTAGTTCCCATTTCCGCACACCCCTCACACGTTTCGTGGCCCCATAGGGAGCTCCACCGAAGGCCCCAGTGGCAGGGTTCGCATGCCGCCCCCACCCCACTTTGGCACACCCCTCACACGTTTCGTGGCCCCATAGGTAGCTCCACCGAAGGCCCCAGTGGCAGGGTTCGCATGCCGCCCCCACCCCACTTTGGCACACCCCTCACACGTTTCGTGGCCCCATAGGTAGCTCCACCGAAGGCCCCAGTGGCAGGGTTCGCATGCCGCCCCCACCTCACTTTGGCACACCCCTCACACGTTTCGTGGCCCCACAGGGAGCTCCACCGACGGCCCCAGTGGCAGGGTTCGCATGCCGCCCCCACCCCACTTTGGCACACCCCACGCACCGTGGCCCCATAGGTAGCTCCACCGAAGGCCCCAGTGGCAGGGTTCGCATGCCGCCCCCACCTCACTTTGGCACACCCCTCACGCGTTCGTGGCCCCATAGGTAGCTCCACCGAAGGCCCCAGTGGCAGGGTTCGCATGCCGCCCCCGCCCCACTTTGGCACACCCCTCACACGTTTCGTGGCCTCATAGGGAGCTCCACCGAAGGCCCCAGTGGCAGGGTTCGCATGCCGCCCCCATCTCACTTTGGCACACCCCTCACACGTTTCGTGGCCCCATAGGGAGCTCCACCGACGGCCCCAGTGGCAGGGTTCGCATGCCGCCCCCACCCCACTTTGGCACACCCCTCACACATTTCGTGGCCCCATAGGGTGCTCAACCGAAGGCCTCCGTGGCAGGGTTCGCATGCCGCCCCCACCCACTTTTGCACACCCCTCACACGCTTCGTGGCCCCATTGAGAGTTCCACCGACGGCCCCAGTGGCAGGGTTCGCATGCGTCCGCGCCACCCATGTCGACACACCCTTGACACGTTTCGCGGCCCATAATGAGCTCCACCGAAGGCCCCAGTGGCAGAGTTGGCATGCCGCCCCTCGCCCATTTCGGCCCACCCCTCACACGTTTCGTGGCCCCATAGGGAGCTCCACCGGAGGGGCCCCAGTGGTTGCGTTCGCATGCGTCCCCACCACCCATTTCGGCACACCCCTCATACGTTTCGTGGCCCCATAGGGAGCTCCACCGAAGGCCCCAGTGGCTCCCCACCACCCATTTCGGCACACCCCTCACACGTTTCGTGGCCCCATAGGGAGCTCCACCGAAGGCCCCAGTGGCTGCGTTCGCATGCCTCCCCACCACCCATTTCGGCACACCCCTCACACGTTTCGTGGCCCCATAGGGAGCTCCACCGAAGGCCCCAGTGGCAGGGTTCGCATGCCTCCCCACCACCCATTTCGGCACACCCTTCACACGTTTCGTGGCCCCATAGGGAGCTCCACCGAAGGCCCCAGTGGCGCGGTGCCTATGAGAAGAGGGGCCTAGTTTGCGTGCCCCCTCCTTCGTCTCATATCCGTGCGGTACTCGCAGCTGCATATGGTTGGGTCCTTCGCCAGGCTAATTTTTGATTCGCGGCCCGCAAGGAGAAGTCCAGAGGGCGGTGCGACCGAGGCTGGGGCACAGCGACAGATAATTGGCGCGAGACCGCGCAAAGTGCACCTGCAAACAAATTAGAAATCCGGCTCCGGAAACCGGAAACCCGAAAAAACTTGACGTCTCGCTTCTACTCCCGCCGCCGTCCGCCGGCGGACCCGGCCCCGCTTTACTTCCGCTGGTTTCCGCCCAGCTCAAGTTTCATATGCCTGCTCGGGCCAGCATTGGTTCGCGTGAGCTAACTGCCTGCGACGCGATGCCCCAGAGTTTTACCATACGAGTGCTGACTGGAGTGCTGTTGTTTGATCTTCTTAGTCCAGCTATTCCGCATCGTGAACGCAAGGGTATGCTACGTGGGACATGCTTGTCCATCCTCGTCTTCGTTGGCGGCTTCAGATGCAGATCGTTATGTTCTTCCTCAGTGGCTATTGCCACGTTGCCTATGGGATTGCCCCCGTGGGATTTGCGGCGCTGGCGGCTGGTGCGACATTTCACCTTTGTTCCATCTCTACAGGTTGCGGGATGTCCTCTGGTCTGTCACGTATGCGTTTGTGGAGATGTTGTACCTCCGCATCCTTCGCATCCTCTCATCTCCGCGAGGTACCTTCCAGCCTAGGCCCGCATTCATTTCCAGTGTTGGGGTGGCGCCTTCCTTGTCCACGGTTGCAATGTCGTGCTGCGCAGCTCTATGCACTGGTCGCAATCGGTGGCGATAGGCTTGCGCGTGTCTCTTTTGTTCTCGTTGGTCCTTTGGCCCACAGTACTGCTTCATTGCTGTGCTGGCTTCATGGTGTCACCGCGTCATGCGCGCAGAGGCTCGTTGGCTGTGTTTTTGCGCGGGTTCTCGAGATGGGCCCGCTGTAGATTCGCTCGTACATGGCGTGGACGAGGGCGGGGTGCAGCGTTTTGGCCGCTCCCCGAAGTCGTTGCCATGCTCGTGCTGCACACGCCAGCTCAGCACTGCGACCCCCAACGGATGCCTTGAGAAACAGCCCCCGCCGAGGGCGAGGTGGCGCCGACGGCGAGGCCCCGTCGGGAACGCGCAGCACCACCGAGCCCCACCAGTGTGCAGGGCGGGCGCGGCCGCGAGAGGCCCTCGCAAGAGAGCCCAGCCCCGCGAACCCGCTCCGGCAGCCTCGCAAGCTGGGCGCGCTCGCGCCGCACCCGACATCCTGTGCCTCCTTCCCGTCCCTCCCCATTGCGCCGAGTGCTCCTGTATCCGCAGACGCGTGGCATAGTCGACCCGGGACGCAAAGAAGAAGCATCGTGCGATGCGCGATCGGAGAAGGGGGGGAGCTGCGCACTTCGGGGGGGGGGGCGGGTGAGCCGGAGGACGAGCAGGAGGACATGGAGGAGGATCGGGAGGAGGAGGTGGAACGAGGAGGGCGAGGACGAACAGCGACAGCCGCAGGAACTGGGATGGAAGGAGCAAGAGGGGCAGGAGGGCCAGGGGAGGCGGAGGAGGGCAAATGACAGGGGCGACAACGACGAACAAGGGCTCGGATCAAGAGAAGTGGCCCGCGCCGGGGCGACGGTCAGAAAACGAGGCCCGCGCTGCAGCGGGAGCGCAGCACAGCTGTGAGCACAATCAGAGTGCAGAGCACGTAAAACAGAAAACTCGACGACCCTGCATAACAAATACGCGGAGAGAACGGGCTATCTTCCGGACGGAGTGCGAGGAAAAAGGAAACTGGCACTCAGAATGGGCAAAAAGGGCGAGGGGGGGAGCGGGAGGAGGGGGGGGGGAGGCAGGGGGAGGGGGAAAGGAACGGCGGTCCTCGATCCTCTTTTGCGCGCCACCGATATATGAACACCTGGCCCGTGCTCCGCGCGAAAAGCACACATTGAGCATCGATTATCCGACCCCCATCCCCAGCGGCGTGGCCTGGGCCCCACTGGCCGATTTACCCCCCTAGGTGGAGATATAGGCCGTTCCCTTCGGGTTCGGAGGGGTGTATCCCCAACTGGGGTGGTGATTTGGTGGGGCTCTCGAAGGGGATGAGGATGGGGATGGGGGGCGGTCAAACGATACTGACACATAAAAAGACACGGACGGCGCGAAAAGCGCGGGCGGGAAGCGGCAGGGCTCAGCCCGATCGCCAACCGGGGGCACGAGCACGGCGGGCAGAGCTCGCGGATTTCTATACGGAGGACAAAAATAAGATAGGCACAAGCCACAGGATTCCCCATGTGTTCCCGTAGGTTCTTGATGTCCGTCTCCCCCTCCACGCCCCATCTGTTCCCACTCGCTCCCGACGTGTGTTACTCCTCTTCCTCCTCCTCCTCCTCCGCCTCCTCCTCCTCCTCCTCCTCCCCCTCCTCCACCTCCTCCTCATGATCCGCCTCCTCCTCCTCTCCGCTTCTCGTCCTCCTCCTCCTCCTCCTCCTCCTCCTCCTTCTCCTCCTCTTCATCCCGATTGTCCTCGTTGTCCTTCTCCTCCTCCTCCGCGTTCGTGTCATGGTTGTCCTCGTCGTCCTGATCCCTCCTGGCAATTCGCCTCCCTCCTCCTCCTCCTCCTCCTCCTCCTCCTCCTCCTCCTCCTCCTCCTCCTGCCCCCTCTCCTCCCCGCAGAGCGTAGCGTCAGCGGGCGGACGAAACACCGTTTGGGGGTTGCAGGCGAGGCGGTCGGAACGTCTGCGCCTGGCGTGGGCTTGGAGGCGATGGGGTCATCCCTCGTGCTGGCGTCCGCGTGGCCTCACTCCGTTTGCCAAAAGAGATCACTTGGTGTTTCAGTGGGGATCGGCAGAACGTGCGCAGGTTGATCGTTGTTACCGAGCCTGGATCAAGGCATTATAAAGAGAGCCAATCTCCTGCACGAGGGCATCTCTGAGGAGCGACGGCCTGAGTACTCTGGCCGTGCTGATGGCCCACTGGTCTCGTGGGCTAAGATGAGATCTACCCCTGGGCGCACTCATCTACACAGCCTTCAGGCGGAGTGGTGGGGTATCGTCAGCACGATGTTTGTCAGGTACGTCGCGCTGGTCACCAACGCTTCGGATACTTCTCACGCTGACTGTTACCATGACGAGTTGGCTAAGAGAATGGAGGGCAGTTGTGAAGCTGATTGTCCAACTTATGTTTGGTAAAGAAGGTCACGCATGAGCAGATGTTCTCGTGGATGTGAATGCTGTCTAATCTAGCTATGGTCACTGTTACTGAATTACCCGAACTTCTGGACCAAACACGTCCATGGGCTGACCTAGCTGCAACTCGAGCGATGATGAAGGCCCGCTCGTCTTTTTATGGCATGGGTCAAGGAATCATGGTCTAAATCTATTGGGTTGATTCATCGTCGCGCGAAGGATGCGGCTCATGTTGAGAACGAAGGCCGTGATCCAGAGGGCCTCCCCACCTCCAACCTCGATGCTCGCGGACTCGAGTGGCAGGCCAGATGGACGGACTCTGTAGATTAGCCAACGGATATCGTGCATATGATGAATAGGAGCTGGCAAGTTGCTCGTGACAACCCTCTGCCCCCTCTTCATTTGTCGGATTTGGATGTGGTGCTCCCCAAGCTGGCGCCCAAGAAGGCCCGAGGAGTTGACAACCTGGGCCCTCAGGACGTCCCGAGACAGGCGACGGCAGGAAGGGCGGAGCTAGTCAATCTTATGAATTTCAGTAAATACACTGGCAAGTGGAATTTGGCGCGACGCCGAAGATCTTCTTTTTCCCCCCCGACAGAGGCTCTCAAGGGTATCTTTGTCAGAAAGGGAAAGAGGCGTCTGGACCGGAGGGGTGTCCAGCAACAACACCGGACTCGGATTCGCCCACACGCAAAAAGACATACGCGATGCGGGATACAGCCAAATCAGTCGTAATGACGGAGTATACGGATGCAAAGCAACGCCGAAGATGGGGAGGCCAAAAGGTACCGATACCGCTACTCCCCGGGTCTCTCCCAAAGTGCGTTCTGACCAGGATTTCGAGGCGAATCCAGCGGTGGCGACGGGGGCCTCCCAGGAGGCCCTAAAGGGGAAAACGAGGGAAGGGTAGAGGTATGGGTACCTTTTCCTCCTCTGAGAAGATCTGGAGCGAGCTGAGGGCCAAAAGGACTCGAGCGAGTGGCCGCAGAAGTCGGATGCGCTCTGGGGCACGGGCCGTCGGGGGCGCGCATCGGCCCTCGAAGCGGCTCTGGCGCGAGCAGTTCTCGACGAAGAGAAAAAGAAGAATAAGAAGAATAATAAGAAGAATAAGAAGAAGAAGAAGACGAATAATAATAATAATAATAATAATAATAATCCTTGACTGCGGGGTTCGACATCGCCACTCGGTTTCTTGATCTGCAGAGTCGGGGGCGCGCAAACATGGACTAGCAGTCCATGGATTTGGCGCGGATCCGGGGAGGTGCCCTCCCGAAAATGCGGCCGGCGCTGCTTCGCTCGGCGGCGGCAATATGTGATTTCCCATGGAAGCGGGACCCGTCGCTAATCCACGCCCCCTTAATCCGTGTTTGCGATCGCCTGATTGATCTGAAGCGATTCTACGAGTCGGCGAGCTTCGTTCTTCTCATGCAGGCTGCGTTGGACTGCGGCGTTCCAGCTGTCCCTGCGCTGCCGGAAAGTGGAGCCGTGCGTGGCCCCACGCATGCCGAAGCGTGGCAGTATGGCGTCTCGTGGCTTGGTCGTCGCCAGGTCGATTGTCGCGGGCTCCCACCCATGGAGTAGCGTTGGCCAAAGTCACGTTGCATCGCATCCTCGACCACGCTCACCGCGCTGTTCCTCCTGCTGGGCTTTGGACCTACATTGACGATACCTGCGGTCGTACGGAAGGAAATCAACAGAAGGTCGTGGAATATATGCTTCTCCTGGGTTCGGCGATGGCGTCTGACTTTAGGGCTGCCAGGCTGGAGATCGGATAAGACGAAGCTTACTGCATCCACGAATTCCATCGGCCGAGAGCTGGAGACGAAGGTGACGGAGGTTGGCACCCCTGTTGAGTGCGTCTCGTCGACCGTCGACTTTGGCACAGGTGCAGCTGGATGCAGAAGGAGTGTCCGCACCAAGATGTCCAAGCGTCGTGCTCGAGCTAGGCGTCGACACGGCAGGATTCTGTGCATCAGGACGCTGCCTGGCAGTCGTTTCATGATGAAAAAGATTTGGACTACTGGTGCCTACCCCTCGGCCAACTTCGGGCACCAGATCCTCGGTGCCCCTCCCTTGCAGGTGCTGGAGCTACGCAGAGGTGCTGCGGCGGCACTCGCTGGCTCCAAGCGGGGGGGGTACTTGACCTCGGTTTTGCAAGCCACGATGGGCGTGGCTGATCCTGGATTCGACCTACGTGTTCAGGTACTGAGGGAGTGGATTTTGTTCTGGCTACGACAACCTGGGCTTCAACCTCGTGCGCGTCGGGAATGGAGTCGAGTCGGTGCTAGTCTTCCTCGGTTTACTAGTCATCCAGTGAAGTGGTCCGATGTGCGGGGCCCTATTACAGCGGTGCAAGCGACCATGATCCAGGCGGGCTGGGTGCCTCGTGAACCCAACCTCTGGGTTCGCCATGGTGTGCAAGGCCCAGAGGAGTGGTCTCTCCCTGCGTTCGGCGACCCTGGGCTCGACGTGGCAGTGATGGCCAAGTATGATGATCTCCTTGGCGATTGTACGGCGAAGCTGTGGCAGCCTGCCGCGAGACACCAGGCGGGCGATGACTTGTGCGCAGGAGCTGACATGACGATGGTGTCTCGTGAGTTGGATTACCTGGCTAAGAAAGGAGATATGGATCTGTGGTCAGCCAATATCATTGTACTTGCTGGAGGCCAATGGCCGCGAGCTCGTCAACGTGAGGCTGGCTATGACTGCCCTGAGGTCTGCCCGAGATGCAACTCGGGCCCCGAGAGCTTGTCCCGCGAACTGCGGGCACGAAGACTTCACGCCTGCTGATTCTCTCCTCCCTCAGGCCAGGGCTGCCCACGAGGCCGAGCCGCCCGCGCTGTGGCCGAGGGGGGTCCCTCGGAATGAGCCCACGGTCCCTGCGTGTTGTCGGGGATGGACAGACCCCCCTTTAGTAAAACGTGGTTTAGTGAAAACGACCTGAGGCCCAAAGCTGGGGGGCGCAAGCCTGGAAAATAACGGCCACGGCACCCTCTCGAGAACCGAAAACGGACAATTCACTACACTAATCGACATGTCACTGTTGGGGGTTCTGTCCACCCCCGATGTTGTGAGAACCTTGAGATGGACCATGAGACCCTTCTGGGAAAGTCAGGCTCCCGGGCCAGAGCTCGACCTGTGGAGGCCGACCACCTCACGTCTTCGGAGACGGCTCGGGTGGTGAGCTTGGCTCGGACCCGAGACGGAGACGCTGCGCGGAGCTTTTCGGTGGTTGCAATGGTCCAAGAGCCCGACTCGAGTCTGCTCTGGAGGCCTCGCTGTGGTGCTGCCGTGGCCCTCGTGGGCCGACGGCAAACGGTGCCTAGGGCCGAGCTGCTCGCGTGTTGTCCGGCCCTGGAGCTGACCGGGGGCCCGCTTGTGTATGTCACCGACTATAATAGCAGAAGAAAAAACATAAACTTTTTGCGCTCCGCGCGGATCTCTTGGATCCGCGCTGGACCCTCCTCCCCGGCGCGCGGAGCGCGCCAGGGGGGGCGCCAGAGGCGCCACCCGGGAGGGCCCGGCGCGGATCCAGGAAATCCGCGCGGAGCGCCAAAAGTTTCTGTTTGTGACGTTTTTCCTTCTTCGATGTAAGTCCTCGTGTCCGACTGGAATCTTGGCCGGGCTCAGGCCCCACGTGGTCGTAACAGGGACCTGTGGGTTAGGATTGGGCTGGCCCTGCGTTCCCGTGGTCCTGCCGAGGTCCACGCGGTCTGGGCGGAATCTCGCCTAAATCAGGACCCAGAGCGAGTTCGAACTCCTTGGAAGGCGTTCTTAGCTCAAGGTAGTGCCTGTGAGGATTTGTGGGCGCGGCAGGCGGCTAAATGGTCCTGAGATTGTGCTGTCGTCAACCCCCCCCCCCACGCACGGATTCCTACGATACTGTTTCGGCCATGGTCCGTCGGAGGGCTAGGCGTGGTCTCCCCTGTTCCCTGGAGGCCGAACCGCGGGTGTGTGCCAGACCGTCTAAGCAGCGTGTTCCCCCGCCCAGTAAGCTCGAGCTTGCCTTGAGGAAGAGCACGCACCTTTTCAAGCCCTTCGTAGCCATATGGCGATGTCAGTTGTGCAAGCATATTGTTCCTCGTTCTCAGCTCCTGGCCGTGTCGGCGCAGGGTTGCTCGCGTGCCCTTGTCGCCGAGGCTGGATCCACCGACGCTGGTCCGTCTGGGTTCGAGGATGATTCCCTGTTCGTGCCGCTGCTTGGTGACCAATGCGTCGGGGGAGTGAAGCCCCACTCCACTCATAGGTTGCACTTGATGGAGGAGTTCGATGTCAAGTTTCGTTCCTCCTGCGGCTTCACTGCCACCGTCAACGGCAGGAGGCTCGCAGGGGAGTGCGTGTCGAACGGCGAGGCAGCCCCTTCGAAGAAGGGCCGTGAGAACCCCGCTAGAATTCGTAAGAATATGTTTCCTTTTCATCGAGGGCCTTCCATGGCCTCTTGGGCGGACAGGGCGGATCGAGCTGTGGCGATGTCGCGTGCTCCTGGCGGGGTCCCTGGAGCGTACCCGGGGCCCTCTCCCACCGATGAGTGCCTGTCTCGGTCCGCCCAGCATTGTCCCAGGGCCCTCGCCAGCGGAAGCAGCTGGCTGATGATGAGGATAGCGGCAGCAGCGATTGAGGAGTGCACGTGCATGCGCATCCAGACAGTCCACGAGAATCCTCTCGCCTGAGCCCCGCGCACATTCATCTTGAGAGTTCACAAAATTTCAAGGATGAAGGGCGGGTGCGTTTCAGAATGTGGCCATCGCCTTGACGCCGCGCAAAGTTCGCAACATATTCAAAGATGGAGGGCGGGCGTTTTCAGCATGTGGCTCTCGCCTTAGCGCCGCGCACATTCGCCTGAAAAAAGTGCTACCGTTTCGAGGATGGAGGGCGTTTCCTGTGAAATGTGCAACCGTTTCGGGAATTCGCGTGGTCAAAGTCCCGGGAACGGTGCCCTGGCATGGTGTTGATTGTCACGACGCAACAGTAGCATTACGTCGCGGTGTCGAAATCCCAAGAACGCTGTCCCTGCACGATTAAAGAGTGTCAGGACGCAACAATCACGCTGGTTCGCGGCATTGGTTTCCCAGAAAAGGCGTTTTGGCACGGTTGAAGATTTTCAGACGTCTGTCGTCCAACGTGGCACTTCCCGCCATGAAACCAATTCTTGTAGGGACCTGTGAAGAGGGAACTCGAAGGGTTGATTGCAACAGCGTTGGTGCGTCTTGGGTTTACACTGGTCAGCCTCCTCCTCCGCCAACTACTCATCCTCCTACATCGCTCCCCCACACCCTCACCACACCCACCATCACTACCACCTTCACTACTACCACGTCCACCATCATCAGCATCATCATCATCAGCATCGTCATCATCACCACCACCATCATCATCATCAGCATCATCAGCATCATCATAATCATCATAGTCATCATCGTCATCATCATCGTCATCATCATCACCATCATCATCATTATCATAGTCGTCTTCATCATCACCACCACCATCCTTACCAACCTCAACATCAGCATCCTCCTCCTCATCATCGGCATCATCATAACCATGATCACCATCATCATCATCACCATCATCATCATCAAGAGCGTCACCATCAGCATCACCATTGTCACAATCGCTATCACCATCAGAATCGTAATAATCATTAGGATAAGAATCATCGTCAGCATTATCAGCACAATCATGATCATCATCCTCCGAATCATCACCAGATGCAGCATCGTCGTCATCCTCATCACAATCAGCAGCATCCTAATCATCATCAGCAGCAGCATCATCATCGTCATCATCATAAGCAGCAGCAGCAGCAGCAGCATCGGCATCATCATCAGCAGAAGCACCATCAGCAGTAGCGTTGTCATCATCATCATCATCGTCATCATCATCATCGTCTTCATCATCACCACCACTATCATTATCAACATCATCATCATCACCATCATGACCATCACCATAACCATCGCCATCACCATCACCATCATCAGCAAGAGCGTCACCATCAGCAGCATCATCATCATCACCATCACCATCGCCATCACCATCAGAAGCGTCAGAATCATTATGAAAATGATACTCATCAACATCATCATCAGGATCATCATCATCATCATCATCACCATCATCATCCTCATAATCAGCATCAGAAGCAGCATCGTCGTCGTCACCGTCATCATAATCAGCAGCATCGTAATCGTCATCATCAGCAGCATCATCATCACCATCGTCATCATCAGCAGCATCATCGGGTTCATCATCAGCAGTAAAAGCATCAGCATCCTCATCAGCATCATCACCATCATCACCATCATCATCATCATCGTCGTCATCATCATCATCTGCGTCATCATCATCACCACCATCATCATCACCATCATCGTCATCACAATCGCCATCAACATCATCAGAACCATCATCATCATCGTCATCATTATCACCAGCATCATCAGCACCGTCATCACCATCAATAACATCATCATCAGCATCATCACCATCATCATCAGCAGAAGCATCATCACTACAACCGCCAGCATCGTCACCACTATCACCAGCATCGCCATCAGCATCATCATCGTCATCATTGTCATGATCATCATCATCGCCATCATCATCAGAACCAGCACCATCACCACATCATCATCATCATCATCACCATCATCATCATCATGATAAGCATCATCAGCATCACGATCATCAGCATTATCAGCATCGTCAGCATCAGCATCATCTTCAGCAGCATCATCATCAGCAGCAATAGCATCCGCATCAGCATCATCATCATCATCAACATCCACCGCGTCATCATCGGCATCATCATCATCAGCATCGTCATCGTTACCATCATCGTCAACAACATCATCATGATCATCGTCATCATCATCACCATCATCAGCAACATCATCAGAAGCAGCATCGTCGTCATCAGCATTACCATCAGCAGCATCGGCGTTATCGTCGTCAGCAGCAGCATCATCATTACCACCACCAAAATCACCACAAGCATCATCCTCATCATCATCAGCATCAATCATCATCCGCATCCCAACATGATGATCATCATCATCAGCAGCATCAGCATCATCGTCATCATCGTCATCAACATCATCCTCATCATGATCATCATCGTCCTCATCATCATCACCAGCATCGCCTTCGTCATCGTCACCGTCAATAGCATCATCGCCATCATCATCAACAGTATCATCATCTTCGGAGTCATCATCAACACCATTACCATCAACATCATCATCACCATCAGCATCGCCATTGCAAGTAACTTACATCAGCAGCATCATCACCATACATATCATCATCATAGAGCATCATCATCCATCATACATACATCAGTAGCGCCATCTTCACCAACATCATCATACATCACTGTGGCCGACGGAAGTCCCGATCATCATCGTGCGTACCATCATCATCACCATCAGCAGCAGATCATCATCATCATCATCATCATCATCATCATCATCATCATCATCGCCATCATCATCATCAGCATCATCATTATCATTATCATCGTCAGCATCATCATCATCATCAACAGCAGCATCAGCATCAGCATCGTCATCATCAGCAGCAGCATCCGCATCCGCATCCTCATCATCATCAGCAGCAGCAGCAGCTTCATCTTCATCCTCATCCTCAAATTCTTTTCCTTATAGATAACATCTCCCTGTCGCACCCCGAGGGCAGTTCTTAGGGCGGGCCCGGCGTTTCGCCTGAGACTTCCTCACCATTTATGACTCTGAAACTTTTAAAAGTGGCAACAATTTCACGTCACGGATTAAGGGCGGGTGGATATCAAAATGTGGCTCTCGCCATAGCGTGGCGCACATTCGTTTACAAAGAAATGCAAGTGCTTCACGGATTGAGGGCGGGTGGTTTTCAAAATGTGGCTCTCGCCTCAGCGTGGCGCACATTCGTTTACCAAAAAATTGTAAGAGCTTCACGGATTTATGGCGGGTGGTTTTCAAAATGTTGCTCTCGCCTAAGCGTAGCGCACATTCGCTTACAACAAGTTGCAAGAGCTTCACGGATTGAGGGCGAGTGGTTTTCAGAATGTGACTCTCGCCCATAGCGCAGCACACATTCGTTTACAACAAAGTTGCAAGAGCTTCACGGATTGAGGGCGGTTCCTTCTCGGAATGTGGCCCTCGCCTTAGCGCCGCACACATTCGTTTTAAACATTTGCAAGAATCTGACAGATTCCCATCATCAACGTACCAGAAATGGCGTTTTGGAAGGATTCTGGATTATGCGGGTGCAACAGTTGAGTTGATTCTCTGTGTTGAAGTCCTAAGAATGGCGTTCTGGCACGACTCAGGATCGTCAAGACGCAACAGGCAGGTTTATCCGTGGCGTTGGAATTCCGAGAACAATGTTTTGGCATGATTCAGGGTCTTCAAACGAGTGTCTTAAAACGAGGCAGTTCCATCAATGGAAATGCCCCGTGTTAGGGACTTCTGAAGAGAGAGCTTGGAGGGAGGGTTTACTTCAACATCGTTGATGACTCTTGGGTTTACACTGGTCCTCATCCTCCTCCTCATCATCATCATAATCAGCATGAGCATCATCAGCATCATCGTCATCATCATCACCATCATCATCACCATCATCATAATCATCATCATCATCAGCAGCAGCATCATCATCAGCAGCATCATCATCAAAACTGGGGCTGGCTCAGTGTGGCCTTCACGTTTGCGACGCCTCTTCCCAGCTCCCAGCACCCTGCAATCGTCGGCCACCTAGTGCGATGGTGCCTGCTGCTGCGGCGGGTCGTCGTGCGCGGGCGCGCCGTGAGTTGATCCGCCACGCCCAGCTTACCATCGCTCGAACGTCCATTTTCGTGCATGTGTCGGTTTCGTGCATGGTTTTTCCTCGATGGTCCAGGATGCTCCTCGGTGGTCCTCGCCGACATAATGCACACGTCCGAGCCATGCCAAGCCAGCAGCAGGCACTGGCTCTGCGAAGGCTGCCTGGCGCCGATCGCCGTGGTGGACTACGCGACGCTTGTCGTGGAGGCTGCTGGCGAGCGGCCCGCGCCGCTTGCGCCGCCCCGCCCCTCGCAAGCCCCAGCCGACGGCTCCGTGGAGGTCGTGCAGGTCGTGGCCCCGGCGAGCCCGCACGCGCATGGCCGCACCGGGGAGGTCGTGCAGGTCGTGGCCCCGGGGAGCCCGCACGCGTCTGCTGGGCTGCCGCGGCAGCTGGGGGCGCGGACAGGCGAGCGCGCGGAGGCGCAGCATCCAGAACAGGATTGTGGCGGTGGTGCGCATCGACCTGCAGCTCGTCTGCTGCCTCTGCGGGATGCTCGGCATGGGTTGCATCTGCGCACTGGGCGCTGGCGGCCGCAGGTCTTCTCCCACGGGCTGGCGGTGCGTGCTTTCGTGCCGCGGGGCGTCTCCTCCATCGTCGGGAGGTGGGGCACGTCGTCATGGAGTTCGGCATGGACTGTGTCCGCGTGATGCACTACAGCTGGACCTAGGACAGAAGAACATCCTCCAAAAACATGATACCCTCCGCCGGCCAAAACTGATGAGCATCCGAGTGTATCCTCCCCTAGGATGCACAAAAACATCCCACAAACACGAAGAACACTGAGGTACCCTCCCAGAACCGACCTCAATCTGACATCTCGGTCCAACTGTACGGCATAGGCTGCGCGCTCTAGCTGGGCACGGGCTACGGCAGGCTCTTCGGCGCGTGCTGGCGCGGAATGTTCGTGCGTGGCGCTGCTCTCGCCGTCTTCGCGGGCTTCTGAAGGTCTCTGCACGTGGTCGTGGTGTACGGCATGGAGTACGCGCGCATGCTGGTCGAGGGTACTGGCACCGTCCCCATGCTCATGTGGGCCCCCGGAGCGGGAAAACAGCTAGCCCCCTCGGCCCACATCGTCGGTCACGTCCCACCCAGCCGTGGCTAGGCGGGCTCGCCAGGCGGACATTGTGGCCGACGGAAGTCCCGATCATCATCATCATCATCATCATCATCATCATCATCATCATCATCATCATCATCATCATCATCATCATCATCATCATCATCATCATCATCATCATCATCATCATCATCATCATCATCATCATCATCATCATCATCATCATCATCATCGCCACCACCATCATCATCATCATCAGCAGCAGCAACAGCAGCAGCATCATCATTTTCATCATCACCATCATCAGCATCATCATCAGCATCATCATCATAATCATCATCATCAGCATCACCATCATTATCATCATCATCATCATCATCATCATCATCATCATCATCATCATCATCATCATCATCATCATCATCATCATCATCATCATCATCATCATCATCATCATCATCATCATCATCATCATCATCATCATCAGCATCATCATCAGCATCATCATCATCATCATCATCATCAGCATCATCATCATCATCATAATAGCATAATAATCATCATCAGCATCATCATCAGCATCATCACTATCAGCATTAGCTCATCATCATCATCATCATCATCATCATCATCATCATCATCGTCATCATCAGCATCATCATCATCAGCATCGTCATCAGCATCATCATCATCAGAGTCAGCATCATCAGCAGCAGCATCATCAGCATCACCATCCTCAACATCATCATCAGCATCATCAGAATCATCATCAGCATCATCATCACCGTCATGACCATCATCACCACCACCGCCACAACCGCCATCATCATCATCATCATCATCACCATCATCATCATCATCATCAGCATCATCATCATCATCATCAGTAGCATCACCATCATCATCCGTATCATCATCATCATCATCATCATCGTCATCAGCATCACCATCATCAGCATCATCTGCATCATCATCATCATCGTCGTCGTCGTCATAGTTATATTCATCATCATACCCATCAACATCATCGTCATCAGCATCAGAATGATCGTCATGATCACCATCATCATCATCGTCCATATCATCAACATCATCATCAGCGTCATAAGCATCATCATGTTCATCATCAGTATCAGCATCAGCATCATCATAATCCTCAGCATCATCATCCTCATTAGCATCATCATTATCAGCATCATCATCAACATCATAATCATCATCAGCATCATCATCATCAATGTCATCATCATCATCATCGCCATCGCCATCGTCAGCGTCATCATCATCACCATCACAATCGAAATCATCATCAACATTATCAGCATCACCATCGTCATCCTCATCGTCATGCTCATCGTCATACTCATCATCATCATCAACAACAGCAGCATCATCATTATCAGCAGCATCATCCTTGTGTCCGTCGTCCTCATCCTTGTCCTCCCCCCTCCACCTCCCCCTTCCCCTCCAAATCTCTCTGCTCCTCCTGCCAAGAGGACAAGGCAAGCCTAGAATCACATGCAAGCCCTACCGCAGCGGGTCCATACGCCACTGGAGTATCAGGCTTCCCCTCCGACGCTGCGAGTTCCGAGCCCCGCTGGATTCTGAAATTCGGATCCGCTCAAAATGGGCTCACATGCGGTTCTCCTGGTGTAAGCACTGGGCGGGGCAGGTTTCTCAACTGTCAACGGCTGTCCCGCGAGAGAGGAGGTAAGAACGCGAGAGCGCAGGGCACCCTCCTCGCGCGCACACTACCTTCGCGCCTGGACCATCACGGCTTGTGTAGGCCCGGTCACGATCCAGCCTGGCTGCGGGTACCTGCGGACGGCGAGGGCGAGGAGGCAGACGAGGAGGCGGCAAACGAGAACGAGCGAGCGAGGCAGGTGAGGACCATCGACAGAACCCGGAGGAGGGGGCCAGGAGGCGACGGGGGCTCCACTCGCCCTGCGTGCCGATCTCGGGAGGAGCACACCATACCCGCCACCGCCGGGCCTGCAGGCCCGATGTTGGGGGGCCGAGGTCCCGTGCGCATGCCCACGCCCGGTCAAGCAGCGGGGCGCGCCACGTCCACCGAGCAGCCCAGGGCCCGCAAGAGGGGCGCTGCGGAGGCCACGCTGTGGCGGGGGGGGGAGCGCGATGGAGGATGGGGGAGGGAGGATGGGAACGGGGAGGACGGGGGTGGCGGGGGATGGTGAGGAGGAGGACGGCGAGGATGGAGGAGGGATGGGGACGGGGAGGGCGAGGAGGCGAGGTCTCCTCCTGGAGATCGCGGGAGCAGTCGCACCGTTGCAGACGCATCCAGGCTGCACGGGTCCTGCGGGCGGGTGGCCGCCACCCACCCAGGGAGGGGAGGCACGGAGCAGCCACTCGGCCCTGACCACCCCCCTCCAGCCGCACGCGCCTGGACCCGGAAGCAGACGACACCGCCCCGCCTACGGCCCCGCGGGGCTCAGCGTACACCCTGCGAAATGGTTAAGAAATCATGGGTTAAGAAATTCATAGTCTCAGAACTGGAATAAAAACCCAACATTTCTACTAAAATCTTGGGATTTACGTTGAAACATTAAGAATAATCGAGACCCTGGCCGAAAACGTAGGTTTTCTTAAGCATCGCCTAAGGTGTATGCCGGGAGGTCTGGCGCGGGTGTTTGCACGGCACACGCTGCGGCGCCCGATGGGCCGCAGCGCAACAGGGAGGGAGGGCCGCAGGTGGGGTGGTGTCGTTTGTTTCCTGGTCGAACGTCAGAGCCCCGAATCATCAGGGCTGACTCGGGTTCGGTCGTCGGCATTCCGAACCCGAGTTATACCCTGGGCCCGAGCTGCCCCGGGTGATTCGGGCGTCCAGAGCCCCAAATCATCAGGGGAAACTCGGGTCAGGGCTAACTCGGGTTCGGTTTCCGGGATTCCGAATCCGAATTACCCCGGGCCCGAGTTACCCAGGATAACTCGGGCGCCCAAGAACGGTGCTGGTAGCACAGGTGCTTACCCTGTGGTAGCAGCCCCACCCCCCTGTGGCACCCGGTGCGCCACGTGCCGCGCGCGCGAGGCGCAGGGTCGCACGCTGGTCTCCGTGGACACGCTGGCCCTTGAGCCTGGTTTATCCGACCCCCATCCCCAGTGGCGTGGCCTGGGCCCCACTGGCCGATTTACCCCCCTAGATGGGGCTACAGGCCGTTCCCTTCTGGCCTCGACGAGTGTATCCCCAGCAGGGGTGGCGATTCGGTGGGGGTCTCGAAGGGGATGAGGATGGGCACGGGGGTCGGCTGAACGATCCTGAGCCCTGGACCTCCCGAGGGCAGGGGCGAGCCTCTCCCGGCGGGCAGTCGCTCCAGCAAGGGCTCCAGCACGCCGGGCGGGCACCTCGGGGGGCGATCCCTGGTCCGAGGGTGCAGCCCTCGGGGCCGTTTCAGGGCCAGTCCACCGCCCTCTGCTTCAAGGAGCCGAAGGGCCCCAAGCGAGACGCTATCTGCTAGCGGAGATCTTTTCCTCAGCTGGCGCACTGGTCGGTACTCCCTTCATCGATCCCTCCCCACCCCAATCCTGGTCTCGCCGTGCATGGTGGCGACTGCTGTTCCCGACCCGTTCCGAAAAGGCGAAAAAGGAGGAGGAGCAGGAAGCAAGGAGGAGGGTAGACGACGACGAGCAGGAGCAAGGGGAGGACGGGCAGGTGGTGGACGAGGACGAGCAGGAAGAGGACACGGAGGACGAGGGCGGGATTGGTGGCCGCCTTCGCGGCCCGCCTCTCAGCTCTATGTCATGCCATTCTGAACTCTGCTCTCTCATTGAATGTGCTCTCATCGGTTGCTACAGTCGGGGAGACGTAAGACTCGGGTACGGGGGACTCGGGTCGGCCTAACGGGGCCATCAAAAAAATGACGAGGCCCAATCTGAAATTTGATGCGACCTCCCGCTATAAACATCCAGCGACAACTGGCCGTCAAAATCCAGGACGCGCTCGTCAAAAAACGTCGGCAAATACGAGTTCCGGCTTACTCGAGTCTGATGCTTCCCCGATACAGGAGCATAGCAGAAGAGATACGCACTGGGATTTAGTCGGGCACGTCACCCTACAGACGGATTTTGGGCAGAAACATGGAGAATTGCCACATAACATTCAAAAAATGCTCCAAAACACTCACGTGTCGTCCCCAGACTATCTTTGACTGTTTTCCCAATCTTCCCCCTGTGGAGGAACAGGCCCGACTTCACACTGGGAGTCTGCGAGGGGAGGGGCGAGGGGGGGGGGGGGCAACGGGCGGGCGCTCGCCTGAATCCGAAGTTCTTCGCCTCGCGCCGCGGGGAGGCGCGCGCCGGCCACCGCCCCCCCCCCCCCCCCGGCCCCGGGAGGAACGCCCCCTCGCCCGCCCCCCCCCCCCGAAGGGGCGTCCGTAGGGTGAGACCCTCGCGCGCGCGCCGCGGCGCGCTGCCTCGAGGAGGAGGAGGAGGAGGGGGAGGAGGAGGAGGGGGGGGAGGAGGAGGAGGAGGAGAGGAGGAGTAGAGGAGGAGGAGGATGAGGAGGAGGAGGAGGAGGGGAGGAGGAGGAGGAGGAGGAGGAGGAGGGGCACGGCCGCTGAAATGGGCCCGGAAACGCGCCCCCCAAAAAGGGACGGTCTGGGATCCTCCAAACGGAAACAAGGCTGAAACTCAAAAACCACTCCCGAAGGGGGTCGGAAAAATGGCATGCGGCACCCTCCCCTCCTCCTCCGCTCCGCCTCCGCCCCCGCCCTCCTCCTCCTCCTCCTCCTCCTCCTCCTCCTCCTCCTCCTCCTCCTCCTCCTCCTCCTCCTCCTCCTCCTCCCCCCGCCTCCATTCTTTCTCCTTGTAAATAAATTTTCCCTGTCGCACCCCGAAGTCGGTTTTTGACGGCGAGCCGGGCGTTTCGCCTGAGACTTCCTCTCCATTTATGACTCAGAAGCTTAAAAGTGACAACCGTTTCAAAAATGGAGGGCGGATCGTTTTCAAAATGTGGCTTTCGTCGAAACGCCGCGAACATTCGATTTCTAAATTTGCAAGAGTTTGACGCATTGAGGGCGCGTCGTTTTCAAAATGTAGCTCTCGCCTTAGCGCCGCGCACATGTTTTCAAAATGTGGCTCTCGCCTTAGCGCTGCGCACATTCGTTTTCAAAATCTAAAAGAAAATCACGGATTGAGGGCGGGTCGTTTTCAAAATGTGGCTCTCGATTTAGCGCCGCGCACATTCGTTTTAAACATGTTCAACAAAAAACAGAAAACAAAAGAGAGAGAGAGAGAGAGGAGAAACAAAAAAACACGGGTTCCCAGAATCAACGTAACAGGCATGGTGTTTTTGAAGGATTCTGGATTATGCGGCTCAACAGTTATGTTGGTTCGCGGTGTTGAAATCTGAACAATGGCGTTATGGCAAGATTCCGAATCGTCAGGACGCAGCAGTCAGGTTGATACGTGGCGGCGTTGAAATCCAGAGAACAATGTTCTGGTATGCTTCAGGATCTTCAAGCGGTTGTCCTCCAACGAGGCAGTTCCCTCAATGGAAATGAACATTGTCTGGGGCCTACGAAAAGGGAGCTTGGAGGGAGGGATAATTCCGACATCGTCGATGGCTCTTAGGTTTACACTAGTCATCCTCCTTTTCGTCCTCTTTCTCCCCCCCCCCCTGCTCCTCAGTCTCGTCCTCCTCATCATCATCATCATCATCAGCATCCTCATCATCATCATCATCATCACCATCATCATCATCATCATCATCATCATCATCATCATCATCATCATCAGCATAATCAACATCATCATCATCAGCATCATCGTCACCATCATCATCATCCTCATCATCACCATCATCATGATCAGCATCATCATCGTCATCAGCAGCATCATCATCATCCGCATCATACTACTTTTTCTCCTCCTCCTCCTCCTCCTCCTCCTCCTCTTCCTCCTCCTCCTCCTCCTCCGCCTCATCCTCATCCTCCTCCTCCTCCTCCTCCTCCTCCTCCTCCTCCTCCTCCTCCTCCCTCCTCCTCCTCCTCCTCCTCCTCCTCCTCCTCCTCCCCCCCCCCATCCTCCTCCTCCTCCTCCTCCTCTCCTCCTCCTCCTCCTCCTCCCCCTCCTCCCTCTTCCTCCTCCTCCTCCTCCTCCTCCTCCTCCTCCTACTCCTCCTCCTCCTCCTCCTCTTCCTCCTCCTCCTCCGTTTCCTCCGTTTCCCCTCCTCTCCTCCTCCTCATCCTCCTCATCATCCTCCTCCTCCCCTCCCCCTCCCCTTCTCGTCGTCCTCCTCCTCCTTTTCCTCCTCCCCCTCCTCCTCCTCCTCCTCCTCCTCCTCCTCCTCCTCCTCGTCCTCCCCTCCTCTCCTCCTCTTCCTCCTCCTCCTCCTCTCTCCTCTCCTCCTCCTCCTCCTCCTCCTCCTCCTCATCTTCAGATTCCTCCTCCTCCTCCTCCTCCTCCTCCGCCTCCTCCTCCTCCTGTTCCTGCTGTTGCTCCTCCTCTTCCTCCTCCTCCGTCCCCCCTCCTCCCCCCTCCCTCC
>CAUYUJ010017889.1:161881-174381 GCA_963575745.1 Prorocentrum cordatum
GCCACGGACAGCGCGGCTCCGCCTGGGGAATCCACTCCCCTGAGACCTGGCCAAACTCTGACAGCGGGGCACAAACCTCAAGTCAAAACTGAAACAAGGGACCCTTCTGAGAGAAGGAGCGGGCACACCGAGAACATCCGAACATACTGCTGAAGCGAGTGGCGTCATGACCAGCGGCCAGCAGCTGTCTCCCCCTCGTCTCAACACTGGCGATGCCCGACCCCTCACGGGCAGCCGAGAGACCTTTGGGGGATGGGGCCTCGTGGGAGCAGGTGAGGAATACTTCGCGCTGAATGACAAGGAGGCGCAACAAAATCTTCTCCTGTCGAGCGTCCGCATCACGGGCAGCGCTGATTTCCTGAACTCCCAAATGGCCCCAACGGGCACCTTCACCAGCACACAAGCCAACTGCATTGTTCAAAATGAGCTCCATTCGCGAGATTTGCCTATCATCGACTTGTGCCTGGGAGGGTGGGATTTCGTCCAACGGAGATCAACCTGGCCCGAACGCGCCCCGAGACGATCCCACACACGAGCCCAAAGGGCCAGCATGCTACGCTTACTCCTCACAACATAATCGGGAGCTTCCCGAAAGTTCCGCACCATGGGGAAAATAATAAGAACCATCAGCAGGGCGAAGAACTCTGAACGCGCGGGGCTCTGACAGGGCGGCAGTAACCTGCCAGATATACCACCAGCCACTTCAGTTTCGTTGACATGAAGCATAACAGCACTCCACCCACACCTCCCTCGTCTCCAACCCTTGATCCCACTACTTCCCGATCCACCGACCCCCCAGACCCCCCCCCCGGCAGAGGAAGGGCCCCCGGGAAACTACAAAGGCCCAGGCCGACGAGAGAGGAGCGGGCAGACCGTTCACGACCTGGTCAAGTGACATAAGCCCTCGACACCACAGGGAGGGGAGCGAGGAGCTCTCCGCGATCGCAATCGGAGCCGGAGACTCCGTGGCTTGGACAGCAGCATCGTCCAAGGCACGGTTGGCCGCGCGCTGCCAGAAGCGGCGCACGGGCGTGTCAGGCTGCAGCCCACACCTGGGACACCACGAGCTGGCGGCGCACACAGCCACAAACAGGCGAGTCTCCGTCCAGAAACCCCCCGCAAGAGCGCCACGAAGGATGGCCTGGGATTCATGACCGAGGTTTCGCCCTAACTGCTTCAACAATCGCCTCGGCACGGAGAAATCGACACCTTCCTGGGCCCCAGCGCCCAAGTAGTGCCCAGCGGCACTTTTCCATGTCCAACGGGAACAGATGACCCGGAGGGCCCTCCAAAGGTAGAACCGAAAGTCCAGGTTTTCTACAGCCAAGGCGAAGCCCAACTCATCTTGCCACTCGCAAGGAGAGGTGGGAGCCCACCCCAATCGAAAAGGGTGGCCACAGTCGCCACCACGGGCCCCCGCACCTGGCGGGGATGCTCAGGCAAAGGTCGGCCGCAGCAACCCAAACACTCTTGACGCGCACGCGGTCTCGAGGACCGAGATCGCGCCACAGGTCGGCAGAACTAGGCAGCTGCTCACGCCGCAGGCGAAAAAGAGGGTCGCCCGAGCTACTAGACACCAACGCCAGGACCGCAGTGGAACAGGAGCCCGGGGCCCGCCACCCAGAGCACCGGGCCGCTCGGCCCCTCGCAGTTTGCAGCTGGTGGGGGGACATGCCCACCAGCCGGTGGCCCCAGGTCCCAACCGACAACACACCGGGAAAGCTCGGACGCCCGCCGATAAATACGCGACAACATCGCAACCTTACCAGCGCGGCGCCGCGCGTCAAGCCTCCGCCGTTTGATATTAGTTACCCTCCGCCTGCTTCCAGCCGTCGCACAGGAACCCAAATCCCGAGTATGTAACTGGCTAGGCGTTGGAAGGCCCACAACCTGAAGGCTAGAAGCGAATTGAGCCCCCACAGCCTGGGAGGAACAAACAAGATTGATCTTGGTGCTCAGCGCCAGGCCAAGGCGCTCAACCTCGCGCGCAAAACGAACAGCAGCTGGCAGCAAGTGCGTCGGGAGCTCCTGCTCCTGGCCAGCGATGTCCTGGGCAATGTCATCGACATAGGCCCTGGTCACCACCCTAGAGAACTCACCTCAAGGGCCTCATACACATAGATTTTCACCCAGGACGTGCTCTGGGAACATCCAGGCAGGACACCACGACCCGTTTGCAACGCACGCGACACACTGCCATCAACTTCCAACATGCGCGGGGACGCGGGGATCCAACATACCCAGGTACAACAGATGGGAAGGGCAATTAGCCTTCAGGGCCAGTCGGATGAGCAACCGCGGGCAGACAGCATTTAAAAACTTCTTCAGGTCCCAATGGAACGCAGGGGAAACCGCCCCCTCATGAACCGCACATTCATGGTAGAGCTCAAAAATCACCGTGGCCTTCAAGGCAGACGATCCCTTGACCGCCGTGTCCCAGAAGGCAATGTGTTCCGTAGTCCACCGATCAATGTCCGCCCCTTCTGGTCTTAGTATACAGACGGTACAGGGTGGGGCATCTGCAGATAGGTCACTCATCGACCTGGGATTTGCGGAGCAGCGCAATGATCCCAAGAAGGATCTGCTCAGGCCAGACCATTCGCTCTTCTCACAGCGAATATAACAACGCCAGGGCATCAAGCGCTTCGGATGGAAGCTCAGCAACCTCACAAGGCTTCCATCCGTCAACTCCCACAGCGGTAGCGGCAGAGAAAAACTTACACACCTGAATGTCATGAGCCGTGATGGGGGGAGCTCCTGAGCAGCCTCCGAAGCAACGCCGCGGAGGCCTGTCATGGCGACCCCCAACCTCATGATCTCCTCAGGCGAAACCTGCCAAAAGCCCCCCCCCACAATTGAGCCCGATGGCCCACCATTTCCTCAGGCAACGGTTTCACACCATCGGGGGCCTTAAAAAACTCAACAGTATTCTTACTGTCGCGTTTAAGCCAGGAGTGGACCCCTCGAGCCCCATCGGGGATGGCGCGGATGAGCCAGTCCTTCAGGCCCTTCCTGGCGGCCACCTTAGCATCAGCCCAGGCGCGCTTCAAAACCGCAGTGGTGATCTCAACAAGGCGATCCACCATCTCGGGGTCAGCCAATGCCCGATAGGTGACTCGATCGGCCCACCAGGGGACAGGCTGAGCAGCAGGCAAGACGGACGAGAACTCGCAAACCCGAGAGACCATCTCCATGATCAGGCCGTGAACTCGGCACTCGGTGGAGTCTCGTCGAAGAACAGTGCGAAGCTCAAACAGCTTAGCCGACAAACGCGACCAGAACGCAAGAGTCGGATCCCGATTGACTGTTCCCATTCCTTCCCTATGAGCGATGGTGGACGTGACCAGATGTAGAGAAGCACCTCTCCCTCCATACTTACCTTCATCATCACCATCAGCAGCAGCTCAAGCACGAGAGAGGAACATGCGCTCAGCAGCACGAGACCACAGGGAGCACTGTACAGAAACCTGTTCATCCAAGTGCACCGTCGCGTGAGGGATGAGGTGCGCCAACTGCACAGGGCACTCCGTTTTCATCCCTGCGTCGCCAGAACTCATATCCCGAAAAAGGAAACGCCGCCACGGAAGGTCAGGCCCGTAGCAAGCTGGAATGTCACGTGGACGCACTCGCCGACATAACTCCTGAACCAAGACACGGTGGGCAGTGTGGACTGACAGACACCTGTGCTTGCAATGGTGAGGGCCCATAGGACTCCAACTTGCACATAGGGAACCAGATCTTGGGAAACCGACGCATAGCCAATCATAGTCAATCATGGGAGAAAGGTACTCCAGATTTCGTAATAAAGGAAGGGGGGTCCTCCCTTTTATTACGAAACCTGGAGTAAGAAAATTTGAGGAGGAGGAGGAGGACATCAAGTCATGCGCCGAAGCTGGCGGCTACGACTCCTCCAGTGTCTTGCCACCGGGCCAGTCGGTGCCGGCCACCTCCGTGCCAGCGCTCGCCTCCCCAGCGGAGGCTCGGCGAGGCAAATGCTCCACACAGCTTCCTGGCCGGACGCTGCGACGACTGCCCTTTTGAAGGGGCCCGGGGACACACCAATAAATACACACAAATAAAAAGATTCCCCATATTTTCCCATCTTTTCTGGGTTTTTGTCTTCCCCCCCACTTCCCATATTTTCCCATATCTTTCTGGGAATCGCAGATTAATTGTGTCTGTGTGCTTCTTCCCCCCCTGAACTTCACAGGGAACTTGCCAGGGATGGACCGAAACAGTGCTCTTCGTCGTCGTCCTGTTCTCGCTGCCCCTCGTGGTCTCGTCAGTCCGCCTCGGCTGCAGAGCGACACCGAAACGAACACGGCCCACGAGATCGCCAAAACGCGGCTCTTGGGCGTGGCTTAATGGGGGGGTCACAAATGGGGGGGTCAGAAACGGTCCCCTTTCGTGCCCCTTTCGGGCCCCTCCAGAGCCCCAGGGGGCTCGTTTAGGCACCGTTTGGGTACCTTTTCGGACCACCCTCGCCACCCCCCTATTTATGACCCCTCCATTACGCAACGCCCAAGGCTCGTGCCGACCCCTGGGACCTGCCGGGCGGGCCCGCGCAGCAGCCCGCGGGGCGGCAGGCCCTCGGGCAGGAGCGCGCCGCCCCACCGCAGCCGCGAGCGAGGCCGCGAGCTGCCCCGAGGCAGCGAGGTCTGCACGCGGCCACCGCTGCTGGCCGGGCCCGCACCGGACGGGGGCGGCGGCTGTGCCCGGGCCTCGGCGCCCGCTGCGAGGCGATGCGAGGCGACCGCCGCTGCGGACAGCCCCGAGGTCCTGGCGGTGCAAGGGCTTCACCGCGGGCGCTTGCGCTCAAGATTGCGGGCCTCGGGAGCCTCACAGATCGATGCGGCTCGAGAAAGGACGCAGATGACGGGGCCTGGGGCTCTGGCCGTGACTTTCTGCGATGCTGCAGTCTTTTTGCAACGTCGGATCTCAGGGAGCGTCTGGGCCTACGCAAGACCGGGTGGGCGAGGCCGTGGCCTCGGGAACCTGGCGCGTCTGGACGGCATGCAACGCGAGGCAGGTGCACAAAAAAGTGGGAGGAGGGACGGGGGGAGGATGGTCTTTGGGGTCGGTCATGTCGGCCCGCGTGGGAAGAGACGGGGTGGAGGGAGAAGAGAAAGTCCTTGGTGTCGGTGTCGACGCCAAGGACCTCGGCGCCCGAGGCTGGCCACCGCTCGGGCGTCCCCTCCCCATGCCGTTGGCAGGGCGGCCCAGGAGGATCCTCGGTGGGCCCTCGCCAGGAGCAGCGCCCACGCCCGAGCGATGCCAGGGAACGAGCGGCCCCTCGATCCGCGGGCGGACGTCGGCTCCGCCCAGCGCGCGGGGGTGGGGGCACGTGCATAAATTTATTCATAAATGAATCATGTATCAGAGATCCGACGCTGCGAAAAAAATGGAGCTCAGCGGGACTATGGCAGTCTTCGGCCTCCGGGGGGCTCCCGCCGGGCCTCGGGAGCGTCAACAAGAAGACTCGGGATGCAAAACCCGGCCCCGGGGAAGGGGTACATGATCAATTTATGAATAAATGTGTGCATGAACTCATCGTTTAACACATGCATGTTTAATACATGATTCGCACGCGGACCATGTATTAAAAACAGCACTGTATGGACGTCTGGGGCCCACGCATAGAAAAAAAATGGAGCAGCCGGATGTCTAGGAGATGGGTGCGGCAAGCATGGGCACGAAGACCGACAGCAATTCCTGTTCCTCTTGAACAGGACCCGCTGTCGGTGTCGCCGCGGACGGTGCCCATTTGAGACAGAAGGCCGCCTGCCCAACGGCGGCCGCGGTCGGTGCTGGACAGCGCTTGCTGCTGGGCGTCGTGCCCACTTTTCCGTACCCATCTCGGGCGTCGAGATCCCCGGCTCCTCCCGGGTCGGTCGAGAGGAGGAGGAGGAGGAGGAGGAGGAGGAGGAGGAAGAGGAGGAGGAGGAGGGGGAGGAGGAGGAGGAGGAGGAGGGAGGAGGAGCAGGAGGAGGAGGAGGAGACGGAGGAGGAGGAGAGGAGGAGGAGGAGGAGGAGGAGCTTCGGCGAATCGGCTCACGAGGCTGGCTCGCCCGGCGCACCCTGGAGCTGGAGAGGGGCGCGCGCGTGCCGAGGAGCGCCTTCTGCTGATCCTCGAGAACACCGGCCCGGGAGGATGGGAACCTTGACGCAGAATCGGCGATGCATCGCCGACGGATCGGCGATGGGCCCCCGATAGCAAAGCCGCACCTTCCTGAGCAGCGTGAGGCACTCGGGCTTGTCGTTGCCCTGGCTCCTCCTCCCCCCCTTCCGCCCCACCCCTCCTCATCCTGCTGAATTTCCCAACTCCCCATATCCTCCTCCTACTGCTCCTCCTCCTCCTCCTCCTTCCTCCTCCTCCTCCTCCTCTCCCATCCTCCTCCTCCTCCACCTCGTCCTCCTCCTCCTCCACCTCGTCCTCCTCCTCCTCCTCTCCTCCTCCTCCTCCTCCTCCTCCCTCCCTCCTCCCCCCTTCCCCTCCCTCCCTCCCTCCTCCCTCCCTCCCTCCTCCCTCCCTCCCCTTCCTCCTCCTCCTCCTCCTCTTCCTCCTCCTCCTCCTCCTGCTCACCCTGCTCCATTCCTTTTCCTTGTGAATAACTCCTCCCTGTCGCACCCCGAGGCCAGTCGGAAGGGCAAGCTGGGCGTTGCGCCTGAGACTTCCTTACCACTTCCGAGCCTGAAGCTGAGAGACTGGCAACCGTTTCAAAGATGGAGGGCGGGTGGTTTTCAAAATGTGGATCTCGATTTAGAGTCGCACGCATTGTCTTCAATCGTTACAACAGCTTCACAGATTGAGGGCGGGTGGTTTTCAAAATGTGGTCTCGCCTTAGCGCCGCGTACACTCGAAGTTTCACGACTTGAGGGTGAGTGGTTTGCAAAATGTGGTTCTCGCCTTAGCGCCGCGCACATTCGTTGTGCAAATTTGGAGAGAACAAAAAAAATGAGGCTCTCGCCTTGACGCCGCGCACATTTGGCTTGGTTTGCAAAGTTGCAAGATCTTCACGGATTGAGGGAGGTTGCTTTTCGGCCTGTGGCTTTCGCCTTAGCGTCGCGCACATTTGTTTTAAGAAATTGCAGAGGTTTCACAAATTCTCCTGCTTAGCGTACCAGGAACTGCGTTTTGGAACGATTCTGGACTGTTCGGGCGCAACACTTACGTTGATTCGCAGAGTTGAAATCCCAAGAATGGTGCTTTGGCACGGTTCAAGATCGCCAAGACGCAACAGTCAGGATGATTCGTCGCGCTGAAGTCCTGGCAATGGTGTTTTGACACGCTTCAACACGGTTGAACGGGACAATTTCTTCGGTGGAAATGAACCCATGTAGGGGCCAGGAAGAGGGAGCTTGGAGGGATGGTGCGTTCCAATATCGTTGATGAGTCTTGGGTTTACACTGGTCCTCCTCCTCCTCCTCCTCCTCCTCCTCCTCATCGTCCTACCCGTTTCGTTTCGTTTCATATTGGGCCAAGGCTCCTCATCCTGCTCATCATCCTGCTCATCATCCTCATCATCCTCCTGTTCATCCTCCTCCTTCTCCTGGTTCTCCTCCATATCCTCCTTCTCCTCCTCCTCCTCCTCATCATCATCCTCCTGTTTTTCCTCCTCCTCCTCTTCCTCCTACTCCTCCTACTCTGTCTCTATCTCTCTCTCTCTCTCTCTTCCTTTTTTCTCTCTCTCCCTCTCTCGCTCTCTCTGCTTCTGTGTTTTCCGAACGCGGCCATCTCCCCCCGGGGTCGGTCGACCTTGCGGGGGTTGATCAAATCAGTTTGCCAGGTGTCTCGAGTGGACCACCGGCGGTGGTAGAGATATGGAACAAAAATACAACAGACAATGAAGAAAAGATGGAAGGAAGAGGGCATACACTCAGACCTATGCGACCACTGTTCGGGTGGTAAAGGCAGCTTGGGAAGGGGACAACCTATCACTGAATCGATTTAACTTTCGATGTCACGAAAGTGTTCACATTATTGATATCACCGGGTCGATAAGTGTCGATCCCACGATCGAACTCACAACAGACACCGCTACCAAGATCACAATCGATCTCGCTAATCTTACCACGATCAATCAGACAATCGATACCACTATCGAATGCACAATCGATCTGGCGACTGATCCCACAATCGAACTCATCATCGATACACATGTGTGTCTATATATATATATGTGTGTATCGATGGTGAGTTCGATTGTGGGATTTTCAATAGATATGCCTATCGTGTTCACTATCACTTCCATAATTGATCCCAGGTTAGATACCATTTTCGATCTCACGCGCTCAATCGCACTATCGATCGCACGATTGACCTCACTATCCCTCTCGTGACCGATCTCACAGTCGATCTCATTATCGATCTCACTATAGATCTCACGATCAACCCCACTATTGATCTCACAGCCGAAATCACGATCGGCCTCACGATCGATCTCACGATCGATCTCACAATCGAACCCACTACCGATATCACGATCGGCCCCACTACCGATACCAATACGGACCTCACTGCAGAAAACACTGCAGATCTCACGGTCGATACCACGGTGGAACCAACTATCGACATCACGACCGATCCCACTATAGATCAGGCAACTCATCATACATTGGATCTCATAATCGATTCCACGGTTGATTTCACGACCGATATCACGATCGATCGCATTATCGGTTCCATGATCGATCTCATGATCGATCCCACTATCGATCTCACTAACGATTTCACGATCGATCCCACTATCGACTTCACGGGACACTACGGGAATCCACGGAAAACAGCACCACGGGACACCACGGGCCACCGCGAACACCACGCCGCAGGACACCACGGGCCACCGCGGGACACCATGGGACACCACGGGATACCAGTGGGACACCGTTGGGACACCATCGGGACACCCCTGGCCACCGCTGGCCATACTGGGGGGTGAGGGGGGGTCTTTGGACCCAACGGCGCCATAGCAAAAAGAAGGGTCATGTCTCGCGCCCGCCTACGCAACCTCGCCTCGTCCGCACGTACGACACGAAAACGAAACCAAAATCGATTCCCCAATGGGGGGCTCTCCGTTTCACTGCGATCTCACCCCCTCGCCTCCGTTTCAACGGACTGTAGGACTGGGAGGAGAGGGGGAATCTTTGGGCTGGCGGGCGCGCCCTGTCGTTGCCCTGCGCGGCAGGGCTTGCCTGCGGGAGTGTCTCGACCGGGGCGGCGCGAAAGTGTCGGCGCTCACGCCGCCTGCCTTCGGAACGCGATGGGCAGGCTGAGTGGAGACGGACTAAGTGCACGGGCGACGGCGGTAGCAGCAGCAGCAGCAGGTCACGAGGCAAGCGCGGTGAGACATTCGCGACCGTCGTCTGAACGGTCCGGCGGCGCGATGGCATTCCTCCTCCCCGCCCTCTCCGATCATAACTCTCACCCCTCGACGTGGCCCCCGCTGAAGGGGCGCGCCCGCGCCGCAGGCGCGCCCAAAAACACGGAGGGGCTGGCGGGGAAACTGATGGGCGATAGGGAGAAAGGCTAATTGAAGCAAGGAGGACGGCGAGGGGTTGGGTGGAGCTGCGGCGGCAGGCTGCGCGGTCACGCTCTCCCGGGGTTTGGCGGCTCACCCCAGTAACCGCTCGCAGGGCCAAAACATCAGCGTAAGCACTGGGAGAGAAGCACTGCCGGCAATACAAAACTGTGCTTCGGTTTGCTCCTCTCGGGTTTAGCACCTAGCCGCCAGGGCCAAGAGCGTCAGGAAGCACCAGCAGCATTTCGCTGCGAGGGCTCGGGCGAGAGAAAACGCAAGATCGAGGCGGAGGGCGAGGTTGCGGGACGGGGGGATGTTGGCCGAGGCGGCCCATGGCCCCCAGGCCTCTGGCCACTGATCTGCACAAGTGGCGGCCCAGCAGCTCGCTCGTCGTCTGGGCCGCCCAACCGTCGCGGAGTCGCCTCGGCCCCCTCTCGGGGCACGCGGCCACTCGGGGCGCGGCCGTCGCGGGGGCCGTCGGGCGGGGGGGCGCGGGGTCCGTCGATCAGGGCAAGGGGGTTGCGCGGGCCTTCCTGGGGGCCATCAGGGGGGACGGCGGCGCAGGGGGTGAGCGGGGGGCCGCGGCGCGACGTTGGACCGCCGGGGGGGTCGTCGCTGAGAGGGGGGTCGCGGGTGGGCGGGGGGAGACGTGACCATCGTAGAGTTCTGCCGCCTCTGTCGCCAAACAACAAGAAGTGGGTTCGAGGCGTCGGAGTCGTCCGAGGTGTCGTTCTCGTCCTCATCGGGACTCGCTTCCTCTGACGAGATGGCGCCGCCTTCGCAGTCGCGCGCGCGGGGGCTCCGCGAAGCCGTCGCGGGGGCTGCCGGCGAGGCCGTCGCGGAGGCCGTCGTGGGGTGGGGCGCGGGGGCTGTCGTGGTAGCCGCGGCCGCCCTCGCGCCCGCCTTGGCCGTCGCCGTCGCGGGAATAGCCGCGAAGGTCCGTCGCGGGCGTCGCCGTTACACGGGTCGTCACCACGAGCAGTCGCGGGGAGCAGCCGCGGGATCGCGGACGGCCGTCGGGTCGGTTGTCCCGCCGCCCGCCCAGCAGCCCGCGAGGGAAGCGCCGTCCGCGCAGCCGAGGCAATCCTAGCAGTAGGGGGTCCGCCGCAGGGCGCGCGTCTGGCTGGGCGCAGGACAGTGGGCGGCGCAGGGCGTCGGTCTGGACGTCGCAGAAAGCGCCAGGGAGGGCGCCGGGAAGGGCGTTCGCCCGGCTGTCGGTCGATCTGATCTGTCTTGGCGGCCACCGGCGTCGGCACCGTAGGGAAGTGTCTCCGTCGTTGTCAAAGTCGTCGTCTCGGCGGGCGCCATCTGCGTCGCCGTCGGGGCGTGGCCAAAGCCGCCGCGGAAGGCCGCCGCAGGGTTCGCCGCGGGGGCAGGTCGTCGGGGCCGTCGCGGAACCCGTCGCGCAGTGGTCGCCGTGAGGGTTCGTCGTTGTGGCGGGTCGCAGGGGCGTTCGGGCTGGGCTGGGGGTCGCAGGGCCGTTGCGGGGGTCGGTGGTGGGCCCCAGGGAGCGACACCGGCAGTCCCTATGACCGCTTCGCCGGCATGCCCCCCACCGGCTCCATCTCAGGGCGCGCGGCCACTCGGGATTCGAAGCCCGCCGATGGGCAGTCGGCGCCAGCCCTGGGCTTGCCAGCAGGCCTTTTGGCCGCTTCCCCGGGCACGCCCCCCACGGCTTCCCTCTCAGGGCGCACGGCCACTCGAGGCGCGGCCGTCGTGGGGGCCTTTGAACATGGGGTCGCGGAGGACGTCGGGTAGGGCAGGCGGTCGTGGGGTTCGCAGGGCAGGGGGTCGCGGGGCGGGGATGGGGTCGCGGGGCAGGGGGCCGTGGCTCTCCTCTCCCAAAAAAGGGACGCCGGGGAAGGAGGACGAGGAGAGGGAGTCGTCGTGGGATCCGCCGCCGCCGGGGGTCCGTCGCGGGTTCCGTCGGGGGCCGTCGTGGGGGGCATCTTGAGGGGGCTCGGGTGTTCCTATGACCGCTTCCGCGGGCATGCCCTCCGCGGGTTTCCTATCAGGGCATACGGTCACTCGGGATGTGGAATCCGCTGACGGGCAATCGTTGCCACTCACGGTCTGGCCAGCAGCCCCTATCCGTTTCCCCGGGTACGCCCCCAACGGGCTCCCTCTCATGGCATGCGGCCACGGGTCGTGGGATCCGTCGTGGGGGCCGTGGGGCAAGGGGTTGGGGGGCTAGGCCTACCAGGCGCACGTTGGGATGTGGAGAGGCAGGCGGAGAACCCTATCGTAGCCGTAACTGCCGTTGGCGTTGGGATGGGTCCCCGCCCAGGTTCCTGGTGGCCTGACAATCCGCGGCAATACTCCATGGAGTTCTGGCACGCTGCTGGGGACCTCCATGACGACGTGTTTGGTGGTGTGGCCGTTGTTGGTGTCATCGGCGACGTCGGGTTTGATGGCGTCGCAGTGGACGTATTTTCCGAAGGCTGCTGCCTCCGCCGCTGTCCGCCTGCGGCGGGCCGCTCGCCTGGCCGCGGATGGCCCGATACCCATGATCTGCCTGGCCCGGAAACGGGTGGCCAACCTTGGAGAGGTGGTTGGTTGCCGCCGCATGCTTGGGCCGCCTCGCAGTCGGGCGGCCCCCCGTAGCATTGCACACGTCGGTATCGAACTGCGTCGCGGGCTTCTCGACGGCCATCGCCAGATGCCGCGCTCAGCCTGTCGCCAACTGTGGGGCCCCCCACCCGGCCGGGCGGGTGGTCCGCGCCTCCGAGTCGGGCAACGGCTTCCTCCTCCTCCTCCTCCTCCTCCTCCTCTCCTCCTCCTCCTCCTCCTCCTCCTCCTCCTCCTCCTCGTCTCCTCCTCCTCCTCCTCCTCCTCCTCCTCCTCTCTTGCCCCCCGCTCCTGACCCCCCCCCACTCCTCCTCGCGAGCCCCGGGCGAGCGCACGGCCTGCAGCAGCGTGTCGCGCGGGATCGGGGCTGGCGCCCTCGGGGAGGCCACGACGGGCGAGCTCGGCCACAGCGGT
>CAUYUJ010017889.1:176881-214381 GCA_963575745.1 Prorocentrum cordatum
ATCAGCAGCAACAGCATCATCATCATCATCATCATCAGTATCATCATCAGCATCAACATCGTCGTCATCATCAGCATCATCATTACCATCAGCATTAGCATCATCATCAGCATCAAGAACAGCATCAGCATCCTCATCATCATCATCATCATCATCATCATCATAATCAACATCAGCATCATTATCAGCATCAGCTGCATCATCAGCATCATCATCATCGTCATCATCATCGTCACCATCACCATTACCTTCACCATCACACTCACCCCAGAGCAACATCATCACCACCTTCATATCATCGTCGTCGTAATCCTCATCCCCATCCTTTTCCTCCTACCATCATCATCATCATCAGCAGAAACATCATGAGCATCATCATCATCAGCATCATCATCAACATCATCATCATCGTCATCACCACCACCACCACAGTCATCATCATGTATCCTCCTCCTCCTCCTCTTCCTCTCTCCTGCTTATCCTCCTCCTCCTCCTTCTCATGAAGCTTGTGCCGCTGCCATTACTACTGCTACTCTTCCTCCTCCTCCTCCTCCTCCTCCTCCTCCTCCTCCTCATGCTCCTCCTCCTCCTCCTCCTCATCCTCCCCCTCCTTCTCATCATCATCCTCTATCGTTTTCCTTTTCGCCGTTCTCCTCCTCTTCTTCCTCTCGCGACGCGAAACGCTCCTTTGAGGGGGATGGCCATCGGGCTGGTGAGGAGGGTGGCGCTGGCCTGGAAGCAGAGCAACGCATGGATGAGGAGACCAAGGACCAGGAGGACAAGGAACACGAGTCGCATGGACGACACGTCCACTTGATGGCGACAGGTGCAGCCATCCAGGTTCGCGTGATCCCAACGACCCTGTCGGCGCAGATGGCACAGTTTGAGAGCATCTAGTCTGCCGTAGTAGCCCGTCATTCTGAATGACGGGCTACTACAGTGCGGGCGCGGCCGCAAGCAACCCTCGCAAGAAACCCAACCCTGAGAACCCGTGCGCGAGGTGCACCTGAGGCGAAACCTGGAGCGCCCTGAACGCAGCAGCACCCCCAACGCCTGCGGGAAGTCACCGCGCAGCGCGAGGAACGGAGAAACCCAGGATGACCCGACGAAAAGCAGACAGTTTCTTGATGCGCGCCCCCACTGTGTGGCAAACCTCTCCCCCAGGGGGAATGACACCCCCCCCGTGGGAGAGGTTTGCCACCCTATGTACTCTGCCGTCTCCGCGGCGCCTCGCCGCAGCTCCCCGCAGGAGCTCCCGCGGGCGGGACCCCGCGGGACCTCCCGCGGGGAGCCTCCGCAGGCCGGGCGAAACCTGCAGAGGGCCCCGCGGGCGCCCTTGCCGAGCCCGTCGGACCGCTGCGGTGGCCCGGCGCGACCCTGCGACCACCCTGCAGGGAGCTTGAGATACTAGGGGAACAAAAAGTGACATAAACAGAAAAACTCGGAGGTCCGCGCGGATTTCTCGGATCGGCGCTGGGGCCCCCAGGCGGCGCCTCCGGCGCCGCCCCTGGCGCGCTCCGCGTGCCAGGGAGGGGGGTCCACTTTTTGTTTCCCCTAGATTCAGCTGGGGCGTCGACCTCAGGCACGACAATTCAGGAACGAGGCCCCTCTTTTTCCCACAAGTCAAAAGCTTCGATCCCCCATCGAGGACCCGAGGAGAACCTGAGGCAGACTGTACAACAGCTGAGAAGCACGGAGCTCCTCCCAAAGGAAAAGGGCTCCTTCCTCGGCGCCCCGACTGGATGCGCTGCAGCGTGCGCAGGAGAGACCCAGCGGCCTGCCTGTCTGCCGACCGAGCTGCTGGCGCCCCGTCTTCGCCGCCGTGCCTCGGGGGCACGAGCTGGAGTGCCCCCGGGCCCTTTGAGAGTGGAATCCAAACCTGAACAGCTGAGTACTGTTGGAGGCCTGGAAATGGGCACCAACACCAACACAGGGGGGTTGCCTCCACAGGAGGAAGATGATCCTAGATCTCGGTGCTGGTGGTAATGTTTCGATCACCTCGGAAGCCAGAATACTACCACCATCACCGAGATCTTCCCTCGGTGGAGGCACACCGCCAATACTGGTGCTGGTGTCAATCTCTAAGCCTGCGATACTTAGCAAGAGAAACAGCTGCATAAACGTAAACGCCTGGCGCTCAGCGCTGATTCCTTGGATCGGCGCTGGACCCCGCTCCCAGGCGCGCGGAGCGCGCCAGGGACGGCGCCAGAGGCGCTGACACTGACAGGGGGGTCCAGCACAGATCCAGGAAATAAGCATGGGGCTCCGAACCTTGTGTCTGCCGTCTTTCTTCTTCGAATACAATTGAATACGATGCGTCGGTCGGGAGACATGAGTAAAAGCATGAAGTAGGCAGGCGGATAAAGCAGATTAAGTTCAGGCCCTCCCAGATAGTAACAAAACACAGCAAAGGCACATCGATGATTGAAGAAGGAAGGCGCTTTCAGGGCAGTTTGTTATACATAGGATTTCTAAAAATATGGGATGTGTAATACATGATTAATGTCTGAATAAATGTACGCATGAACTCATCGTTGTTTTTAAGACTGAATCCCTGCATGTCTAAAACATGATCCGCACGCGAAGCAGCTGTTAAGAACGGCACTGTAAAGCAGAGTGGGATCTGGGAGCAGGAGGAAGAGGAGGAGGAGGAGGAGGAGGAGGAAGAGGAGGAGGAGGAGGAGGAATCCAGAAACACCTGCCTGCAACGCCCAGCGCGTAGGTGGCCCAGGGGCCCCAAGTCGCCGGAGATGTCCCGTCGGGCGTGGCGCGCGCCCTCATAGGGGCCTCCCCCGCGGGGACCTCCGCGAGGGGGGCCTCTCGCAGGACTCTTCCCGAGGGCGGGCGGGGCCCGAGGCGACCGCCGTGATGGCCTAAAGCGGATGACACGAGACGACCTCCGTGATGGCCCGAGACGACCTCCGTGATGGCCCTCCAGGGGCTTCCCGCGGGGACCTCCGCGAGGGGGGCCTCTCGCAGGGCTCTTCCCGAGGGCGGGCGGGCCCGAGGCGACCGCCGTGATGGCCCGAGGACGCCCCCGAAACGGCCGACAGGAGCTGACGAGTCTGACGAGGCTACACCCCTCACTCGGAAGAGGCGGGTGGGAAAACACGAAGTAGGGCAGCGTTGAGAACAGCTTGGTCTTCCGCCCGCCCCCTGAAGAGGAGGGAAGAAGGATGACCGCTCGACTCTTGAAGTGGGAAGGCGCCTAAAGTTTTTTTAGGGGGGGAGGGAGGAGAATGGAGAAGCACCACGAAGCGCCGATTGTCCCACCATAGCCCTGTGCACGTGCAAAGGCCGGCTGGGGCGGACAAATCCTGCCCCCCTCTGCAGACACAAGCCAACCAGGGAGCCACCCGTGACAATTATTGCCCGGGCGAACGGCCGAGCCAAGGCGGGCGAAATGGCAGCGTGGTTGCCAAAAATGGTTGTTGCGAGCGTCCGCATCTTTAAACCCTGGCCCATACCAGAAGAAAAAAAGCACCCGCCGCGTGAGGGGAGAAGACGAGGAGGAGGACGAAGCGAGAGCTGCAGCAGGGGCCCGCCTCAGATCGAGGATAGGCCGGTACGCCAGGAATGCGAGGGCAGGGGATCTGGACAAAAACGTTGCGCGGGCACCCCATGTGGCCTGGCTGGCCATTTGTAAATTACGCACAACGGTGACCAAGACGCAGGCCGATACGAATTCACCCTATATCGTATCAGCGGAAAAGATAAACTATCATAACCAAAATCCACACATCCCGTGTGAAACTCGCGGGGCGGCGGCCGCCGGCGAACCAGTGCCAGATCAGCGAGGCACGATAGAGATGGACATCACATATAAAAAAGAAAACCACGCCTGGTATCCTCATGGTGCAATGGGAGGTCGACCACGTCGAGCGTCGATACCAACGCTGCCGTCGATGAGCCCCCGTGCAAAGAACCCGCCGGCCCCCAAGGACGGCCTAAGAGGCCTCCGCAACGAGGAAGAAAAAACAACAAAAACATCAACTATCGGAGGTCCGCGCGGATTTCTCGGATCGTCGCTGGGCCCCCCACCCTGGCGCGCGGAGCGCACCAGGGGCGGCGCCGGAGGCGCCGCCAAGGGGGTCCAGCGCCGACCCAAGAAAAAACCGTGCAGACCTCCGAAAGTTTATGAAGCCGACGTTTTAACTCCCTCAAGCGCGGGGGCCACCTGGGAGCCCCGGGAGGACCAGGCCCCCCTCTGGGCAAGGGCGGGGGAACAGGAGGCGGAGGAGGAGGAGGAGGAGGGAGGAAGGAAGACAAACAAACTACCGCGACCCTTCGCGGAGGAAGCAGCGGAAAGCCCCAAGATACTCCTGGGGGGCGAAGAGGCCGTGGCGAATGCTGTTCTGAAGGCGATAGAGAGCGTGGAGAGCGCGAGCGCGCTGTAGGAGGGGGGGCTCCCCGTCCCGTTTTGCTTGGTCGGTGCTCGACTGCATGCACATGAAAAAATCAAACGCCCAAGCCGCATCCACGGCTGGCCAATTAAAATTGGCAGCGAAAAGGCCACCAACAACCGTGCACCGTGCATAATGCTCGAGGCTGTCCTCGCAATGGCCGCAACCAAATATGCACCTGCCAGTGCCTTGAAAGCGGCGCTGGGTACACCACCCGTTGCAGATGGTGCGGAGGTAAGCTGATTTCAGTTTCGGCGACGCGCGGCTGCCAAGCAGCCTAAAAACTTTCGTCGCGCATGCGGCGCGACGCCCAGGCGGCGTGTTCATGTGCCACCGGTCGAACCGACGCCGCAAGTGCAATTGCGCTGAACACCGGGGCGCGGCGCGAAACGCGGCGGCCACCCGCCCCTGCCAGCCCTGCCGCCGCGGGTCAACCAATATGCGCGCCGGGAGGTCTCTCGCCTTGGCGCGGAGGGCGCACTCGGCCGCCGCCAGCTTCGACAGGAAACTTTGCCCCGCCCACTGCCTCCACCACCCCGCGTGGCCGAGCGAGCAGGTGGAGCGCACGGCGGGGAGGAGCGCGGCCGCGCGCGCATGGACGTTGAGTCCTCCGCGCGCGATGTTCTCAAACATCGCAACCCTCGCCTTGGCGGCAAACGCCAGCGCGGTCAAGTCGGCCAGCCACTGGGGAACATTAAACTGCGGAGGTCCTTGAGGCAGGGAGGAGTGATCCATCCCCGCGGCCCTGGGAGCAGCGCCCGGCATGCCTTCAACCCCAAATCATTAAAATTCGGTGGAAGGTCCTCGAGCTGGGCAACAAAAAGAAGGACAGAACATACATACACTCTGTACGCTTGTAACGTAAGACAGAGCCCTAAGCCCAACCTGCCCCATGTGCGAGCCCGCTCCAAATATTTAGCCAGCGGGCCGTCCCACGACAGAGTGGCTCGACCTGGCCCAACGAAGACACCTAGATACTTGGCGGCGGCCTCAATCCAGACTCCGGCCCATTCGGGCGCCCTCGCCGCCACCTGGGCGCGCAGCTCGTGCACGTCGTACCGGCACAGGGGCACCAGGCTGGTCTTCTGGATATTCAGCGCGAGCCCGGACACAGCCTCAAAGTTCACGAAGAACGTCTGCAGGGTGCCAAGCCAAAAGAGACCATCCTGCAGCACCATGGCAAGGTCGTCGGCCCACGCGCGCGATCGCGCGGCAGGAGCCACGCGACGAAGGCGCCGTAGCATCAGATCCGTCGCCATAGCAAACAGCAGCGGGGACAAGGGGCAACCCCGCCGAATCCCGCGAGTGATCGGGAATCCGGGAAGCCTCTCGCCGCGAATCTGGATCACGCAGGTGTTGTCCAGATACAGAATGCCGACGGCGTTAAGCAACCATTGTGGCCAGCCCAGCTCGGCGAAGAACTGCCGGAAGAAGAAGTGCTCGATTGAAGGGAATGCCGCCGCAGAGTCGTAGAATAGCGCCATGCCGTTCTCCCCCTGAGCCCCAGCGTGGATCATGGCCTCGTCCACGTCCAAGATATTCGCAATCATTGAACGCCCTGGCAGAAATCCCCTCTGGTCCTCCAAGATGCGCGGCTCGATGCTCGGTTCCAAGACCAAACGAACAGCGCTGGCATACAAACGGTTGTCGCAGTTCGTGACGTTCAGTGGACGCATGCCCGACGGCGTAAAAACGAGGGCGCCGGACTCTGTGACCCCTGCCGCCTCCTTCGGGAGGAAGAAGAAGAGGCTCTCGTTGAAGCCGGGGTAGTACTGCCGAAGCTTGGCGGGGCCGTCGTCCTGCAACAGCTCCTGGCTGGAAGGCCTCGAAGAGCACGTCGACCGCCTGGCCCCCCACTGCCCGCCATGCCCCATACGGAATCCCGTCGGGGCCCAGCGCGGAGTTGTTGGAGAGCTTCAGCGCCTTCTTAAAATGCCGCCGCCGTAACTGCAAGGCCTGGAGATCCGCGCGGAGCGGGCCCTGATTCGCTCTACTAACTGCGCCCTCCTCCCACCACGCGGCCAAACGGCGCCCGTCGATGCCGCGAGCGCGGAAGACCTCCGCCCAGTGCCGACGAAGCTCAGCAGCCATCTCACCCGCTTCGGTCCAGCATCGGCCAGCAGAATCCACGATTGCACCCACGCCTGACGCAGAGCCCGGGGCAAGCTTGAAGAGCAGGCGCGCGCCCTTCTGGCGTTTCCGTCGCGCCCGCTGCGCCTCGCCCTCTCCATCGTCTTCCTGCGCCGCCCGCAGCAGCGCGAGGGCCACCTCTTGGGCCAGCTCAGTCGCGTGCTCCCGGAGGGCCCGCAGGGAGATCGCGAGGTTGCCGTCGAAGGCATAGGGGTTCTCGACAAGTTCCGCGATCTTGGGGTAGCGCAGAAGGCAAGACGAGACAGGTCCCAGACATCGCTGTTCCAGAGCACGGATGAATCTCATAACCACCCCAAGCTTGTCCTCTGGCTCGGTTGCCTGCGCGCAACCTCCCGATGTGACCTCAAAATGAGACGCCACGGAGCTCGCCTGCTTCAGGAAGACCAGCCGCTGAAGAGCTGGGGCCCCAGGGTGACCCAGGAGGAGACCGTGGTAAGCGAGAGCGACGCGACGTGGAAAATCGGAGCGGGAGAACACGCTCTGCGGAATGGGACGATAGGCGGTGTCTAGCCGCACCGACAGCCGACGCGCAGCGAGGATAGCGAGATGCATGGAGAGGTCCCGGCGGGCCTCCAAAGCCACAACCTGCAGCTCCCTATCAATTTGTTCGGGAGCATGTTGGTTGATGCAAAGCCTGTCCAATCTCGAAGCCGAGGCGGGGCTGGGGAAGGTCATCTCCGACTGGAACAGCTCGCGCAAGCCGTGCCGCCGCCCCACGACCCTCTGGAAATGCCGTTCCTCCGCGGCGCCCCGCATCCCAGTGGGTAGCATGGTGGACGTGCACCGCCTGCCTTCTGGCAGAGCAGCCCAGTTGAAGTCCCCGCCAAGCACGTCGAGGACCAGCGCTTGAGGACGAAGAGCAGAAGCAATCCGATCCCGAAGACGTTCCCGGAGACGAGACGAGGGAAACTCGTGCACCGCTCGAGCGCCGTCGGATGCACCCCAACCCGGTCCAGCTCCGAGACCTCGGCCCCTGTGTGAAAGTACGAGACGACCACGTCGAGGGCGCCCGCCGAGCCCCGCTAGGAGAGCACGGCAGCGCGTCCGGGCCAAATGACTTGCCACTGAGGTTCGCGCTCTAATTGGCTCAGGAAGTCTGCCCCGGCAAGGATGCCAACGCCGGCGCGGCCCGCCGTGGGCCCAGCCGACCACCAAGCACGAGTGCCTACGGGAGGCCGCCATGCGCGGTTACCCCCTTTCCGCCCCGTGGGCCTCTGTGACCAGAAAGACGTCCGTCCGCTGCATCAGCTGGTTCGCGTACGTCTCCTTGGCCTGGAAGCGGACGCTGTCGGAGCAGAAAAAAGCCTGGGCGTTCCAGGTGGCAGCCCGGAACGCACCGTGGAATTGCCCTGGCCGAGAAGGCGCAGCGGGCCTCGGCGCTGGAGGCGGGAGAACTGCCAGCAAAAGCATAGAGCGGGGCATCAGACCAAGCGCCCGGAGAAGACGGCGCCGTCGATAAAAATCAAGAGGCGCATCTATGCGATTGAGCGCCCCGGAGTCCTGAGGGATGACCTCCGACGCAGGATAAACGAAAGGGGGCAGCGGAAGACGTTGCCAATCGATTAAAAAGTCATCGGAAACAAATGGATGAGAGGACGCTGATTTCGACAAATTATCCCATAACGCTGAATTCGGCAAATTATGAAATGAATTCTGAGAGCACCTCACATGCGAAGGGGGCTGGGAGGAAGAGGAGAGGCCACCAGCAGGAGGACGGGGCTCAGAACAGCAGGACGCCCCAGACCCGGCCACGGAGATCGCCTCAAGGTGGTTCATGGAGCTCGGCGCCGACGAGCCGGCGCGGAGGTACCAGACGACCTCGAAGAGAAAGCCTGCGGAGCCTTCCGGGTCCCAAAATTGAACTCCATGCATACCCCCAGGAGTGCAGCCGAACTTCGCGGAAGTCGGCGGTACTCGTCACCGATTCCGCCGCTCGTTTCCCGGCACCCCCCCGCTGTCCAGCACGTCGTTGGTGACGGTGATCCCGACGCGGTCTGGGTCGACCTGCACCGTCTGGCCGTGCAGGGCGTTGTACAGGCGCCTGACCTCCTCGGCCGAGTTCAACATGACCCTCAAGCGACGAGCGGGGGCATCAGGGTCCTGCGAGGCCAAGTGGACGCACTCGCCTGCAGCGGGGGCCCGGGAGTAGTCCGTCTCCTGCACCTGAAGGCCAGTGGCCTGGCACGCGTGTGTCATGAGGAGCCGGAGAACTCGACCGTCCTCCTTCCCAACTTCCCCATCGAAGCTGAACGTCCGAATGGAAGTCATGCCGGGATAAGACCGCCGTGCCGCGGCGACGAGAGGCCGCCAAGGCGCGAGAGGTCGCCGACGGGGCTGCAACCACACGCCCCCCATGCTTGGAGGCCCGCCACCGCAACTTCACCGAGGTCTCCTCAACGTCATTCTGCATAATTTGGTCTGAGCCCCAGGCAGCGGCGTCCGATGACGTGTAGACAACCACCCGGCCTGGGGAGACAGCGAGAAGCTGCGAGCAGAGCGGCCAGTACTGGGGAATCGCCAGCAAGGAGCTGCACTCCAGTAGCAATGCGTCCTTGTCGGAGATCATGGAGCGGAGGCCGTAGAACGCGTCGCCCGCGATCGTGGTCCCCCGAGCGCGGCGTAGACGAAGGATGATGTCGAGATCGCTGACCGTCACGGGGAGGGCCCAGTCCATGCACAGGCGAGGTACTGCCACGGAGCTGAGCGGGCTCCGCCGCGGTGGGCGGGAGATCACCTGCTGCAACTGGGGGCCCTGCAAGAGCGAGTGGGCCCGGGAGTAATCCTCGGCCCGCACGTCGATGACCATGACCCTGGGAGCCGGCACAGAACAGAGAGCCGCAGCGGGCTCCGCCATGGCTGGCGGGATCCGCGGCCCAGTGTGCCCCAACTGGAAGATCGCCAAACCCTGGAAGGTATGCCTCGGGAATCCGGTACCTGGCATAATCATCTCCATCGGGGTGGAAGCGAGGGTGAACGAGCGGACAGCCGGTTGCCACTTGGCCGCCAGTAGCGGGGAGTGCCAGAGGTCCGTGATGCTCTCGATGCTGCCCATGCCCGTCTGCATTGGGACCGGGGCCAGCAAGTAGAGCGCAGCCGGGCGCGCCTCAGCCGACGCGCGGCGCATGAACTGCGGCATGAACCGCGCGAGCGCATTGGCATCGGCGGGCGCCCACATCACCAGTGAGAGGCCGCGGCTGCGCTCCCAAAACTTCTCGTCGCCCTTCTCCGCCAGTCGATCCCCGCAGCAGATTGGATGCGCAAGCCCTGGAGGTCCGACCATTGCGTCATCACCTGAGTGCCTGCCAGGAGCGAGGCCCGGAGGAAGTTAAGAGCCGCGTGCCCAAGCTCCTTGTGGAGTGGCAGCCGCGGCACACGTAGGCGGCGCCGCTGGGCGACGGCCGAGGGCAGGGCCGCCTCGCAGTGGGCCGCGGCCGCATTGACCTTGTTGATGAAATTTTCGGCGCACCCGATGTCCTGAGCTGACCATGCAGGGGGCTTGGCGAGGCCGCACAGCTGGATCGCCGTCTTGCGACGATTCGCGAGCAGCACCTCCGTCGGGTCAGGCCCGTCGAGGAAGGCCAGCCCAAAGACCTGCCAGGAGTCCTCGGCCTGGGAGTCGTAGCCCAACTTGGACAAGATATTGTGCAGGCACGTCCAAGTGGCCGGGTAGGTGAGCCCAGCCGCGCCCACAGCCGCATTCAGCGTCGCAGCCACCAACGGGAAGTGCGTCTGGATCTCGTCCTCCACGAAAGCCGCGAGCAGGCTGTCCGGGATCGCCACCGTAAGACCTGGTCCTGCGGCCGCCACGCCTGGCGCACCGGCAGCGGCGGGCGGAGCAGGGCCGGGCGGCGCAGGAGCACCGGCCAACTGCAGGGCCGCAGTGCCCTGGGTCAGGCCCGTCTCCCCGTCGTCCATGAGCGCATCCGCGGTAGCGGCCGCTGGGGAAGCCATGGCTGATCGCGAGGGCAGGAACCGGAGAAACCTCGGTTTACCCGCGGTCGCAAGCACGATGGAGGAAGAAGCGGTCGCGCGTGCGCGAGGAGAACGCCAGTTGTACACCTGGTTGTAACCTGTGGCTCAAAACCGCCCGGCGCTTATGAGGACACGCTGTCTTGAGCCACAGCATACCTTGAGCCAATCCTCGGCTTGAGCCAAGGGAAGGCGCCTAAAGTAGATTGCATAAGTCTCCTTCGCGGCGACGTTCGACCGCGATGCCACCCAGAGGGGGGAATACGGCACCCAAACAACGTCGGGTGAGGCCGCGGCCGCGCGCCAACAGCCGACACGCCAGCCCACCGCGTCAAACGACACAGGCGCTTGGCGCGCCAGTGCGCAGGCCGAAGCACATGGGCACCATACCCCCCCTCGAGGGTGGTGGGCGGGAGAAAAGAAGCGCGACCGCGGTCGCGTCCGACGCACTCTGGCGAACGGACGCCCCGCGCGTCGCCCCCGGGGTTGGTCCAGAGCCGCACACTGGCAGACAGAGGACCACACCCCGGCCAGCCGCCCCACCTTAAGAGTGCACACTAGGCATGTGGGGCGCTGCAGACATGACCGGGCACTTGATATCCCGCCCCGCGGCCAGGCGGCAAAGAGGAGACATCACGACCGTGCACGGAGGAGCGGAGGGAGGAAGGACCCCGACGCACGGCCGCGCGGCACGCCAGCATGCCCGCGCGGGGCCTGGCCCGCCCGACGTAGCGGCGGCGCGTGGCGGGTGGACATGCGGGCGCCCGCCATCGCGCGGTGCGCCGACGGCGGGCACTCCCGCCTGGGGCGTCGACTTATGACTTGCAATAACAAGTTACTACTGCCCCATAAGTCTCCTTCGCGGCGACGTTCGACCGCGATGCCACCCAGAGGGGGGAATACGGCACCCAAACAACGTTGGGCGAGGCCGCGGCCGTGCGCCAACAGCCGACACGCCAGCCCACCGCGTCAAACGACACAGGCGGCTGGCGCGCCAGGGCGCAGGCCGAAGCACATGGGCACCACACCCACTGCCACGGACCCAGGGGCTGAGGCCGAGCGCTGCCCCACACAGCGGGCCTGCGGCACCCGCGGGCACGCTGCCACCCGATGCCAGGCAGAGAGACGGCCGCAGACGCGCGGCCCGCGAGAGAGCGACCGATGGACCGAACGAGGGCGAACGAGCGTGCGAAGGGGCCTGGCGCGACGTTACTTGCACCGACCAAGCGTGCAATGACGTCGCTGGACGCCGGGGTTTCCGAATCCCCACCCTCGTCGTCACTGGACGACACGCCGAAATGCGCCTCGGCGACGGCCTGGCGCTCCATATTCTCAACGTCAAGATAGCGCATCCAAGCTGGCATCTGCAAGTCACCTGCCTTCAGGATGTCGGCGACTCGGCCGCCGAATTCCAAAATGTCTTGGGCGTGGCCCCGACGGAACGAGCGGGCGCCGTAGGCGTCGGCGTTAACTACCACCGTGCGACGCAGTGCCGACCGCAGCGCGTTACGTACACCCGTGGCGCACCAGCCCGCCCACGGGGCCTCTCCAACGGACTGCGAGTTGAACCACGCGCCGAGAGCGTGCACGGGGCACGTGGCTCGTGAGCGCTGGCACCAGCAATTGCGCACAATAATTGTCCGTCTTTCCCGGTTCTTCCGTCTGGCGAGCGATAAGACGGCCGCCTCTTCGCCGACGAAACGGCCCGCGCGTAAATGCGACGCGTCGTCGAGCGAGGCGGCCCGTTGGATGACCAGCGCTTCCGACGGGAGACGAAGTAGAAACGCGCACGAGGTCACGAAGAGGAGACCCAGACCGGATCCCTCTGGTAACGCGCCTGGGCGTTCCAGTAGCTGTTCCAGCACGTGCATCCGGACCGCCATGCGGGGTCGCGCCGACCAACCCGAACGCTTCTCGATAGCCAGCTTGGCGCCGGCCAGCGACGCGTGCGCGAACGCTGCGTCTGCCACGCGCGCGACGTGGCATGCCTTCTTCAAATGCGAAAGGTACTTGCAGAACGTCGCGCGACACCTGAACGTCGTAGACCAGAGCAAAAGATCGTCGACCGACGGCGGGAGTTCGCTGCCATTGCGCTGCAAAACGTCGCGCGCGAACTTCACCCAACATTCGAAGCCGCTGCGAACCTGCGGTAGTGACCGTGGGCGCGATCCGAGCAGGGCGCTGTTGCGGGCAACCTGAGCCCACGCCCGCCCCGCCTCGGGCGACGTGACGGCTGCGGCAGCCTTCGCGATCTCGCAACGCGGATCGCCCATCTGACGCTTGAAACCTTCCGTTGCCGCACGTAGCGCACGGCGTACCGCCGCCACTGGGTCCGCCGCCGAGCTGCGGCTGCGCCGCCGACGGGCCGCAAGCATCGCGGGTGGAGGCCCCGGTGGCGGCACCGGCCCTGGGATGCCCTGCGCGCGCGGCCGCGCGCGAAGACGTCGCGCGGGTGCAACGCGCGGAGAAAAGCGGTCTGCGACGGACCACGCGGGGCGCCCATAACCGCACACTCGAGGAAGAGGACGATGAAGAAGCCGAGCTCGCAGAGCCTTGACTCGACGGGCGTGCCCGCGCCGCCTCGCCACCATTGGGCCTGGCATTCGCCCATCGTCCTTAAGAATACGCGCGGCGCGCGCGCACGACCCGCGCGCCCGCGATGCACGCCACCTTGCGGGCGCGCCAGCAGCTCTCGCACTGCTGTCGCTGCGGTGACAGAAAGGCGTTCACGACCCAGAAAGTCATCGAACAGCGCACCCTCGAGGTGCTGCCAGCGCGCCATCCCGTTAAACCGCAGGCAAGAGCAAACCGCGTCGATTTCAGCACGCGACGCTCTGGGCAGAACATTGCTCAGCTGAGCGGCGAAATCGTCGTGAGGCATAATGACACAGGCTAGGTCGCGTGGACCTTGCGGCGTGAGCCCCTGCTGAGTGGCGCGCGTCAACCGTGGCGCGCGCCGCGAGATACCCGATCGCTGGCGCCGAGTTTCGGCTGCCTCGCAGCGTAGCCGTGCTGCGAGCGCTGGCTCACCTTGTCGGGATGAGCATCGACGTCCATGACGCTGGCGTGCAGAACGCCTCGTCCAGGTGCGGATCAATTCGCACTGCACCGAGCTGCCGCAGCAGCCCGAACTCACCCCGGGACGGATCATCTGCGATATTTTCGTCTGTCGGCACCCGCTCCACACGTGCTAGACACCGCAATTGCGCAATCTTGACCCAGAGGCCGTGTGCGAGACAAGCGCGATCGAACGCGCGCGCGGCGCCGCTGCCGGCGGCGGCCTGCGCGCCTGTGTTGTCAGACCAGATTACGACGCGCCGACGGCGGAGCAGGTGTTCAAACGAGCACAAGCCCAGGGCAATGCTCAGCATTTCCAAGCCCATGATTTGATTAACTTCCCTGGGCTGGAACGCCTTCAAGATCCTGGCGCACGCGCGCGCGCGCGTCGCGACCAAAACTGACGCTGACCTGCGCAGCCGTGCCGGGCGGCAGGCGGCATGCACGTCCAGTAGCATTTGTTGTCAACGAACAGCACGGCGGCCGCCATGGGCGGGCGGCTGGCTGCGTCGCAGAACAGATGGGCCACGGGGCCCGCCGCTTCGTCGCACCACCTTCGTGACTGTGCCAGCTCGCCGCCCAGCACGATCAACCACCACCGCAGCACTAGCCGTTGCGCTTGCGGCATGTCGGGAGAGCCGCGATGCGCCTGGGCGTAGATCGGCCCGCCGCAACGTGGGCGCGGCAAATGGGTGCGCTGCCGGCGCACGGTACATAAAAACACACCTGAGCATGGCGCGCCCCGCGCGGTTGAACATGTTACCGGATGCCCAGGCTAGTGCGCCCGCGAGTTTGCTCGCGCCACCTGGCCGCGCGCGCCGCGACGCTGCGTGGCGGGCCGCAAACTGGGTCCACGCCTGCGCGTAAGATGCCCGAATCGAGCGCCAACGTGATACGTGCTGTCCACTTAGCGATCTTGTCGGGCAGCGGAACGCACGACATCCACTCCGATGAGAGGTCGACGCGAAGCCCCAGGATACCGAGCGGGACAGCACAGGAAATCTTCTCGTCTGCCAGCGCGGACCGGCCCAATAAGCATCTTACGATGCGCGCGATGCAATCCGGCAGGTGCCCGACCTGCCGCGCGGCGCGTGACGGCGACCGATCGGCCGGCTCGCGTGACACCCCGCGCCTCGGCCCACCTTTCGGCGCCGAACATATCGTCCACGTAACGAAGGATCGCCGCGTGGAGTACACGGCGTAGAATCGCGCATATGAGGGCGCCAACGCGTTCCCAGTTATGAACGCTTGCCACTGCGCGGGGGACAGGTGCGACGCGGTGTGCGCCGAGAGCGGGCGACGCGCCTGCCCCGAATGGGCACGCGCAGTGAGCATGCGCCGTGACCTCATCCTTGTAACGGAATATGACCCTAATCAAAGCCCGATGCTCAGGTCGCAGCGGAAGCCTCCGGAAGGCGGCGTCGATGTCGAACTTAAACAAGCGCGGCACAGCGGACGCCTGCAACCCGGGCGCGCGTGTCCCTTGCGCCCTCGCGACGCAGCGGCCACCGTTTCAATGAATAGTCGGCAAAGCAGGTATAGGTGATCAATTGTCTCGTGCCGCATACGCTCACGCGGACGCGTTGCGGTGTTGATGCCGGCAATGGAGCAATCGTCCACCGCGCGAACCTGCCGCGACGTGCGCGCGCACGACAAACTTTAAACAACGCTTCGCGCGGGCGCGCGCGCGCGCCTTGCGGGCGCCGTCGCTCCTGACACCCTGTACTGCCCCGAACCGGGGCACCAGAATGATACTGCCCAAGTCGAGGTCTGACAGGCCCTCGGGCGCTCGCATCCTCCATAGTCGGATATCTTTATCCGCGAGGCCCCACAACTCTCGCGCGTTGGGGTCGGAGCGCAAGCGCGCGAGCAGACGCTTGTTTGCCGCCCGGGCGCCCTTAAAAAGAACCTCGGTGGACTTCTCTTGCGGAAATGTAGCAGGCGCGCCAATGCCCGACACCGGTAATTCACCCAGCAGGGGCGCCCCCTCGCGCGCGACGGGCGCGCGATGGCAAACGACGGCGGCACGTGGGCACGCCTGACGAAAGAACTCCACGCATTCGCGATCAATGTGTCCTATGCTGGCCGCCAACTCTGCAAGCAGCGGCCCGTTGACATACCAGGCGACCCCGCGAACGCCTTCGTCTGCGCCGCGGTGCCACGCCTCGATGGCGCCACTCTGATCGAGCTGGCGGGCCCGAGTTTCAATACGCCAAACGGCTTCTTCGCGCGCTCGCCGGACCGCGCCGGGCGCGCGCTCACCGACCGCACTCTGGCGAACGGACGCCCCGCGCGTCGCCCCCAGGGTTGGTCCAGAGCCGCACACTGGCAGACAGAGGACCACACCCCGGCAAGCCGCCCCACCTTAAGAGTGCACACTAGGCAGGTGGGGCGCTGCAGACATGACCGGGTACTTGATATCCCGCCCCGCGGCCAGGCGGCAAAGAGGAGACATCACGACCGTGCACGGAGGAGCGGAAGGAGGAAGGACCCCGACGCACGGCCGCGCGGCACGCCAGCATGCCCGCGCGGGGCCTGGCCCGCCCGACGTAGCGGCGGCGCGTGGCGGGTGGACATGCGGGCGCCCGCCATCGCGCGGTGCGCCGACGGCGGGCCACTCCCGCCTGGGGGCGTCGACTTATGACTTGCAATAACAAGGTATTACTGCCCGGATATGAGAATCCAGAAATACCTAATTTCAACGACCGGCGTGTACTCTGAGTCGGCCCAAGATGACTTGAAGACGTCCTAATACCGCCTCAAAACTTGAGGCCTCCTAGATGGGATCAAAGATCGCGCCGCATCGCCGATACATCGGCGATGCATCGGCGACACGCGACGTCGGCGTGAAAACCGGGCTCCATATCGAGCCGTGTCGCCGATGCATCGGCGATGCGGCGCGGTCCTTCGACCCCATCTGCTCGGACACCGCCTGGGAGGCGTAGAAAGACGGCCCAATATACACTGGAGGCCAGTCCACAAGAAACCTTCCATAAGAAAACCGATCCTGAGACCCCAGGACGTCCATTGATCTATGGGGTGTGGGAACGTCGCGATGTTTTGCGCGGCCAGAGATACCTCCAAGATGATTTCCAAATGGCTAAATCATGGACTACCCCACATGTTTCACGCTTGCCAGCGCGGACCCCAAACAGTGAGCCATCGCACTTTCCAAAGGTGTGAGCCGTGTGGTGCGGCACTGTGGCGAATCCCCGTCAGACCCCTGACGGGCGGCAACACGGCGGCAACGTGGCGACCCCTCGGCAGGATCACCCACGAGGCGGCAACGACGCGGCAACCAGGCGGCAACACGGCGGCAACATGGCGAACCCTCGGCATGGCTACCCCCACAGGCAGCCAGCGGGCGGTCACGGGCGGCAACGTGGCGAACCCTCGGCAGACCCACACACACACACACACACACACACACACACACACACACAACACACACACACACACACTTTTCGCGTCGGCGCCTGGGCAGAGAGTGACTGCCCCGGCGACCTGGCATCCGGGAGCGCCCTGTATGCAAATCGATGCCGGAAGGCACGGGGGAAGAGGAGGAGTCCCTGGCGCGACGAGGAGAGGAAACCGGGCCCGCTCTGGCAAGTCACTGGCTGCGGCGAGGGGGCGCGCCGTGGGGGGGGGGGGGACCAGCGGCAGCGCTGAGCAGCAGCTGGGGGGCACAGCAGCCCGGCAGACCAGGCGGCCGAATGGGGGGAGCAACACATGCGAGGCGGAGACCGCACCACTGTGGACCGGTATGGGATACGGTCCAAGAGAGGAGTCAAAGGCGCCGACACTGGAGGGCCCACGAGGCGCGGCGGGAGGCGGAAGCAGGACGCAGGCGGCCGCGATGGCGCCGCGAATGGCGAAACCGTAGCACAGCGCGAGGGCGGCGGATGCGGACCAAGAGGCGGAGCCACGCCAAAAAGGGGGGAAACGGCGCGGAGCGGGGCGACAGCAGGAAGCGAGCCCGCGGACCCGCGGACGGGCAGGAGCGCCGAGGCCACATGGGGGCCTGCGAGGCGCAGCGGGAGGCGAGGGAGCGAAGCAGTGGAGGGCACAGCAAGGCGCGGTGGCGCGTCAAGAGTCTTGGCCACGGGGCGGGAAGCCGAATCGAAGGACCACGCCAGGAGGGGGAGCGGCGTGGGCCTGGGAGGGCCAGCGGGGCGGGGCGGGCGCCGACAACATAGAGGGCCTACGAGGCGCAGGCCGCGAGGGCGGGGCAGGGCGCCGCAGCAGAGCCGCAGCGTCCAGCACACCGGTAACTAGTGGATGGATGCGAGGCCTGAAAGCCAGGCCGAGGGCGAGGACCCTGGCGGGGACACCCAGGTCGCCTGGCGCTGGCACGGGGCCCGGCAAAGAAGCGGAGGGTGCCACGAGCGGGGCCTGGACAAAACCTGCATGCGGCCGGCGAACCCCCGGCCAGAACGGGTGGATGCAGCGGCGGGGCAGAGCACCCTCGGGGGCTGGAGCAGGGGGGAAGCCCAGGGGCCAAAGGCGGGCGGCAAGTCCAGCCCACCGAGGCGCGGGGCAGCCATCCCCAGGAGGGGCGGCGCCCGAGCGGAGGCAAGGAGGCCACATAGAAGCCACCCCGTGCGGCAGCAAGGAGCCCCCGAAGAGAAGCACGACGGTCGGCGAGGCGGCGCAGCTCACGGGGGGAGCACCATGGAGCCGGCAGCCGCAGGGCCAGGAGTGCATGCGTGAAGATGCAGACCCCGAGCGGAAGCTGGAGGTCTGCGGGGGGGGGCACCGAATAGGTGCAGGGTGGCGAAAAGAGAACCACGAAGGAGAGGTGGGAGGAGGGCAGTAGGCCAACTGGGCCACTACCCAAATCCCGAGAAGGTCAGGTTCCGAACAGGTCCCAATGGCGTGGCAGCTGCAGAGGGCTACCAGCGGTGGCTGCTCGAGGCTGACCAGCGCTGACGAGTGGGATCGTGGCTGGGCTAGGAGGAGTCGGCAGGACGCTTGCCTTTCCCCTGCGGCGGGGGCCCCTTCCACTTGGCTTTAGCAAGCTCAGCACTTTATCTCCTCTTGTCAAGTTCCCGATGCCACTCAGCGTCCCACACGCACACACACACACACCACACACAAACACACCCACACACACACACAAACACACACACACACACACACACACACACACACACGCACGCACGCACGCACGCACGCACGCACGCACGCACGCACGCACGCGCACACACACACACACACACACACACACCACACACACACACACCACACACACACACACACACACACACACACACACACACACACACACACACACACACACACACACACACACACACACACACACACACACACACACTCCCAAGATGGCCCCAAGAGGGCCTCGAGACGGCCCCACAGACCTCCTAGACGACCCTAAAGCGACCACAGAGGGCTCCACGACGTCCCAGAGGGGCACCCCAAGACGGCCTCCAAAGACCAAGAGGCAGAGGCCCCCAGAGGCTCCCAAGAGGCCACCAAGGGGCCCCCAGTAGGCCCCAAGAGGCCCTGGGAGGCTCCCAGGAGGCCTCCTCGACCTCGACCTCGTCCTCGTCCTCGTCCTCCCCCTCCTCCTCCTCCTCCTCCTCCTCCTCCTCCTCCTCCTCCTCCTCCTCCTCCATCTCCTCCTCCTTTCTCTTGCTCCCAGAATTGTCCCCAGGAGTTTCCACAACGGCTGGGGGAGCACACAGTTCAATAGCTTGGCAAGACGTCGGCCCAACGTTCGGCCAAATAAGCGTTTCCAAAAGAAAGGGAGCGCGGTGGGTCGCCGTAGGCGTTTTCGATAATTAGCGCGCAAGACAAGAGCACAAAACGCCCCTCGCATCTCAGAACTTCACACACACACACACACACACGCACATACACACGCACGCGCACACACACACAACCACACATACACACACACAGACACAGACACAGACACAGACACAGACACAGACACAGACACAGACACAGACACAGACACAGACCCACACACACACACATAGACACTCACACCCACACACTCACACACTCAAACACACACACACACACATGGCTCAAACAGTAAGCTCCAACATCTTCTCCACACTCAAGCTTCTGAATCTCTCGGGGCATCCCGCGGGCCGGTTATTGTTCTCCCGCGTGTCCCCGCAAGACTATCTCGGAGTCACAAGGGACACAGAACTAGCCAAGAGGGCCCCAGGAGGCGCCCAAGACGGTCCAAAAGGGCACTGGGCTGGCCGAAGAGACAGATTTCAGCGTTCTCGCTGTTTCTGGATCCCGACGCTCCAAGACGGCCCGGGAGGCCCCCAAGACTTTCCCGAGAGCCCCTAAGAGGTCTCCAGGACGGCCCAAGAGGTCCCGAAAACAGCCCAAAAGGCCCCCCAAACGGCCCAAGGGGGCCCCCACAGGAGCCTGAGAGAAGCCCCAAAGGGTGAACACGAACCGACATTCTGATCCCGCCGCCCCAAGATGACCCCCGAGACCGCCAGCAGGCCCCCAAAAGCCCAAGGACGCACACACATGTACAAAGACATGCATCTATATGTATATACATACATTCATGCATACATATATACACATACACATACACACACTCATACATTTATATATATACATACATGCATATACAGATATACATGTATATATGTACATGCATGTACAAACACATAAACATATAACTATGCATACACATATACATACATATGTGCACATACATCTACGTATGCAAATGCACATGTGTGTACATATACATGTGCAAGTACATAAATATACATGTGTGCATATGCACATGCATGTGACTATACAAATACATAGAAACATACGCAGATATAGTGTGCACATACACATACACATACACCTACACATACACATACACCTCCATAAACGTATAAACCTACATATGTAAACTCAACTGCATACATAGATGCACACACGTATACGTATGCATATGCGTGTACATATGCATACCCATGTGCACATAACTATACATACACATACCCATACACATATATATATACAAAGACATACACGTACACATGAGCATACGCATAACCACACACACACCTATGCATATACATGTCAACATATACCAGCACATGCGCATGTGCATACGCATATACCTATACATCATCATATGCATATACCAACGCATGTACATATACATCGTCATGCCCATGTACACATGCATATACAAACACAAACACGCACACACACACATGCATACATATGTATATACATATGCATGTACATATACATAGACATGCACATGTACACTTACATGTGCATAGACAGTTACATATACGTGTTCGCATACGTACACAAATGTATATATACTGGGCCTGCAAATGTACACATACCTACGTATTCGCATAAACAACCACATACACATACACACAAACCTACACATATACAGATACGTATACCTACACGTATCCACCTACGCATCCATATACATGTACATATGTAGACGCATATGCATAGACATAGACATAGACAGTTACGTACACATGTACATACGCATAAGCACACACATATACATACACGTGTACACATGCACGTACATATACACATAGATACCATTATACTGATACACATACATAGCCATATACATATATCTATATATACACATGTTTATGTACATAAAAATGTCATGTATATGCACATTTATGTGTAAATGTATATATAAATATATATATATATATACATGTACAGTACATACACATGCAACCATATATATATGTACGCATACGCATCCACATATACATATATATATAAATCTACACAGATACAGATATGCATATACATGTGCATATGCATAGACATGTACATATACATATACGTATGCACATGTGCATGTAGGTATACAGATATACACACATATGTGCGTGCCAAATGTTGACGAACTGCGCTGCCCTCACCTCCGCCGACCCCTCCCCCGAACCCACGAACGCGACGACAATTGCGCACCTCGTGGCCTCCCAGGCAGCCGCGAGGCCTCGGCTGGATCCTCGTGACCGCCGACTCCGCTGGACCTGCCAGGAGCCGCAGTTCGCAGCCCCCCAAAGGAGCTGCGAGGTCTCGGCTGCTCCGCGACCCCCCGCGACTCCGCCGTGCCTCCCAGGAGGCCCACACGAAAGCGACGACGGGTGCGCGGGGAGCTGCGAGGCCCCGCCTGGGCCCGCACGCTCCGCGACTCCGCCGTGCCTCCCGGGAGCCCACGAAAGTAGCGACAATTGCGCGCTGCGAGGTCGCGCCTGGGTCCGCGTGCTCCGCGACTCCGCCATGCCTCCCAGGAGCCAACGACCCCCCGGGAGCTGCGAGGCCTCGGCTTCTCCGCGACCTCGCCGTGCCCCCCAGAAGCCCACGAGAGTGACGACAAAAGCGCAGTTCGCAGCCCCCCTGGGAGTCTCGGCTACTCCGCGATTTCGCCGTGCCTCCCAGGAGCCCACGAAAGTGGCGACAGTTGCAGGTTCGCAGCCACCCAGAGAGCAGCGCAGGAGGAGGCAGGAGGAGGGGGGAGGAGAAGGAGAAGGAGCAGGAGTGGATACGACAGTGCTCCATTCAAAACGAGAACCCAACATAGGAGGGTTGGATATACATACATATATATATACACACCAGCATATGAATGTGTAGATGTGCATGTGCTGTACATGTATACGTGCATGTGCCATAATGTGTAGACACAGTGATGCATGCCTGCCTATATATATATACACATACATACATACATATATATATATATATATACACGCAAACATACATACACGCAAACTTACATACATGCCTCAAACGTACACACATACCCACATGTGCTGAGGGACCTGCGGCTGATGCCAGGACTGCTGGTGGCCGTCCGCCTGCGACATCGAACCGCCACACACGGGTCACCGCACGAGACGCGACACCACGACCAAATCCGGCGAGAGGGGAGCGACGAAAGCCAGGGGGCGAGTACGAGGGCAGGGCCGCGGAGGCGAGGGCGAGGGCGAGGACAGAGGAGAGGGGGGAGCAGACGACATCTGTACACAACCACCATGCCTGGCTGAGTTCGTCCTAGGCCCCAGGATGGTGTAAAGACCCTCGTGGCCTCGGCCAGGAGGGCGTGTACACCATGCACGGGCCCAGGACGTCTCTGGCCGGACACGGTGGTGGTGTGTAGATGCCTTCTGTGGACGGGAAAGGGGGACTGGGAGGAGAGCGAGAGGGGGAGTGTGAGGGAAGGGGATCGGCAGCAACGGAGTCCAGCAGCGCGGAGGTGAAAATTGGATCGGCCACCGACGTCGCCAAGGACGACGAAAGAGAAGAGGTATCGCGCGAATGTCACGGCAGTCGCTGATGGCAAAGATAGCGAGAAGGCGCGCTGCAAGACTCTCTGACGCAAGCTGTGCGGCCGCAAAGGCAGCTGGAGGGGGGCAAAGCGTCGTCGAGGGGCCATTGTGCTCGCCATGCTGGCGCCACCTGCACCCGCGATCTCCGACAGCTACCTCTCGTCGCTCCCTGCACATTGCCATCCGCCTCCTGATGCTCAAGAACCAACGAGAGCAGACGCCCTTGGTCTGCGCCACACCAGCACGTCATCAACTAACCAACACCTGTTCCTCACACTACACACCTCAGAGACAACGACCACATGCGCATCGTCTAGTGCTTACTCAATGGGTTCAGCCTGCACACTCGAAGGGATGAACCTGCCTGTCGGCGCCTTTTGCACAAGCTGGCGACCCGGCAGTGCTTCCAGCAACGTGAACCAACGATGAATCCGAGGAGAGACACACACACACAAAGAACCATGCAAGCATCACCAACAATGTGTACGCTTACTGCTTGCGCGATCCCAGCAACCCAGACAAGGCGGCTCTGCGTCTCGGGTCGGAGGGAAAGGGAGGAGCCGAGGTCGCTGCGGAAGCGGGAGGAGCTCCAACAAACAGCAGCAGCAGGAAGATTTCCAGAGTCGCGGCCCGCAATGATCGCCCTCCTCAGGCGCAGCTGCCGCCTCTCGGCAGCGCCTGGGCGCGGTCCAGGGCCGTCTGGGCCAACGTCATCGCATTCCGTGAATATGATTCGACATCGAAGGACATCGAAGGACGACATCAAAAAGAACGACATCGAGGAGGACAACACCGAGGCGGACGACATCGAGGAGGAGGAGGAGGAGGACGAGGAAGAGGAGGAGGAGGAGGGCCCAGCGGAGCCGCTGCTCGGGCTCAGCTGGACATGCTTCGGCGAGTAGAGGAGCTGATGCCTGAGGCACGCCGCGCGGTTCTGCAGATTCTGACGGGTCCTCATCCTCATCTTTCCTCCTCCCTGCTAATCCCCCATCTCTAAGACGAGGCCAGGACCAGGACAACATCGGACCAGGATCTGCAGCGATTTATCCTGGTCCTGGCCCCGCCGGAATCTCCCTTCTCGTTCGTCTCCTCGCGCTCACGTGTTGACGAGCGGGTGGATGGAGCACCCAGTGCCAGCGCGCTGGATCCCTGGAGCTCCGACCTCATTCCGATGGAAGCTCTTCGTGGCCATCGTGTCGGCTCCGCACTCGTGCGCAGCTTCGACCAGTGCGAACACCACCCGCCCACGACGGACCGGTCCACCGTCAGGCGTGCCCCCACTCGCATCCTCGGCCTCTGTAGGCCCTCCCTCCGCTTCCACCTCCTCGACACTCCGGGCGGGGGTAAAAATGCTCTCACGACCGAGGCGTCCATCGCACGCTGCTCGGCAAACGTGCGGACAGGTCTTTTCAGACGGCAGTGAAGGAGACTTAGTCTAGCGGACTGTCCAAGGCTATCGCCTCTGCTGTGCTCGACAGTCTCGCCGACCTCGCTGTGCCTCCCCAGTCTGAAGAAGAGGCTGAATTCAGTTTTGGATCCGATCCCGAGGCGTTGCGAGCAGGACTCATGGCCTTCTATGTCCCTTGGTCAGAGGACGCAGATACCCGATTCAGTGCTGCGCCCGACTTTGCTCGCCGATCGTGTCGTCGCGTCGACCCTGAACTCGCGAGATACGGCTGGCACAGGACCTCCCAGGGATGCGAAGGTCCCTCAGCTCTTCCCTCGGGTACGCCTCCCGATGAGCTGCCAGCGCAGCGCACGGGTGAGCAACAGTCTGATCCGTCGGAGCGTGACCCCGAGCACGAAGCACTAGGCCAATGAGGAACAAGCATACATCGACATGATGTGTGCCGAGACTGAAGGCTTCACTGCCCCGTCGGTGCCCCCATCCCTCTCCTCGCCTCCTTCGGGTCCTCCTCCTCCCCCTCTCGCGGAGGATCAGTTGGAACGAATTCGGGCCAACCGCGAGGAGGCCCGCGCCCGCAAGACAGCGCGGCATAACGCCGGCCACGCTGCACGGGCGCCTTGGGCTGCATCCGGAAGGGTGCTTCGAGGGGGGGGGTCGCCTCCACCTCTTCCTCCCATCCCCAGGGTCCCATGGATGGGAGCTGAGGCCGATCTCCCTGTGTAGACTCTGTCCAGTCGCAGTGCACCAGTGATTGTGTCCTGTTCTGGCCACGTGCGCTGCTGCCGCTGCTGTCAGGCAAAGGGTTACGGAGCGCGCGCGCGCGCGAAGCCCCTCGGCTAACAACAACAACGACGTATCCTCGTCTTTCGCTCCGCGAACAGGAAAAGAGCGCACAACTTGCCCAGAGCACAGTTGCTGACGATCAGCGAGGTTCCGCCACCCCCGCCCGCAGGAAAAAGAAGTGATGCCAGCGCGCGGACACTTAACGCTGTCACTCTGGAACCAATGAAATGGAATCGGTTTTTGCTGTGAAATCTAACATATGGTAGGTGGGCAGGGTCAGGGAGAGCGAGGCGGATACACGTATTTGGGCGTCGATGCTATGAGGATCTTCGCTCCAAGACGCCCCCCCGAGCGCTCACGACAGACCCACTAGGCCCCCCAAGAAGGCCCAAGGGAAGCCTACGAAGGAGAAACCGAAGTGGTTTGTGGAACTCTCCGCCCCAAGATGGTCCCGAGATCGTCTTTAGGTCACTGAGAACACGCCTCTAGAGGAGCCCAAAAGATTCCCTGCAGTTCCAAGGCATCCAAGAGATCTCAAGGAAGCCTCCAAGGATCGTCGAGCCATCCTCCTTCTCCTCGATCCCGACGTCACTTTTACGTGGGGGCGGTCCCCCTAAAATGGCGCGATGTTTAAAGGATCTGGTTTTCCTGGAACGCACCTCCCGTTTTAAATGGACCTTTCCCCCTAAAATGCCATCCCATACTCGGAGGATCAGGATCGGCCAGAGGCCAGAAGGTTGAACAGACGGTGTGCCTACACGGAGGGGAAGCGGCTCATTTTCAAACTATGGTTTTCGCTTGTTACTTCCTGGCGCCCCTGGTCAGACGCGAAGACTTGCGCAAGAGCTTCACTGATGTTGGCGGTCAGTTCTCAAAGCTGGGATATCGCTAAACAACTCGTTGAACTGTATGACCACACCTTCGCCCGCAATTACTCGCACTAGGGCAAAACAGGTCCGTCCTTTTCAAAACGGGAATCTCGTCTGAGGGGCGGGCTTGAACAGGAAGGGAAGGCGTGTAGGGACTCACGAGACGGGGCGTTCAGGACGGCAGGGTGTATTGCAGAATCGATGGTGCATATTGGGTTAACTCTGGTTTTCCTCCTCCTCCACCTCTTCCTACTCCTCCCCCTCCTCCTCCTGCTCCTCCTCCTCTCCGTCCTGTTCTGATCCTCCGCCTCCTGCTCCTCCTCCTCCCCCTCCTCCTGTTCTGATCCTCCTCCTCCTGCTCTTCCTCCTCCTCCTCCTCTTCCTCCTCCTCCTCCTCCCCCTCCTCCTCCTCCTCATCATCATCATCATCCTCCTCCTCCTCCTCCCGTTCCCCCATTATCCTCCTCCTCCTCCTCCTCCTCCTCCTCCTCCTCCTCCTCCTCCTCCTCCTCCTCCTCCTCCTCCGGAGGGCACACCGGGTCAGGGAATTGGCCCAAGTTGGCGGAGACAAGCAGGCGGCCTTTGTTTTGCGTGGTGGAGGGTTCGACTCCCTCGCATCACGATGGTTTCATACAGGTGTGGCACATGTTTGCCTTCCTGGGTCCGCGTAGCCAGCCCGCAGGATCAGGGTTGGCGCAGCGGCGTCCGCTGAATCAGGACCTGTGTCGTCTCCAGAGGCGAAGATTTCGATTCCACGCAGCACCACCGGAGCGGCACACCGCCTCAAGGAAGGCGGCCGCGAGTGGGCCAGGCGACTTGCCCTTGTCCAGTTCCGTCGCACTTACTTGCCTAAGTGCTCCCTTCGGGGATGCGACTTCTGTTGTCGCTCATGCACAGTTCCCAAGTTCCTCCTCCTCCTCCTCCTCCTCCTCTCCTCCTCCTCCTCCTCCTCCCTCCTCCTCCTCCGTCCTCCTCCTCCTCCTCCTCCTCCTCCTCCTCCCTCCTCCTCCTCCTCCTCCTCCTCCTCCTCCTCCCTCCTCCCTCCTCTCCTCCTCCTCCTCCTCCTCCTCCTCCTCCTCCTCCTCCTCCTCCTCCCACTCCTCCTCCCGCGCGCTCTGCCCCGCCGCCCGCCGCCCGCGGCGCAGCCGCCTCGGCATCGCGCCCGCTGATGGCGAGGCCGCTACTGGAGCCACGAAGGCCTTCCTCACGGCCTGGCCCGCCGGCGCGGGCGCACTACGCATCTCCTGGGCCGTCTTCGGCGGTCTTCGGACGGTTTCCGGCGGCCTTCGGCGGTCTCCGGCGGTCTTCTGACGGTCTTCGACGGTTTCTGGCGGTCGCTGGCGGTTTCCAGCGGTCTTCGGCGCGAAAGCTGGAAGGTCGCGTTCAACAAGGTGTCCATGATCGAACACCTAATGCTGATTCTGCCACGGGAGTCCAGGGCCACGCGGGTGGCGCCACGGGGACAGGAGTTCGCCGCCGCGTGCCCAGGGAAAACACACTTTTTTGCGTCGGCAGCTAGGCAGAGTGACTGCGCTGGCGATGAAGCGTTAGAAAACAAACGAACGCGAACTCGGCCACCATGCAGAGAGAGGGAGGAGGATGCGCCCAGCGCCGGAGGGAGGGAAAAGGAAGCCGGGCCCGCTCAGAGCGGGGCCAGGCGGCGGCGGGGGGCGGCGCCGGGAGGGCGGGCCCAGCGACGGCGAGGCAGCGGCTGGGAGGGGAGGGGGCCAGCAAGGCGGGCTGCCGGCGGCAGAAGCGCCCTGGGGGAAGCAGTGCCCGACGGAGGCTGGTGACGAAGGCGACAGCAAGAGTGCCAAGTGGGCCGAGGCTGCCGAGGTCACACGTGGCCTGGCTTCCGACGGCGGCAGACGGGCAAGGAGCCCACCAAGACGGCCCAAGATGGCTCCAAGGTGGCCCAAGACGGCCCAGGAGGCCTCCGAGAGGGCCTCCAGGAAGGCCCGAAGAGGCCAAAATCGTTGTTCTTCCTTGAGGTTTTGGAAGGATTTTCGTATTCACTCCTTGTCGGCCCACCGACGCAAGATCACCCAAGAGGCCTCCAGGATGGCACCAGAACGGCCCAAGAGGCCCCCGAGACGGCCCCAAAGAGAGCCCCAAAACGACCGAAGAGGCCTCCAAGACGCCCTAGATGGCCTCCAAGACGGCCCTGGAGCACCCCAAGAGAGCCCCAAGTCGGCACAGAGAGGCCCCCAAGACGGCTTCCGACGGCGTCAGACGGGCCAGGAGCCGACCAAGACGGCCAGAGAGACCCCCGAGAAGCCCCCAAAGGCCCCCAAGAGGCCCAAGGAGGCCCCCAAGATGCCTCCGAGAGGCTCCCAGGAAGCTCCCAGGAGGCCCCAAGAGTGCCCCCAGAGGCTCCCAAGATGCTCCCTCCTCCACCTCCTCCTCCGCCTCCTCCTGACCCTCCCCGCCATCCTCCCCCAAGTGTTCCCCGAAGGGTTTCAACAACGGTTGGGGGAGCACATGGTCCGATAGCTTGGCAGAGCTCTTGCCACCACGCTCGACCACATGGGCGATTCTAAAGGGCAGGGAGCGGCGGTTCGCCGTAGGCGTCTTCGATAACGCCGTCGTCCCAACATGCGCTGATGACTGATATCCGCCCCCGCATGATGTTCTCAGATGCGTCAAGGCAGCGCCGAGACACACCGACGCGACAGGGGGCAGGGCCGGCGGCAGGGGGCGAAGCCCTTACGGATTCAAACTATTCCACTGTACTCGCCACGTGGCAAACGCCTGGGGGGCGAAACATGTGCAAATCCACTCCTCGCGACGTGGCAACGCCTGCGGGACGGACAAAAATACTGTCCCACGCGAATTACCAGGTGGAAGCAACTGGGGAGCGAAACACAAACTACTCCACTCCACGACTCGCCACGTGGCAACGCCTGCGAGGGGGAACGCAATTTTTTCCCCTCTACGCGCCGAGTGGCAACACTGGGGGAGCGAAACAAATACTGCTCCAATCGCCTTGCCACGTGGCAACGCTCAGAGGGGGGAACACCTGCCACTCCACTGCACTCACCACGTGGCAGCACCTGCGGAACGAAACATAATTACTCCACTCTACTCGGCACGTGGCAAAGAAGCGGGGCGGCAACAAATGCTACTCCTCTCTACTCGCTACATGGCAACGCCAGGTGGCAAGGCGCGGAGGTGGGAAAGAATGCTACTCCACTGTACTCGCCACGTGGCAGCATCTGGGCACATGGCAACGAAGCGGGCCAGAAACACATGCTACTCCATTCTACTCGAAGCATGGCAGCGCCACCTGGCAAGGCTTGAGAGGCAGACAAAAACTCCACTCCACTCGCAACGTGGCATTGACTTGGGCAACGAACAGGAAGTTTAATCCATTCAACTCATCACATGGCAGTGCCGCGCGAGCCGAACATATACAATCCCACTCTATTCGCCACGTGGCAACGCCTGCGAGGCGAAAACAAAGATTCGATTATATTCGCCACGTGGCAACGCCGCGGGGCGGGAATAAATACACCGCCTCTTCAATCCAGACAGGGCAAAGACAGGCTGGCGAACTAAGTATCCCAGTGCGACCCTACCTAGGAGTTGGAGCCCCTAGGAAAGCAGAATTAGTATTAACAGTAAAGATAAGCTAAAGCTAAGCTAAAGCTGAGCTAAAGCTAAGCTAAAGCTAAGCTAAAGCTAAGCTAAAGCTAAAGCTAAGCTTAAGCTAAGCTAAAGCTAAGCTAAGGCTAAGCTAACACTAAGCTAAAGCTAAGCTAAAGCTAAGCTGAAGAAAAGCTAAAGCTAAGCTAAAGCTAACCTAAAGCTAAGCTAAAGCTAAGCTAAAGCTAAAGCTAAAGATAAGCTAAAGCTAAGCTAAAGCTAAGCTGAAGCTAAGCTAAGGCTAAGCTAAAGCTAAAGCTAAGCTAAATCTAAGCTAAAGCTAAGCTAAAGCTAAGCTAGCACTAAGCTGAAGCTAAGCTAAAGTTAAGCTAAAGCTAAGCTAAAGCTAAGCTAAAGCAAAGCTAACACTAAGCTGAAGCTAAGCTAAAGCTAAGCTAAAGCTAAGCTAAAGCTAAGCTAAAGCTAAGTTAAAGTTAAGCTAAAGCTAAGCTAAAGCTAAGCTAAGGCTAAGCTAACACTAAGCTAAAGCTCAGCTAAAGCTAAGCTGAAGCTAAGCTAAAGCTAAGCTGAAGCTAAGCTAAAGCTAAGCTAAAGCTAAGCTAAAGCTAAGCTGAAGCTAAGCTGAAGCTAAGCTAAAGCTAAGCTAACACTAAGCTTAAGCTAAGCTAAAGCTAAGCTAAAGCTAAGCTAAAGCTAAAGCTAAAGCTAAAGCTAAAGCTAAGCTAAAGCTAAAGCTAAAGCTAAGGCTAAAGCTCCCAGGGGACTGGGGGAACCACCGCGGGGCGGGGACTGGGGGAACCGCCCGGGGCGGTTAGCACTGCCCGGCCCTTTAAGCAAAGAGAGTAAGAACCCTTCTAGGTAGAGCCTAGGTAGGGAAATACAATACAACTTTGCGGGCCACGTGGAAAAACCGCAAAACGAAAAAGAACTGCTCTATTGCATTCGACGTGGCAACGCCGGGCAAAAATCTTCTGGGCACGTGGCTCCACCGCGGACGAAGACGACGACGATGATGACGACGACCACGATGACCACACGAGCGACGACGACGACGACGACGCCGGCGGCGGTGGCGGCGGCGGCGACGACGGCAACGACGACAACGACGGACGACGGACGACGGACGACGATGACGACGACGGACGACGATGACAAGAACGACGACGACGACGACGACGACGACAAGGACGACCAAGACGACGACGACGACGATGCCGCCGCCGACAACAACGACAACGACGACGCCAACGACGACGACCATGACGACGACACTGACGCCGACGACGACGACCGCCGCCGGCCCGCCCGCCCGCCCGCCCGCCCGCCCGCAGGCCCGCGCGCGCCCGCCCGCACGCCCGCACGCCGAAGCGCGCGACCGCCCGCACGCCCGCCCGTGCACACCCGCCCGCCCTCTTGCCCCCCGCGCACGCCCGCCCGCACGCCCGCACGCCCGCCCCGCCCGCGTGCCCACCCACCCGCCCCCACGCTCGCCCGCCCGCCTGGTCGCCCGCCCGCCCGCCCGCGCCCTTCCCCTCCCGTCACCCTCCTTCCTCTCTCGCTCCCCCGAGGCGACCACCAAACCGAGCCCCAGCGATTAGGTGCGCGTCCTCGTCCTCCTTCCGATCCTCCCACCTCCCCCTCCTCCCACCTCCCCCTACCCCTTCCCCTCCTCCTCCTCATCATCCTCCTCCTCCTCGTCTTCAACCTCCTCATCCACATCCTCCTCCTCCTTTTCGATATCGCTTGTCATCCCACGCCTCATACCCTCCTCTCATCCTCCTCCCGTCTCCCTCCTTTCCGCTCCTCCTGCATCCTGCCTCGTATCGCTAGTCCCCCCCCCCTGCGTTCTGCCTCATCCCTCCCTCCCTCCTCCCTCCTCCTCCTCCTCCTCCTCCTCCTCATCCTCATCCTCCTCATCCTCATCCTCATCCTCCTCCTGCTCTTCTTTTCATCAAGATTACTGATATTGTTATTTTTCTTCATATAAGTAGTTATTCATACTCTTAGTCGTAGTATTATTGTTATTAACAATAATCGCGTTGTTATTAACATTCGCCTTATGGTTAGTATTACTAACCGTATTAGCCTTGTCATTGTTACTAAGATTCTTATCGTATGCTTATATGTAACATTATTCGTAGTATTACTAGTGGTAATCCTGGCAGTCATCTTAATATTTTATTGATCTTCTGGTTAGTATCGCCAGTATTCGTTGCACATTATTAGAACTATTATGGTTTTTAATGCGTATTCGTAGTATCCTTATTTTTATTCGTATGTGTATTAGTGTTATGTTTAGTAGTATTTCGAATCGTTTTTATCATTAATATTGTCACTAACAGCATCATCATCATCATCATCATCATCATCACTGTTATTATTAATATTATCATTATTAGTATTCACCGTCGCCTTCGTGTTACTATTCGTCTCAATGCTCGCACTATTATGAATATATGTATTCGTAGTAGTGTTGGTCTTTGTTTTATTACTATCCGTAGTCTTCTGAATTTCATGATTCTTACTATTCGTATTAGTATTCGCATTAGTATTCGTACTAGTATGGTTTGTCTTAATATTATTTTATTCGTATGAGTATCATCATGCGTGGTGCGGTTCTTATTATACTTGTTGTTCGCCTTCGTCTTGCTATTAGTCCTAGTATTCGTATTACTCTCGTTATTATTATCATGATTCGTATTATTATTATTCCTCTTCCTCCTCCTCCTCCCTGCCTCCCTCCTTCCCTCACTCCCTCCTCCTCCTCCTCCTCCACCTCCTCCTCCTCCTCCTCCTCCTCCTCCTCCTCCTCCTCCTCCTCCTCCTCCTCCTCCTCCTCCTCCTCCTCCTCCTCCTCCTCCTCCTCCTCCTCCTCCTCCTCCTCCTCATCCTCCTCCTCCTCCTCCTCCTCCTCCTCCTCCTCCTCCTCCTCCTCCTCCTCCTCCTCCTCCTCCTCCTCTCCTCCTCCTCCTTTCCCTCCATTATTTCTCCTTCTGGATAACCCTTCCCTGTCGCACCCCGAGGCCAGTTTTTAGGGCGGGCCGGGCGTTTCGCCTCAGACTTCCTTCTCCTTACAAGTGACAACAGATTCACAGATGAAGGGCGGGTCGTTTTCAAAATGCGGCTCTCGCCTCAGCGCCGTGCACATTCGTTTTAAAATGTTGCAAGAGCTTCACGGGTTGAGGGCGGGTCGTTTTCAAAATGTGACTCTCGCCTTAGCGCCGCGCACATTCGTTGGAAACATTGCAAGGGCTTCACGGATTGAGGGCGGGGGGTTTTCAAAATGTGACTCTCGCCTTAGCGCCGCGCACATTCGTTGAAAAAATGCAAGGGCTTCACGGAGTGAGGGAGGGTCGTTTGCAAAATGTGGCGTCGCCTCCTTTCTAACATTTGCAGAAGTGTCACGGGTTAAAAGCGGTTCCATTTCAAAAAGCGGTTCTCGCCTAAGCGCCGCGCACATTCGCTCTAAAAAGGTGCAAGAGTTTCACGGAATCCCATGATCGACGTAACAGAAATGGTGTTTTGGAGGGATTCTGGATTTGCGGGCTGAACGGTTATGTTGATTCGCTGTGCTGAAGTCCCAAAAACGGCTTTCTGGCACGATTCTGGATCGTCAAGACGCAGCAGTCAGGTTGATACGTGGCGATGAAATCCCGGGACCAATGTTTTGGCACGCTTCAGGATATTCAAAATGCTGTCTTCCAACGAGGCAAATCCCTCAACGGAAATGAACCGTTGTATGGGGCTCAGGCTTAGGCTTAGCGTGTGTCTGCTCCAAAAGCAACGCCACGCGGCAGACACGCTACGGCGCGATTACCTTCAGAGTGAGAAAAGATCGGTGTGCACTACCCTCAGAGCGAGAGAAACTTCTCAAGGTGTGTCCGCCAGGCCGCCTTGCTGCGAGCTGTGGCCTGCCAGTCGCCACGGTTGAAGAGCTTGTCCACGCGGTGCTCCCACCTCCAGACGCGGACCTTGCGTCCATGCATATGGTTGCCCTTGTTTTGCCGGGCCCTGTCCCAAATCCAGTTGTAGTTTCTGTACTCCAGAACCCTGTGCGTCACCCGGTCGCTGTCGTAGTCGCCCAGGCCTGCAACGTGACTGGCCCATGTGAAAACGTGCTCGAAGTAGACTTCGCCCCAGTCCCGGAATGCATAGTCTTCCTTCACTCGCTTTATGTTCTGCCCGATTCGCTGCATGAGCACTTCGGCCGACTCCGCCAGACGCTTCCGGAGCGGCATCATCATCCTGAGCATCGTTTCCTGTAGCCCCCGCAGTGTCGAGGTCTCACTGCACCAGAAGAGCGACGTAGACACGAGAGAACGCAAGAGCTTCAAGCGCGCCCGGATAGGCGCCCCACGGCAGCAGAGTAAATGTTTGTACTTGTAGAAGGCCCTCCATGCCTTGGAGACTCTGCTCTGTAATTCCACTTCATCAGAGTTGTCAAAGGTGACGATGGTTCCGAGCACTTTGAAACCATCGTTCCGCGCAGCCCGCCGCAATCTCGTACCTTGCACGTTCACCTGGCCAGGTGCATTGTCATCCTGCGTCGAACACCAAGTGATTTCATCCAGCGGCACAGCCCAGCCTGCCTCGGCAAGGATGTCCAACCATGCTTGCGTCATATCTTCCAACTGCTTGCGGCTCGATGCGAATAGCCAGAAGTTATCTGCAAACAAGATCAATGACACACGAAACCCGCCGTCCAAATGGTACCCCCAGCCCCTGCTGTCAGCCAGTCTGCAAAACTTTGTGGCCGGGATGTCCAGAGCAACGTTGAAGAGGAAAGGGGCTGATGGGTCTCCCTGAAGCAGCGAACGGATCCTTCATTTTGATTGGCTTTGAAAAGATGTCTTCGCTTAGACTGAACACGGACCCGCATTTCCCCAACTCGCGGAGCCAAGCTGCGGACAAGATCTTCGGCACCGATTTCGCGTCCAAACCGGCCAGAACTGCCGAGTGGCGCGTGTAGTCGTACGCCTACAACAGGTCCCCGTCCAACACGAACAAATGATGGTCCCATTCAATGGCCTTCTCCACCAGACTCCTGAGAGTGTACACAACTTCGTGCGCCTGATGGTGCTTTCTGAAAGCGAACTGCGGAGCGTCGAGGCGTTCAACGGTGGTCCCGGCGAGAGCCAACAGCACGCGGAATTACAGTTTGTACATGGTGGGCAGAAGGGCGATAGGTCGGGAGGGAGCTTGGTGGGAGGGTGAATTCGAACGTCGTTGATGACTCTTGGGTGTCCTCTGGTCCTCCTCGTCCTCCTCCTCCTCCTCGTCCTCCTCCCTCCTCGCTCCTCACGCCTCCTCCCTCGTCCCTCTACTCGGCACGCGGCAACGCGTGCGGGGCGGAAATCCCGCCAGCCCACTAGGCGCAGGCGGTCTAACGATATCGTTCTTTGCTGTTCCCTTTCGGGGAGGGGTTTACCCCTCGCCCTACCCCCTCCCCCGGACCTCGACCTGTACGGGCCGGGCCGCGAGTCATTAGATGAACATGTTTCGCTCAAGGTAACTCCAAGAGGGCCTCTGATGCTCCAAGATGGCCTCCAAAATGGCTCAAGATAACGCAAGGCGCTTAAGATGACGTCCAGCATGCCTCCTAGAGACACCAAGAGGGCCACAAGACGGTTCCAGGTGCTCTCGGAGCTCTCTCGGGACCCCCCGAAAGCCAAAATCCTTCAACATGAGAAAAATCAATGAGTTGCCCCTTCTCGCCTTTTCGCTTCCGGTGTGTTTTAGAAACCTGCAGATGGCCCCAAGATGGCCCAAGAGAGCTCCAAGAGAGGCTCAAGAGGCCCCCAAGACGGCCCCAAGAGCGTCCACGATCGCCCCAAGAGCGCCCACAGAGGGCCCCAAGAGGCGATGTTGGGGGCCCCTGAGGGGGACGCACATCGAGAACCCACCCTCCTTTGATTGATGGCCTCCAGCATGGCCCCAGGAAGCGCTCCATAGCTCCCAAGAGGACCCCAAGAGAACCCACGGAGAGCCTCAAGAGGGGCCCAAAGAGGGCCCCAAGGCGCTCCAAAAGAGCCCCAAGAGAACCCCAAGACACCCCAAAGAGCCCCAAGAGGGCCCCAAGATGCCCCAAAAGAGCCTCAAGAGGACCCCAAGACCCAACCATCGCTCCAAGAAGGCCTCCGATGCTCAAGATAGTATCAAACATGGCTCAACACGTTCCTCCCCCTCCTCTCTTTGACCGCTCTGTTTTACTATATGCGTCGCTGCTTTCTATTTCCCATCAGCCCTCGTGGGCAGGGCTTCTAAATGGGCTGGCGGGGATTCGCGAAGCGTAAACAATTCAAAACGTTCCACTTTACTCGCCACGTGGCAAGCACCTGGAGACAAAATATATGCTACGCCACTCTCCCCGCGACGTGGCAACGCCTGCGGGACGGAAAGCTGTGTAATTCCACTCGAACTGTTAGGTAGAAGCGAATAGCAAGCAAAACCAAAACTACTCCATGCCACGACTGGCCGCGTGGCATTGCCTGCGGGGCGAAACAAAGATTGCTTCACTCTACTCGCCGCGTGACAACGCCGGGAGAGCGAACAAATACTGCTCCGATCTCCTCGCAGTGCGAGAACGCTCGGGGGGAAACGAATACTACCTCACTGTACTCGCCACGTGGCAGCGAGTGCGGAACGAACGCCCGCGCGCCAGCCCGCCCGCTGGGGCGCGCGCCCGCCGCCCGCCCACCCGCCCGCCCGCCCGCCCGCACGCACGCCCGCCCGCCCGCCGCGCCCGCGCGCGCGCGCCCGCCCGCCCGCCCGAGCACGCGCGTGCCCGCTCGCGGGCGCCGCATGGCAGCGCCCAGGCAGCGAGCCAAATGCTGCTCCACTCGCCCTGCCACGTGGCAGCGCGCGGAGGGGGAACAGATGCTGCTTCGCTGCACTCGCAGCGTGGAAGCGCATGCTCGCCGAAACGAACATGAGTTCACTCGAGTCGGCACGTGGCAACGAAGCGGGCCCAGAACACATGCTGCTCCACTCTACTCGAAACACGGCAACGCCACCTGGCAAGGCCTGAGAGGCAAACGAAAAATCCTATCCCACTCCACTCGCCACGTGGCAATGACACGAAAGCGAACAAGAAGTATACCTCCACGAAATTCATCACGCGGCAATGCCGCGCGGACTGAACAGATACACCTCACTCTACTCGCCACGTGGCAACGCATGGGAGGCGAAACACACGTTTTCGACTAGATTCGCCACGTGGCAACGCCACGGGGCGGATACAACGCCACTCCACTCGCAACAGGGCAACGACGGGCCGACAAACACCGAAGAGGACAACAAAACAACCGCCAAAACTGCAGGAACCACAAACGGGCCACGCTGAGGTACCCGCTGGAGAGCACCCCTCGCCGACGCGCTGTCCAGAACCCGATAAGCCTAAAAAATCCACGTGTGAACTTTTCACCGCCCTACTACCATCTCCGTTGCCCTCGTAGGTCTCCTACCTCCGCCTGCCTTGGCCTACAGGCCTCGGAAAAAACTGCGAACACGCATGCCACATTCATCGGTCAACGCCTCCCCCTCCCCCCAATGTTCAAAGTTGGCAGTGGGTCTGATGCGTTGCACTTCGACCGCAGTCTCCCCCGCGCGTGCCAACATTACCGTATCTCCTCCTACGTCCACCAGCCTCCTCCAGCTGCACCCTGGCTCGTCCCACCTCCTCGTCCCTGCCACTATCTCCTGCCAAATCCCACTCGTCCTACCTCCTCCTGCCGCCTTCGAGGTCCCCTCCTGAGCTTTTCTGGCTAGGACCTCTCCCAGCTTGTCGGATCGCACCTCTTCTGAATTTCAGGGTTGGGACTCCTGATTTGTCGGTTTCGCCCCTGTCGGGATTCTGGGTTTGGCCCTGCCTGTTTTCGGGTGTCGGGGGAATTTCTGGGTTCAACCTGCCTCCCCTTCTCCCTGGT
>CAUYUJ010017890.1:0-70000 GCA_963575745.1 Prorocentrum cordatum
TCATCATCATCATCATCATCATCATCATCATCAACATCATCACCATCACCATCACCATCACCATCACCATCACCATCATAATAATAATCATCATCATCATCATCATCATCATCATCATCATCATCATCATCATCATCATCATCATCATCATCATCATCGTCATCCGCCTCCTCCTCCTCCTGCTTCTCCTCCTTCTCCTCCTCCTCCTGTTACTTCTTCTCCTCCTCCTCCTTCTCCTCCTCCTCCTCCTCTTCCACGTCGCTGCCTTCGTCATCCCCTCCACACCTCAGTGAAGGCGCCGGCCTTGTCGATCAAAAGTATTGGGTTGAGCTGTTCGAGGGCTGCAAGACATGGACGGTGGGGATTGGTAGTGAAATTTGGTGTCCCATTCTCCAGCTTGCCGAGATAGAGGAGGACCACCTTCAAGGACTTGCCCGTGATGTTATGCATACTGTATCTCGCTGGTATGAAACTGCACACCAACGTGACGAAGACGCATTCGTCGAGTGTTGCATTCACGCGTGAGGACCGCCCCCGTTCTCCTCCTCTCTCCTCCCCTCCCCCTCGGAGGCACAACGTTTGCTATCCGTTGCGCGCGTGCTCGTTCAGGCCACTGCGCCGTAGCCCGACCTATGTGGCTTGACAGGGCCTCTGTCTGTCTGTCTCCAGCCTGCCCTGCCAGTCGAGTGGCCGGGGCAGCCTGCATGGCGTCGGACCAACGCTCCCTCTCCCTGCGGGACGAAGACGGATGCTGGGATGCGTCCGTCTTGTCGAGACCTGTGCTCGAACGCATGTGGCTGAAGCCCAACTCAGATTGGGATGTGCACTACCAGAACGTTCTGCGAGGTCTCATTGACAGGTCGCACTGGTGCTAGTTGCGACAACACCAGCAAGAGCAGACGCTCCCCGTCGACTGCCAGCTGTGCTCGGCTCGGCGCGGCAATTTTTCATCGGGCGTTCGTATGCGCGGCGCTGGAAGACTAGCGGCGTGATAACCTCTCGGACCCGGTCAAGATGGTCTCTGAGAGGCTGGCGTCGGCGCCGCAGGCCTGGCGGGAGAGGTGTTCTAGGGGCCTGTTTCCCGATCCTGCGGTTGACTCGTTGCTTCGGGAGGAAACCGTTCCAAGCTGCATGGCGCTGGTGGGTGGGAGCGGAGCCCCCGTCCCTGCTCCAAGGCGCCGTCGCCTGCCGTGACGGCTCAATGCTTTGACGCCGGTGTCCGAACTGTGCGTGTGGCAGGCTGGCTGCTCATGCTGCTTGCTGCTCACGGGCATTGTGTGTCGGAGGCCTGCACTGTGCGGTAGCGCCCGGCTTCGGAGCGCAGAGGTCCGCACGAGACGGCGAGGACTACGCCGTGGTTTCCGGCTGGCTGAGCATGTCTTGGGCACCTTCTCCGAGCATATCGATTGTCGTTCGACCATCTCGTGCTGCCAGAAGTCTGGGCCTCGCAAGCTAGCACGTCGCCTCGTTCGCACTTCTGGAGGCGGGTGCACTCGCGAGAGAACGTTGCACAGAGATACGTCGTGCACGTGAAATCCCACTCCTCGGAGCGAGCGGTGCAAGAACATAGACTTTCTCCATTCGATCGTGTGCGCAACGCCCTCGCCGACCAGTGGGCCAAGGCTGGGGGCCGCCCGTGCCCGCTCGGAGCTCGGTGACGTGCATTTCTTGTAAAGGTGCAGGGCGGCGGCGTCTCCGGTAGGTAGGTCTGCTGTCAGGGCCTCGAAGGTGATGGCCGATGGTGAGCACAGAGACCAACATGGATTTAGCGCACCTGGGCAAGATTGATATAGGAGATTGGCCCCTTGACGTGCCCTGCAGTCGGACTCGATCGGACAGGACGCGCGAGAGGGCACAAGACCCTTCCGAGAGGGCCACATTGCCACAGGAATGTAGGAAGCATGGGTCGCGAGACGCAGGACACAAGGGGACCCTTGATTTGGCAGGGTCGACCCACTAATCTGGGCCGACTGCATCCTGAGTCTGACCCTGGTTCGGGGGAAGCCCCCGTGGCGCCTCGCGAAGGCCTGGAGTCAGGGCCCTCGGGAGAAGCTGCTCCCCAGGGCCCGTGGCTCGTCCAGGGCCACCAGGTGCCTGAGGCGACCGCAGGGGACGGGAAGCCACGTCCCCTGCTGCTTTGTCGCTCGGGCTGGCAGCACGCTGCGTCTCAAAGGCTTGTGTGTTCGGTGTTCGCCACCTCTCTGGAGGTGACGAACAATCGAGGAGGGAAGGGAGGAGTAAGAGGAGGAGAGAAGAGGAGGAGGAGGGGAGGGAGGATGAGGAGGAAGAGGAGGAGGAGGAGGAGGAGGAAGGAACCCCTCCTGCTGTGACCGCGCGCAATCGCCTGCGAAGCTCGAAACGCTCGACTCGTCCCGACGCGGCCCTGAGGGATGGGCGACCGCCGCCGCTGTCGTCTCGGGCCCGTTGCGCGGGCCTCTGCGAGGAGTCCATGGCCGGTGGGCAAGCGGCGAGGGGGAAAGACCCCGCCATTTCTTCAGCAAGGGCCTCTCTCTCGTAGACCTGGCTTTATGTCGGGCCTGTCCCCCTACAGGGGGATTTTCGACGAAACATAAAACATACCCAAAAATAGTCAAAAAATAGTCCAACAATAGTCTGGCGACTACTTTTGGGGTATTTTTTAGACCTTTTATGAGGTATTTTGGGGGGAATAGTTATTTTTCGTCGAAAATCCCCCTGTAAGGGGACACGCCCGACATAAACCTGGCTGTGATGATCCGTGCGCTTGGACTGATCGACGCCCAGCCTGATGGTGCCTTCGGATGATTTTCGCATGGCGGGGTGCGCCGCCGGCGGGACCCGTCCGAGGTGGATCGCAGCCTCGGGTGGGGAGCGCAAGTTCTCCTTGGATGGGCACCCCACGCAAATCTTCCGTCTTTATCTCTCTCTCTCTCTCTCTCTCCCCTTGACTCCTCCCTCTACTATGGGCGTTGAACCTCCTCCACCTCCTCCTCCTCCTCCTGCTCCTCCTCCTCCTCCTCCTCCTCCTCCTCGTCGTCTTCCTCCTCCTCCTGCTCGTCCTCCTGCTCGTCCTCCTGCTCGTCCTCCTGCTCCTCCTCCTCCTCCCCCTCTCCCCATCCTCCTCCTCCTCCTCCTCCTCCTCCTCCTCCTCCTCCTCCTCCTCCTCCTCCTCCTCCTCCTCCTCCTCCTCCTCCTGCAAGAAGGGCCTCCGGAGAGGCACTGCGCCGCCTCACCCTCGCCCTCGCCCTCGTCCTCGTCGGCCACGCCCCCGCCGTCGGCCCAGGGCCGCCGCCGGGCCGCGTCGTCGGGGCGGGACCCCGGCGCGGCCCGCGAGGTGCCCCGGGGGTACCTCGCGGCGGCGGCGGGCGGCAGGCCCGGGGCTCGGGGAGTCGGGCTCGGCGCGCGCAAAGGGGGGGGGAGGCCCTGCCTCCTCGCGCTGCGAGAGGACACGGCGCGAGGTCTTTTTGGCAGTTTCTGGCCTCTGCGGGCCCTCACCGGGCCCTCGGGACCGTCCAACAACTGCGCCTTCGGGATGAAGAACTGGTCCAGGGGGAAGAGGTTCAGACCCCCAGGGCGTCGCAATGTTCTACGGCCTTCTAGATCTGAGGGGGGGAACGGTGCCGATGCCGCTGCTCGTCCCAGAGAGCCCCCGTGGCCACGGCTGGCTTCGCCTCGCAGTCCTGGTCAGAGCGCCCCCAGCAGAGGTCCGTGGACTAGCGGTGTTGGTACCTTCGTGTCCCCCAACTAAACAAGGCGGGCGTTGCAATTTTTTCGCGCTGGGCGGTTTCGCATGGTTTCGGGCCCCGGGGCCATCACAGATCGCTCCGGCTCGGCACACGTCGCAAAAAGATGGGCCTGAGGCTCCAGTCGTGATTTATCGCCATGTGGCATTTTTTTCGCAACGTCGCATCCAGGGGGGGGGGTCTCCACTCGCAGGGTTTCTCGAGATAGGGCTCGAGGGAGAGGGGCTGTGTACAAAAGGCATGGGGGTGAGACGGTTGGAGAAGCGAGGGGGTGGGAAGTGATGAAGAGGTGACGAGGAGGTGAGGGGATGGTGGGAATGGGATGGGGGAAAAAGGGATGGGAGGTGATTGGAGGTGATGGGGAGGTGATGAGGTGAAGGGCATGCGCGGGGGGATGGGCTGGAGTGGGAAGAGAATGTTTATCCCACCCCCCGTAACGTCCGTTACGGGAGGGGAATTGGGCCCCCGTTGGGAGGTAACGGTAATCGTCGGGCCCCGCGGGGGGTTGGCCAGGCGCCTGACGACAACGACGACGACGACGCCGACGACGACGACAACCGGCACCGACGACGACGACGACGGAGACAACGACGACGACGACGAAGACGAGGACGAGGACGGGGATGGAGACAACGACGACGCCAACGCCGACGCCGACGACGAGGACAACGAGGACGAGGAACACGACGCGATGACGAGGTCGACGACGACGACGAAGACGAGGACGACGGCCGCCTCTGAAGTTCTCCGGAGGTCTCTGGACCCCTAAGGAGGTCTCCTGAGACCTCTGGAAGCGTCGGGAAGCCCTTCAAGGCCCTTGGCGACGATGACGACGAGGTCGACGACGACGAGGAGGGCGAGGACGATGACGACGACGACAGGGACGAGGACGGGGACGAGGACAAGGACGACGATGACGACGACGACGACGACGAGGACGAGGACAAGGACGACGACGACGGAGAGCAGAACGACGACGACGACGACGAATACGACGACGACGACGACGAGGAGGACGAGGACGGGACGACGACGACGACCGCGACGACGACGACGACGACCGCGACGACGACGGCCGCGACGACGGACGAGGACGACGACGGCCGCCTCCGAAGGCCTCTGCAGGTCTCCGGATGCCTGCAAAGCTCTCCGGAGACCACTGGAGAGAGGCGTCCGGAGGCCCGTCGAGGCCCTCGGCGACGACGACGACGAGGAGGACGACGACGAAGAGGAGGAGAGGGACGAAGACGAGGAGAGGGACGAGGACGAGGACGGGGACGGGGACAACGATGACAGCGACGAGGACGACTGAAACGACGCCCACAACCACGACGATGACGACGACGAGGACGAGGATCGGGACGACGACAACGACGACGACACCGACGAAAAGGATAACGACGACGAGAACGAGGACGAGGGCATGGACGACGACGACAAGGACGAGGACGAGGACGGAGACGACGACGAGAGCGAGGACGACGACGACGAGGACGAGGACGACAAACGAAGACGAGGACGACGACGGCGACGACGACGACGACGACGTCGACGACGACGGCCGCCTCTGAAGGTCTTCAGAGGTATCCAGAGGCCTCAGGTGTCTTCAGGAGGCCTGTGAAGGCGTCTGGGAGCCCTCCGAGGCCATCGGAAACGACGACGACGACAAGGACGAGGGCGAGGACGACGACGAGGAAGACGACGTCGACGACGACGAAGACGGCGACGACAAGGACGACGACGACGACGACGACGACGATCACAACAACGACGACGGCCACCTCTGAAGGTCTGCAGAGTCTCCCGAGGCCCCAGGAGACCTCCGGAGGCTTGTGTGGAGGCGTCTGGAGGCCATGCGAGGCCCTCGGACACGACGACGACGACAACGACGATAACGACGACGACGACGACGAGGACGGGGACGAGGACAAGGACGAGGATGACGACAGCGACAACGACGACGATCACGACGACAACGACGACGACGACGACGACGACGGCGACAACGACGACGACAACGACGACGACGACGACGACGACGGGGACGATAACGACGACGACGACGACGACGGCGACGACGACCACTACCACGACGACGACGACGAAGACGACGGAGACGACGACGACGACGACGACGACGACGGAGGCGACGACGACGACGACGTCGACGACGAAGACGAGGACGACGACGGCGGCGACGGCGACGACGACGACGTCTGCCCCTGGAGGGGAGGCGTCTGGAGGCTCTCTGGTGCCTGTCAGCACCACACCATATGGACCATGCCCGTGAGCACGGTGGCATAGCCGTGGGGGGGGGGGGGGGGGGGCGGGGGACCGGGATCCCCTCCCCGTACGTTCGTTACCGTTATGCGGGGGCAGGGGGGGGGCCACACCCCCGTAAGCGACGTTACGGATAAAAAACAATCTCGAGGCGAGGGGAGGGGATTCGAGAGAGAGAGAGGGGTGGGAGATGAGGTGAGGTGTAGGGGAGGGGCATACGTGCAAGGCTGCGGCTCAGGAGGCCTGCTCCCCAGGCTCTGGATGACCTCGACCGGAAAATGGCGGTCGAGCTCCTCCGGCGTTGTCTGCTTGCACACTGCCTGGAAGCGCGAACTCACCAAACTGAATGCAATCGTGCGTGCTGCGGGATGGCAGGGGAAGGACGGGGTGGAAGAGGAGGCGATGGGTAGCGATGCTGCGAACGCTTGCCGACGCCCGCCAGGCGCGGCCATTCGGCACGAGTCGACATCCCAGGTTGACGGTTGGGCCACTAGGTAGTGACAGAGTGCCGTCTGATGTCTAACTGGCGCCTACTACTACTCCATAGCCGCATGTGGTGGCGGATTTGCTTTGTAGAATGAGGAGTATGAGGATGAGGATAAGGAGGAGAAGGTGAGAACAACAAACTTGGAGACCGATCTGCTCTCCCTTCATTCCTCACTCCTCTTCCTCCTCCTCCTCCTCCTCTTCCTCCTCCTCCTCCTCCTCCTCACCCCTGCCACCCTCCCTTCCTTCTGTTCCTCCCTCCTCCTTCCTCACTCCTCCGCCCTCCCCCTCCCTTCCTTCAGCAAGCATACCCTGAGATCCGACGTTGCGAAACAAATCCAATATCGCGGAACATCACGACCAGAGCCCTAGATCTAATTTGCCTGCTGCGCTTTTCGAGCCCGACCGATCTGTGATGCTCCTGGGGCCCAAACTTGGGCGCAGACGCCCAGTGTGAAAAAATTGCAGCGCCCAGATCGGGGAGACGCACGACTCGGCCTGTTTTTTTTTTTTTTTTTTTTTTTTTTTTTTTTTGTTTTTTTTGTTTTTTTGATTTTTTCTTCCCAGCGCAAAGCAACCCAGCTCATCGATGACCACGCCCTCGGACACCGCAAATCGTTACAGCAGAGCTGCTCCGCAGCGTGATACAGAGGATTTCAACGCGGACCAGGTGGACAGGCGGCCACCGTTCCCAGGGACCAGCGAAGGGACCCAAACAGCAGGAGGCCCAATCTAGAATCTGCCGCGAACTCCCGCTGCAAACGCCCCACGGAAACCGAACCGTCAAAAGTCAGGCCGGGCCGGGCAAAAAGCGGCGGAGAGCCCGAGCCCAACCAACTCGAGTGGGGGACGCACTGGCCCGGGTCAATGCAAACCCGGGTCAGTCTGGGTTTGCAGGATCCTTCCTCCTCTCCTCCTCCTCCTCCTCCTCCTCCTCCTCCTCCTCCTCCCATTTCTTCCTCCTCCTCCTCCTCTTCCTCCTCCTCCTCCTCCTCCTCCTCCTCTTCCTCCACCTCCTACTCCTCGTTGTCCTCCTCCTCCTCCTCCTCCTCCTCCTCCTCCTCTCCTCCTCCTCCTCCTCTTCGTCCTCCTCATCCTCCCCTACTCTTCCTCCTCCTCTCTCCCTCCTCCTCCTCCTCCTCCTCCTCCTCCTCCTCCTCCTCCTCCTCTTCCTCTTCCCTTCGCACCAGGCACGATGCAGGCCTGGGCGGTTTGACTGTTTGTTGTTCTCCAAAGGAGGTCACGACAAATATCGTTCTGGAGCCCGCCACACAAGGAAACGATGCGCATTCCACTCAAAAACACATCTTCGTCCACTCCACCCAAAAGAAACCATTAGTATCCGACCACACACGGAAAGCTCTTGTAATACGCAAATTCATTGTGCGGCGGAACGTAACATGATTCTTCAAGCGGCTGACTACAAATGGCTTCCCTTTGTGTCGGAGATTTGTGTTTAAAAATAATAATTATAAAATGCCCTCTGCGGCGGGATACACAAGGATACATTCTGTGGCCGAATGCAAAAGGATCCCCCCCTTGTTCAGCTTCCAGGCCCACGAACTCCAAAGGCAGGGCGTTCGGGTTTTGAGAGGCCCCAGCCCTTTCAGGACTCACCGTCCTCGTCTGCGACACCCACTTCCTCGAACTCCTCCTCTTCCTCCTCTTCACCTTCACCGACTTCCTCTCCAGAACTCCCCACTCGGACGGATCCCGAATTGGCGAACCCCCTCGGGGCCACCTCCTGCTCCTGTTCTTCAGGAAGGACTTCAAACTTCTCGAAGTCGGCTAGAATGTTGTTCAAGCGTGCTGCCATTCCCTTCGCCGCAGTGGCCCCGTCCGGGTGAGCGATGAGGAGGCTAGCAGACTCTACCGTTCGATGTATGGCGCTCGTGTCTATCCAGCTGGTGGCCGGAAGTTGGACCTTGTTGGCCCACGGATGGGGAGAAGCCCGCCCCAGGCCGAAATTAAACGGGTGCCTTGTGATGTCCTCTGAGACTGCCACACTTTTCTCGAAGTCTGCCATCCTTTGACGCAAATGTTTGCTCGTGCGCCCCGCTATGAGCGCGAGGAGCTTCTCTGTGCGTGGGCGTTCCCAGAGCTCGACCGCTTCCGGCTTTGGCTCGTAGCCCAAAAGCCCCCCTCGGGTATTGTTGTCCATTATGCGAAGAGATACCTCCGGAGCCACCCCGATGAAGCTGTTCGAGCTCGTCAGGCGTCCAGTTAGCATGGTGGCCGCCTGCCTCTTCGGAGAAGTGCTGGCGAGGCAGACGAGGGCTCATTCGGTTGATTGGTCCATGCGGAGACCCAATGGTGTCTTCCGCACCGCGTGCCAACTGACAGATTCCAACTGTTTCGGCCCCCTTGCCGCGAGAGCCGCGCCAGTCATTATGATGAGCGTGGCCAAGATGTCCCTGTCTTTCTGCTGCAGTGAATTCCACCGGCGAACCCACGCGGCCGCGCCTGAGATCCCACCCTGTGTCTTCGAGTCTCCTTTACCGCCAGCAGGGAAGAACCTCGTCGAGAGTTCTTCTGGATGAGCCTCGGGGAAAATGCCGCCAGCCTCAGCCGCTCCTGCCGTCAAGCCCCCCGGGTCTGTCAGGTCTCTCTCCGAACTCCTCAGCTGAAGCTCGAGAGATTTCACAATTTCTGAGGAAGCCTCCAGTTCTCCCTGCATTGCAAGCCTGGCATCACCAATGGCTTTTCCCAGCCCCTGGCGCATCTCTGCATCGGCTCCGGCCCCGATTGCGCTCAGACTGGCTACCTTCTCGAGGAACGCCTCGTTGAGATTATCCAGTTGAACTTGCCTCACCTTTTTCCCAGTATCGTTTGTGATCTCTGCGATATCTCTCTCTCCTTCTTTTAGATCTGTTGGCGAGCATTATCAACTGCCTTCTTTGCTTCGGTCCATTTACGAGTTGCTTCCTCACCATGCTGGGGATTTTCCACGCCGAAAGCTTCAGCCTGGGCGTCGATGGACGCCCATCCCTCGAATGCTAGCTTGGACTCCACATCCACAAACTCCTTCCTGCATGCCTGCAGCTGATCTGCGATGGAATTCCTTGCCATGATCTCGGTTCCTCGTTCTTGCTGGTCCTCTCCCTGAGTGCCTTCTTCTCCTGTAGCTGGTTTGAGCCGAGTCCTGGGCCTCCGTGGGCCGTCTCGCCGCTAGGTCAACAACCGCAACGAGCCGGTCGAGGCCCAAATGGCCCACGTACGCCAATGCGAATCAAACGTGACCCGCCGCGGCAGCGCGTGCCCTAACGAGCGCCCGAACGTCGACTCTCTAGTCCACTTGAATGTAGCGATGGATCTTCGGGGGTCTTGAAAACAAGTTCCCAAGAGTGCTGCGTCAGACCCTCAATGAGAGTCAACGGCGAATTGAACCGCTCCCCAGTCAGCTCAGTCAAGTGAGCATGGGCCGAGACGCCCCGCTTCAAGGCAGCGCAAGTGCCACGCCCATGGCCCATTCCGAGATTGACCGTCTGCGACGCGACGCCCGTCCCAGAAGTGAAATGTCCAGGCCCTCAAGAATATCCCGCCACTGACGCGGCGGGACGGTCATGGAGGACGAAACGCAATTCAGAGTTAACCTCGCTGGCGTGTTCGACGACAGCCCCCGCATCAGCCCCACGAGAGGCGTGAGCAATCACCCTCCTCTTGGCGCCATCAGGGAGAGCGCCTCCTGTTGACGCGCAGGTTGGGTTGGTGGCCGGCAGCGCGAGCCCGTCGCAGATGCCTGTGGATTCACTTGTAGATTGAACCGAAGCTTGGTTGTGACTCACACTGAAGCCAGATATGTGGCCACGAAGCACTTTCCGCCTGCAACTGGGAGCGGGGGCACTGGAGTCCCACTGGGATTGGAGGCTGTCAGACAGCGCAGCGCCGCGAGGTGCGCGCCCGGAGCGATCTTGAAAGCGCGGGGCGCCACGGCCCGTGAATGCCGGAAAATGGCCAGCGGCAATGGCTGAGCCACAATGGCCAGATACGTGTGGTAGTTGGTAGGATTGGCCAGCGGCGCTGCCACCGAAAGGGCCAGGCCCCTGTCGCGCCGGTGAGCGAGGCGTTGGCCGACGCCAAACCGTTCGACTCTTCGTCGCCCCGAGCTGAGCGAAGCCTATAATTGACGGAATTCTGCCACTTGTCGACGCTGCAAAAGTCCTTCTTGACAGGCCAAACGCTGCGAGTGATGATCGCGCGGGCGCAACTAAACGCGCGCTCCGCGTTGGATTGCACTGCTTGAAGAAGCGGTTCGGACTCCGGCTCTGGGAGGGAAGGGGGCCCCGCCTGGCCACCCAATCCAGACGGTGCAACATGCGCGCCGCTGCCCGCAGCAGCTGCCTGCTTGACCGCCTCTGCGGCGAGCTCGCCACGCATGGGTACCGCCGCGCCCTCAGTCGCGCCGATAACTGCTGAAGCCACAAATGCAATCGCGGTGAGCACGGGGCAATTGCATTGCATTGGGGTAAACAGCGCCGCAATCCGACGCATCGAGGGAAAAGCAATCGGAATGGCCTTTCCGAAATTATCCACGGGCTCCGCCGAGGCGATGGTGATCTTGCGTGCTTGATGGTCTGACGCTGCTAGCCCGAAGGGGAGCGCGGTCATCCATCTGGCGCGAAGCGCGACCCAGCAGCCAAACCCACGGCCACTCCTTCAGGCAGGACGGCCCGGGAGCCCGTCAGACGAAACCCAGCCCCGCTTGAAAGCGCGAGGAAATCGAAAGGGGGGAATGCGCTGACAAAGAGGCGCGCGGCCACGGACATCGCCATCGCCCCAGCCTGCAGATGAATGCTGGCCGAACTGGCGAAAGTGAGGGCCGCCATCGCGGGCCCCGCAACTGCCTGCGCCACGTGATATTCACCGACGCTGGAGGCGCCCATCGCGGACGTCGAAGCAAGCGCTGCAAGCAATCCATTCGTTGTGGTGGGGGCTGCTCCAACGAGACCCAAATATACCCGGCCGGCCGCGAGCTCAACCGGATGAGCTCGCACAGAGGCGGTATCCAGCCAAGCTCTACAGACTGATGACATTCTGGATGGTGGACAACGACTGCAAATCATTGAATTGAGCATCAGTTGTCCTTGCGAGCACCATCCCCATGATGACGAGAACTATAATCTGGCAAAATCCGCGAGACTGCCCCCTGGGCCGATCATGAACCAGCTCAGCTAAAATTCCAACCGAATGGCAAATTATGTAAAACGCTGGCCAAGCTAGAACCATCAAGCAGGTCGGCAGATCCAACTTGTTGATAGCGCCCATCAGAAGCTGTCGAGCACCGGAGCATCTAACGCCACTAGAGGACCCAGGGACCCACGCAAGCCAAAGCGAAGAGCAGGTAGTAAAGCAAGACGCTCCCAGTTTAACCGCGCGCAACGGGTCGCGTTCGCAAGCTCTTTCACACAGCGCGTCCCTGACGTGCTCAACCATGCCCCATGAACGGGCGGTCAAGGACGCGTCCGGAAACGGAAGCACCAGAAACGGCTTTCAGGACGAAGACGAGCGAATAGGCCCAAGCTCAGCAGCGGCACGGTCCTGATGTTGCGCGTGATAATTCGCCACATTAACACACTGAAGCGAGCGAGCATAGGTGCTGAGAAACATCATTGGTTTGTGAGCCAAGGTCTCGCCGTCACGGTATACCCAAACGGGCCGCTCACTCTCGCGGGCAAAGTCGACGTCAAGTTCCAGGGGAGTAGCGCCTCCATCGTCCTGGGTATGGAGCAAACGGACTACAGCCGGAGATGCGGTCACGTCGCAATCGAGCGTCGGAACGAAGCCAGCAATAGTCTCAGGGGACGCCGCGTTCCTTCTTGAAGGGAACGACAGCACGTACGTCGAATCAGTTGTCCTGCAAGTGACAGAATCAATAACTCCACCAGTAGCGACGTCTGGATATGAGGCGGAATCCTTGTGAACCTGAGCAGCAGCGCAAGAATTGTCCGGCAACAGCTGAAATCCAGAGGCGACGGTACGGACCACGATGAACGGTGAAAGTGCCCCTCTAAACGAGTGGAGCCAGTAGGCCGCAGGATATCGCCGGAACCGTAGGAATCCTTTCCTACTCCGCCACAAAAGGAAAAACCTGTTCTATTCTGCCACGAAGCGAATCCTTGTGTATTCCGCCACAAAAAGGGACTCTATTGCATTCGGCCGCAAGGGGCTCCTCCTGTATTCCGCCACATAAGGACGCCCACTGTTATTAACCACGCAAGGAGGTCTTTTTGCATTCTGCACCAATTCGTTTATTGATAAAGAAACCGCCTCAACAGGAATGCGTTTGTATTCCGCCACGAGGGAAACCATTTTGTACTCGGTCACACAAGGATTCCCATTGCATTGCGCCACGGTAAGGATCCTTTGGTAATCATACGCATCAAAAGTATATTTTTGCATTCTGCCACAAAAGATATCCCAGGATAGTCTACAATAAAAAAAGAATTCGTGTGTATTCCGCCACAAAGGGAATGCTGTTGTTTTCCGCCACAAAAGGAACTCTGTTGTACTCGGCCACAAAATGATTCTCTTTGAAATTCGCGATTTTGGGGAACCTTTGGTAATCAACCGCAGGAAGATTGGTTCCTTTTTGTACTCCGCTACACAAGGCATCTCTGAGTATTCCACAACATAAAAAGGAACCTTTTGTATTCCGTCACCGAGAAAATTCTTTTTTTTTTTTATAATTTTCTGCCACAAAGAAATCCTTCTGGATTACTCTCCCGCCAGAGGGGGAAACCTTGTGTATTTGGCCACAACAAATAATTGTTGTATTCCGCCACAGCAGGAATTCCTTTGCAATCCACCACAGAACGAATTCCTCAATATTCGGCCCCGAAAAAATCCGGTTGTATTCGGCCACCAATGGGGGTCCTTTCTTTCGCCACGCGGGGAAACCACAATACGATTCTTTCTGTTTTCTGCCACATAAGGAGTCCCTTCGTAAACAACCAGAGAAGGATTCTTCTTGTACTCTGCCACAATAAACAATCCCTGTGTGTTTCACCACAAAAGGAATCCATGCGAATTCCACTACAAGAAAAATCAGTTTGTATTCTGCCACAAGAAGAGCCCTTGAACATTCCGCCGCAAGGAGGACCTTTAGTCGGCCAGAAAAGGATTCCTTGTGTATCCCACCACAAAAAAAGCCTGTTTGTAATCCACCACAGAACGATTATCTTTGCATTTCGCCACGAAAGGAATGCTCTTGGTTTTCTGCCACACAAGGAATCCTTGTTCCGACACAACGGGGATTATTTGGCATTCCGCCGCAAGTCAACTCACTTGTAATCCGAACTCGGTGTTTCGTCGTCGAAGAAACTGGGGCATTACAAACATATTCCATGTGGTGGAACACGAAAGAATGAATTCATGTGGGTGGAAGGGACACATGTTACTTTTTGAATCGCAACCTCTTCCCTGCGTGGCGGATTACGCAGAGTTGCTTCGTTGGGAAAACACTCAAACCGCCCAGGCCTGTGTCGTGCCTGGCGCCCGTCATCCTCCTTCTCCTCCTCCTCCTGCTCCTCCCCCTCTCCTTCCGCCTCCTCCGCCTCCTCCTCCTCCTCCTCCTCCACCTCCTCAGCATCATCATCATCATCATCATCATCATCATCATCATCATCATCATCATCATCATCATCATCATCATCATCATCAACAGCAACAGCAGCAGCAGCATCATCAGCATCAGCATCAGCATCAGCATCCTCATCCTCATCCTCATCCTCATCCTCATCCTCATCCTCATCCTCATCCTCATCATCACCATCCTCATCCTCATCCTCATCCTCATCATCGTCATCGTCATCCTCATCCTCATCCTCATCCTCATCCTCATCCTCATCCTCATCCTCATCCTCATCCTCATCCTCATCCTCATCCTCCATCATCATCCTCCTCCTCCTCCTCCTCCTCCTCCTCCCTCTCCTCCCCCTCCTTCCCCCCCCTCCTCCGAACTCCCCCCCCCCTTCCCTCCCATTTGGGCTTCGCAGCGCCTCCCCCCCCCCCCGACGGGCGGGGCGCCACGTGCGCCGCTGCGCGGCGCCGCCCGCCGGCCGCGCCGCGGGGCCGCGCAGCGGAGCTGCGGCGGCCTCGCGCGGCTCCGGGCGGGGGCCAGGCCGCGGCGCGGGCGCGGGCGCGGCCTCGGGCGCGGAGGAGTTCGACGGAGGAGGAGGAGGAGGAGGAGGAGGAGGAGGAGGAGGAGGAGGAGAAGGAGGAGGAGGAGGGAGCTCGGCGTAGGAGGAGGAGAAGGAGGAGGAGAAGGAGGAGGAGAAGGAGGAGGAGAAGGAGGAGGAGAAGGAGGAAAAGGGAGTTCGGCTGAGGAGGAGGAGGAGAAGGAGGAAGAGGAGGAAGAGGAGGAGGAGGATGATGATGAGGAGGAGGAGGAGTTGGGAGGATGAGGGAATTCGGAGGAAAAGGAGGAGGCGGAGGAGGAAGAGGAGGCTGCTGGCGATGCTGATGAGGCCGTCCGTCTGTGGAGGCTGGCGCGCCGGCCGGGGGCATCCTGGGCCAAGGCCGAGACGCTGTGCTGAGCCGAAGCCCAGCGAACAAAACGAGGGCATCCAGCGTGGCGCCAGTCCGCCATCACGGCGGCCGCAGGCGAGGCGAGTCAAGCCGTGGCGACGCGAGAGACCCAGCGGCCGCCCGGCAGCCGCCGCAAAATTTCGAGGCGGAGCCAACCGAGGCGACTGGAAGCGCGGACGCGCGCCGAGCCGCCCCCTCAGCTCGCGCCCAGTCGTCCTGCGACTGGGACCCCCAAGCGCTCGGCTGCATGTCCAAGCGCAGCAGCCTTGACCTCCTGTGGCGCGCCGCTGTCCAGGAGTCTGAGCACCTGCGCCATCATGCTCACGAGATTTTCATCCGTGATAGCCTCGGGCGCCTCATCCTTCTCCTTGGCCTTCGCCTTGCGGTGAGTCCCACCGCTGGCTCCTGAGGCGCCTCTACGGCCCTTGCCCTTATTGTCCTTCTTCCCCTTGTTCTTCTTATCCTTGAGCTCCCCAGCCCACGCCCTGAACACAATGCTCAGGAGGTGTCGCTGCTTTTCGAGCTCGAGCAGGTCGGCATCGTCCTCAAGTACTTCGTCCTGGGTGGCTAAGCTCACCTCCTCGTCGCCTATGCAGTACTGCTCGCTGCACTGCTCGTCGGACCAGTTCCGCAGTGGACCAGGTCGCTGCCCATCTCCGTGGTGTGCAGCATCATGTCCAAGTTGCTCTTTTGGTCCGCTGGCTGCTGAAGCATGATTTCCTGCATCTGCATGTGATGCTCCAGGGGCTGGATCGTTTGTTGATCCCCCACGCGTTCCGCCGCCTGGAGGTCCTCCAGCAGAAGCGAGACCCAGGGCGCCATCGCCGAGCAGCTCTTGCACTCCTGCCTGAAGCCGAAGTTCGTGAAACGGCAGCTCGGCCGCAAACACTTCCAGTTCGGAACCACCTGGTACTTCATCTCCGCCTCGTTGGCGATCACCTTGCTGCTCTTGCGGGGCGGCGAGCCGCAAACCTGGTTTTCCTTCATCCTGGTCTTCGTCACGCCACTCTCGTCGCAGCTCCTCTGCCTGGCCTTCTTCGGCTCCTCGAAGGCTATCCTGGCAACCTCTCGCTTAGCTGCCGCTGGACGCCAGATCTCCACTAGCGTCTCGGGAACCCGCTTGCGTCTGGGCGGCGTCCGCAACCTGGTCACCTTGCACTGACCGCTGCTGCGAACTGCGCCTCCTGGATGTAGTCCTGCTTCCGACTGTTTAGCAACGTATACTCCATCCGGTAGCCGATGCTGGTGTGATCGCCCTGCGTCCTCGCAAACAACAATGTTCCGCTTGAGCTCCTGCTGGGCCCCGACCTCGAGGCCACGAAACAGGCGCCCTAGCACAGCGCCTAAATCGGGCACAGTCGCCAAGTTGTAGGCAACGTACAGAACACCCTGTTTCTCCGCCATCACCTGGCTCCAACGCGCTGCGCCATTGCGAGTCGCGGGCGCAGGCGACTTGAGCCGAACTGGCTACGGAGGCAGCGGAAGACGAGGCGGAGGAGGACGGAGGGAGTCTGGAGGAGTTCGGAGGAGGAGGAGGGAAGACATTCGGAAGAGGAGGGGGAGGAGGAGGAGGAGGAGGAGGAGGAGGTGGTGGAGGAGGAGGAGGAGGAGGAGGAGGAGGAGGAGGAAGAGAAGGAGGAGGGGAAGGAGGGGGAGGAGGGGAGGAGAAGGAGGAGGAGGAGGAGGAGGAGGAAGGAGGAGGAGAGAGAGGGATGCTGGAGGAGTTCGTAGGAGGAGGGAGGGAGGAATGGGAGGGAGTTCGGAGGATGCGGGAGATGAGGATGAGGAGGAGGATGAGAAGGAGGAGGAGGATGAGAGGAGGAGGAGGAGGAGGAGGAGGAGGAGGAGGGAGTTCGGAGTCAGAACGGATTTCGTCGGAGTTCGGAGTTCGGAAGAGGAATAATAGGAGGAAGAGGAGGAGGAAGACGAGGAGGCGGAGGAGGAGGAGGTTCAGCGGAGGAGGAGGAGGCGGAGGAGGAAGAGGATGAGGAGGACGAGGCCGAGGGCGAGGGCGGAGAGGACGAGGGGGAGGAGGAGGAGGAGGAGGAGGAGGAGGAGGAGGAGGAGGAGGAGGAGGAGGAGGAGGAGGAGGAGGAGGAGGAGGAGGAGGAGGAGGGAGGAGGGAGGATCATATTATACTAGAGTAGACTCTCCGCGCGCGCAGTTCTAGCCTCAGGCGGAGGCGCGGGCCCGCCCGACGCCTCACGTGCGCCGCCGTGGCGGCACTCTGGAGTACAGGTGCTTCAGGACATCGGCGCCGAACAGCCACCACGTAGATGACAGAGGAGGAGGAGGAGGAGGAGGAGGAGGAGGAGGAGGAGGGGGAGGAGGAGTGGGAGGAGGAGGAGGAGGAGGAGGAGGAGGAGGAGGAGGAGGAGGAGGAGGAGGAGGGGGGGGAAAGGGGGGAAAAGGAGGCGGCGGCCAAGCGTTCTGATGTGCTTGGCCCTTCCTTCGGCGCCGGCGAAGAACAACCTTAAGCCAATAATCCCAGGCAGACAGTCTTAAGCAGCTATTGGAATGATACCATGCACGCTGCAAAGTGCCCCATACACGGCTATCTCACTTCACAGTTGCAGGCTGGCGCTGGCTTGCTTGCCTTGTGGACAACCGCATCGGGTTCAACGCCCCCAAGGGGCTCTTTCTGTCCGAGCCCCCAAGCGCCCTCAGGACTGGTACTGGTATGCTTGTCTCTCAGGCAGCCGCATCCTGTCCAGCACCCTCCAAGGGCTTGCCGCCGTGTCTACCCATTCGAATACACCTTACGAAACTGTGGAAGACCCTTATCTATTGCACTCAAGGCCGTGTCGAGCGACTCCTTGCTGTCCGACATCGGGAGATGGAACATCGCACCCTTGATGATGCAGCGTGCAGCCTCCATGGATTCGCCGAACTCGTGGACCGCTTGAGCGATGCCGCTGCGGCCCGCTCCGTGGAGAGCTCACGCCGATACTCGTCGCTCTTGCCCTCCTGGATCTTGACTTGCCTCGCAGGCTCCGAGAAGGCCTTGTCCATCGCGCGCCTGGAGTTCCAGGCTCTTGCCCTCCAGCTGCTCCACGACCTTCTGCCCCTCGTGGAACGTCTCCAGCGTGCCACACTGGACGACCTCGCCGCAGGCCGCCCGCCCGCAGCCGCTGCCGTGCCGCTCGCGCCTGGAGCCCTCCCTTGCTCTGCGCCGGCGCACCCTTGCTGTAGGGCAACGAAATCTATACATGTCCACTGCTCCCAGGCCAGGCCCATCCTCAACCCCGCAGCGGTGTATACGCCACGCCCTCCTGGCTTGGCCAGGAGGGCGCATACACAGCTCCTGGGTTCAAGATGGGCATGGTCAGGGAGCAGTGGATATGTATAGATTTCGTCGCCCGATTGCTGAATCGACTGCACGCAAGAGTGACCCTGGGTAAGAGTGACCTCTGGTGCGCGGTTCATTGGGGGCCGCGGGGGGGCCAAGCACGAGCGCGCAAGGCGCTAGTACCGCGCATCGCGTTCGGCGATCGGGGGGCCCCCTTGGGCCCGCACCAGAGGTCACTCCAGCGAAATTCAGCATTACGTGCAGTCGATTGAAACCCGCAACCTTCAGCGCGGGTCCGCCGGAGGTGCCATACCTGGTCTTGCCGTTAATCTTATTCTGAATGCCGTCGTGCGCCACGTCCGCAAAGAGGTCAAGGATGTCCTGGACCAGGTTCACGTCAGGATGGCCAGCTTAATTGCGTGCTCGGCTCAGCCGCCAGAGCCGCGCCGCAAAAAAATCCCCCGTCGGGCGCCAGCTTGCCGAAGGACTTCCTTCGCACCGCTCATGGTCAGCTTGTCGCCGCCTGCACCGCCGCCAGCCTCCCTGCCCACCGGGCTCAGCGCCTCCTCCTGCACATGCAGCAGGTCACATGCCGCCACTGCTTTGCCCGTGACTCCGCCCTGCGACGCGCCGCGAGCCGTTGCAGATACCAGCGTGGCGAGCCCCTTGCCCGCGCACCCTGCCCCCAGCGCCGCTGCAGCCGTCCCGAGGGCCGCTGCCGCGACAGGGCACGCCGCCAGCACTGACGCCAACGCCACGCCGCGCGCCCCGAGATGCCGCCCAGCGACGACTCGCCGCTGCCGCCTCCTGCCCAATTGCTTGAGCCAACATGGCTACGGAGGGGGGAAGCGAGGAGGGAGGAGGGAGGAGGGAGGGGGACGCGGGAGGAGGGAGGAGGGTGGAGGGAGGAGGGAGGAGGGAGCAGGGAGCAGGGAGCAGGGAGGAGGGAGGGAGGAGGGAGGAGGGAGGGAGGAGGGTGGAGGGAGGAGGGAGGGGAGGAGGGGGAGGGAGGAGAGGAGGGGAGGGAGGAGGGAGGAGGGAGAGGGAGGAGGGAGAGGAGGAGGGAGGAGGAGGAGGAGGGAGGAGGGAGGAGGGAGGAGGGAGGAGGAGGAGCGGAGGAGGGGAGGGAGGAGGGAGGAGGAGGAGGAGGAGGAGGAGGAGGAGGAGGAGGAGGAGGAGGAGGAGGAGGGGAGGAGGAGGAGGAGGAAGGAGGGTGGAGGAGGAGGAGGAGGAGGAGGCGGAGGAGGAGGAGAAGGGAGGAGGAGGAGGAGGACCAGCCAAGTCCTCGCGGAGCAACCGCCGTCGCAAGGTCACGGCGAACTCTTCGTCCCCGAGCAGGTGCTGCGCCCGCGCGGGCGGCTCGAGCGCAGTGGACCCCGTTCCACCGTGCGACTGCAGGAGCCTGGCTTTCAGCTCGGAGAAGCGGTACCTCGCTCCCTGCCCCTCCCCACACGTGCGATGTCTTGGTTTGTTCCATGCGCGGTCCCCGGAAGCCCCGACCCTTTCCCCAGGACCGCCTCTGCATCCTGTGCCGGATTTTGACGGCGCTGGGGCCTGGTAGGGGCCCCCAGGGGCCGAGAACTCTGAAACACCTCCGTCCACATGTTTTTCCCGACTCGAGCATGCCTGGGCCCTCCTCCTGGGGCCTTGTAAGAGCCCCCAGGGGCCGAGAACTCTGAAACACCTCCGTCCTGATGCTTTTCCCGACGCGAGCATGCCTGGGCCCTCCTCCCTCCCTTGGGCGTCGCTCCATGGGGGGCGATGAGTGGGGGTGGAAGAGAAGGTGCACTTCTCGGGCCCTGAGGGCGCCATTTTGGGGCCCTGCAGGGCCGCTGCAGGGGCCCTGAAGGTCCTCTTCTCTGCAGCTCCCATCCTATCGCCCCCCACTGCACGACGCCCGACTTCTCCTTCCCTCCCTCCCTCCCTCCCTCCGAGAGGGCGCCGACCCCAGCCTGGGCCTCACCGCCGCGGTAGAACGAGGCCCTCGGGCCGGCGCGGTTGCCCCAGCGCGCCGGCGGCGCGTCTGCGGGGGGCGCGCCCGGGCGGTCCTGGCAGGGCAGGGCCCCCGCCTGGGCTCGGACCTCGTCTGCTGAGGCACACCTGGGGTGCACCCAGACAGGTAGCAAGGACAGAGCAACCACACGCATGGGAATGGCAACATCCCTAAGAACCCCATGACCCATGAGCAGCATGACGACAACAGGAAGAGCTACCAGCTAGCAATACTCGCACAGCGACGACGACATGAACAACATAAAGAGCCCCAGTAGCAGCATCAGCAAGAACCGCATCAACGACGCGATGGCCATCACAGTTATCAACAAGCATACAGTACTCATTACAACAACCACCACAACAGAGCAACCTCGGAAACAGCAACGACGACATGAGCAACAGCCGCAGCATGACCACAACATAACAACTGCATGAACAGCAACGGCGACACGAGCACCAGCCGCATCCTGAGCAGCAACGGCGACTTCAGCAGCAGCCACATCAGCGGCAACCTCGCCAGCAGCGTAGTAACGAGCAGCAGCCGCATCAGCAAAGCCGGCAGAGGTCCACAACCACTAACTCGTACTACCAGGTAAGAACCTGTTCATGCGAAAACAAAGTAAGGGAACAAACAACCTCCCGTTGTGATTTTATGTGGCTGATTTCGTCTCGTCTCCTCCTGCTCCTCCTACTCCTCCTCCTCCACCTCCCTCCTTCTCCTCCTCCTCCTGCCCCACACAATGTAAATTTGTCAACCGCCAGCGTGCCGCCATTCCCGCAAAGCGGTGAGAACAGGCTGGCAGTGCCTTCTTCCGCCCACGCGCTCCGGTGTAAAGCACGAGCGAATGAGTGGGCGTTGTGGTTTCCCAAGCATGCGGCGTCCTGATTTTTCAGTCCGCGGCCTCCAAAAGTCCTGGCCCTTTCCCTGGGACCGATTTTTCGACACGGGTCGTTTTTTGACGGTCCCAGGGCCTGGCGAGGGCCACTAGAGGCCGAAAACGGCGAAGGACCTCCGTCCTGACTTTTTGTTAGCGACGCGACCATGTCTGCGCTTTCAGGGCGCCGGGGGGCCTGGGCCGGTTCGGCAACACGTAAGTGAAGGGGCCCTGAGACACACACAAAAATACATATACACAACTAACCGGATTCCCCATATTTTCGTGTATTTTCTTGATTGTGTCTGTGTGTTTCTCTTCCCTCCTGGAAGAGGGGCCCCAGGCAAGGGCGACCTCCGGTGCGCGACCTTCGGCGGCCGCGGGGAGGTCGAAACGGAGCGCGCCAGCCGCTGCCTTCGCATCGCAGTCGGCCACCCGGGGGCCCCAGCGTGCCCGCACCAATCAAGGAGCCCAAGGACACTCAAATAAATACACACAAATCCAAGGATTCCCCATATTTTTCCAGATCTTTTCTGGGTTTTTGTCTCCCCTCCCCCACTTCCCATATTTTCCCATGTTTCCCGGGGGAATCGAGGATTCATTATGTCTGTGTGTTTTTTCCCCTCCTGAAAGAGGGGCCCCAGGCAGGGGTGACCTCCGGTGCGCCACCTTCGGGGGGGCCGCGGCGGGGAGGCCGCAACGGAGCGCGCGAGCCGCTGCGTTCGCAGCGCAGTCGGCCACCCGGAGGCCCCAGCGTGCCCGCACCACGGGGGCACCCCGGCGCAGGGTCACTCTGACGTGGAGCCGCCTCCCCAGACAGGATCGCGTCGTGAAGAAATCAGGACGGAGGTTTTTCGCTACTTTCGGCCCTTGGGGGCCTTCGCCAGGCCCCGGGACCGTCAAGAAACGACTCAGGATGAAAAGCCGGCCCCGGAGAAAGGGTCGGGACTTCCAGGGACGCCGTCCTGAAAAAATCAAGACGTCGCATGTCTGGGTCTGGTGGGATGAGGAGCACCCTGGCGCCAGCCAAACCCGCGGCACGACTGCACGGCGCGGGCCCGACGCGTGGGGCGTGCCGTGCCAAAACCTGCTTGCTGCACTCCTGCGGGCATGGCCGGTCGGTGGTGGGGTCCGTCGGTCGGTCGGTGGTGTGGTGTGGTGTGGTGTGGTGCGGTCAGTCCCCAGACATGATGGCGTCGTAACAAAAATCGGGGCGGAAATTTCTCGCCGTTTTCGGCCTCTGGAGGCCCTCGCCGGGCCCCAGGACCGTCAAAAAAGGACTCAAGATGAAAAGCCGGCCCCAGAGAAAGGGCCGGGACTGCCTGACTGCCAGGGACGCCGTCCTGAAGAAATCAGGACGTCGCATGTCTGGGTCGGTCGGTGGTGGAGACTGCGCGCGGTGCGGTCGGTCGGCCGGTAGGCCCCAAGGGAAGCCGCCCGCGCGCGCGGCCGGGCCCGACGCCCGCCCTCCTGGCGCGGCGGGGCTCTGGCCGCCTCGGGCGAGGCCCCGGGGGGCGGCCGGCTCTCCTCGCGGGGGGGGGTTGCAGCAGGCACCCTCGGGTCCCACCCACCTCTGCCGCGTGGGGGGAGGAGGAGGAGGAGGAGGAGGAGGAGGAGGAGGAGGAGGAGGAGGAGGAGGAGGAGGAGGAGGAGGAGGAGGAGGAGGAGGAGGAGGAGGAGGAGGAGGAGGAGGAGGAGGAGGAGGAGGAGGAGGAGGAGGGGAGAAGGAGGAGAAGGAGGAGGGGGAGGGGGAGGAGGAGGGGGAGGAGGAGGCCGAAGGCTGAGGCGGAGGAAGGCGCCTCGCCCGAGCCCGCCCCGGCCGCAGGGCGAACCAGCGGCACCCATGCGCGGCGCGAGATGGCGGACTCGGCGCCCACGACCAAGGCCTCGGGCACCTGCGGTTCCTCACACTCCTCGCCGATTTCGCCTCACGAGATGAACTCCGGCTCCCGTGAGCCGAGACCTGCCCGGGCTGCATTCGCCTGGTTGGGCCACGCCGCGCGCACAGGCAGGCCGTGCCGTGCACGCGACATCGCCACCTTGAGACGCATCTTCGAGCAGAATGGTCATCAGCGGAAGGAGCAATACATTGTCATCCAGGTCGAGCGGAACGCCATCGTTGCCCCTTCAGCGCCACCTGGATGCTGGACCCACCACGCGCCTATCGCTCCGAATGTTGCCGCGTCGGAGCTCGTGCTGAGGTGACGAGCCCGCGTCAGGTCCAGAGCCGATGATCCTGCCGCCTTTCATCCCGTCGGTCGCATCCTATACGTACAGACATCGTACAGTCATCCTATACGACATGCGCACCTTCGGCACCACCCGACGGGGCTTGTTGATCAGGGACCGACCGTCCCGGCATTCCTGTAATCCTACCACGGAATGTTCTTAAACATAAGCCCGATGTGATAAAACAAGACAGACTCCGCCAGAAATGTTCTAGGAACATGTCGTGGAAGCCACAACAGGTTCTCAGAACATTGTTTGGTAGGGCTACAGGCGAGCCAGGACGCTTCGCCACTGCTTGAGTTTGGGGAACGAGGCAAGGAGTGGATCGAGGCCACCCTGAAACAAACGGCGGCGACAGTGCCTGTAGCGGCGCATGTGCCACGCCGAAGTGAGCTGGCGCACCCATGGGCGCAGCCCGAGCCGCCGAGAGCACGCCTTCAAGGCCAGCATCGGCGAGAGCTCCCGGGGGAGCAGCGCCTGCGACCGCCGTGGGGGTACGCCTGCGGGGCCGGTGCCGGCGAGCGCTCCTTTAAGGGAGCAGCCGCTGCCACAGCCGTGAGCTGTACGCCGACGGGGCCAGGTGCAGGCGAGAGCCCCCCGGGCGCCTCAGCGGCTGCCGCCCCCACGTGAGCACGCCTCGGCCCAGCGAGGGCCCCATCGGGGAGCACCGCGGGCGAGGGCCTGCCCGAGGCGGAGATCAAGGAGACTGCGGCAGCGCTCGCCGACGCCAGCGCCGGCGTCAGCGCCAGCGCCAACACCGCCGCCGACGCCGGCGGCGGCCTCGAGCCCAGCGCCGACGCCGGCGCTGAGGCCCGCTGCGCTGGCGACAGGAAGCTTCTGCGGCGCGGCCACGGTCCGCACCGCGTGCAGCGGGGGGCTGGTCGTCTCCGGCGTCCAAGCCAGCTCCCGAAGCGACTGCCGCAAAAAGCTCCGAGACGGGTCGTGGAGGTTCGGGGTGAACCGCCACACCCCAGGGCCCCTGGCGGGCCCCAGCCGCGCACGGCCACCAGCTGCTGGAGCCCGTCTCACAGCCCGCCTCTAGCGACAATATCACATGCCAGCCATGTTAGGGCTCGAAACCTCCGGCACTTTCATCCCCTCGTGGCCTCTTACAAATACATGTTCCCTTTGCAATTCAGGCTCGGCTACCACTGTATCGGTAGCGGCGGAGGCAGGGAGTGCACCAAGGCCCTCGACGAGGGCAATGCCCAACGCCAGGCCCAGCAACACCATGCTTTTCACCTTGCCCTGCACTGCGGCCAGCAAGAGGGGTGGCTGAAGCCACGAATCATGTTTGCCGAAACGGCCTCCGTCCTTTTCGGTCCGATCCCCCTCCGCCACGACCTCCGTCCCTTTCAGTACCTCACCCTCCGCCACTCGCCGCTCTGCCTGCACTCAGGAGCGGCCAAGAGGGGGGCGTCCAAGAAGGGGGGTGTGCAAATCATGACCAGCGGCATGTGCGCGGCCAAGCAGAGGGGCCAGGGACGTGATGAAATAAGAAGAGGCGCCATGAAATCCGGTGAAATATCATGGCCCCCGCCATGATATCCACCCCTCGAGAAAAGGGGATCGACTACGGAACTGGTTTACCCCAAAATTGATTTTCTCGTCGGAGTTACGCAGCATAGTCAGAATTCCGAATCCATGTACGAAAATTCGACGCAGTCGTCGTAGATAATATGAGGGGGGGGAACGCATTCTGGGGTATATCAATCCTGTAGTCGATCCCCTACTCGAACGCCCCCCCTAGTCCCAGACCCCCGACGTCATGATTTTTTCATGACGTCGACCCCCAGAGGTTTCGACCCCTTCCCCGGGACCGGCTTTTCATCCTGAGTCGTTTTTTGACGGCCCCGAGGCCCGGCGAGGGCCCCCAAAGGCCGAAAATAGCGAAAAACCTCCCGTCGTGATTTTTTCACGACGCGAGGAGGTCTAGGGTCATCACCCCCCTCGTTGCCGCCCCCGATGCGCTGCTGCCCACCCGCTCGGGCCCGGAGCACCGCGGCCGGCGGCCACAAGGCCTTCGAAAAAAAGCAGGCCCGGCCGCCCTGCCGGAGCGATAAACCTCGTGCCACCGGATCTGCTGCTGGAGCTGGCCCGGGGCGGCAGAGCGCCGCCGGAGAGCCTGCCCAACCCTCCCCCCCGACGTGCCTTCCCTCGTGGCCTCTTCACAGGTCGTTCCTTGCTCTCATCGTGCTCGTTTCCAAGTGTGCTCGTTTCGAGTTCTTCCTGGCCCCCCAGTGGCCAGGAAGAGGCCCAGGATCGAGCAATTCGAAGCGAAAGGATCGTGGCCCCCAAGAAGTCAAAGAACTTCCGAAGAATTAGAAATGAACAATGTGTACCTCTTCCCTTTGCAACTCAGGGTCGAAGGAGGCGGGGGAGGCGTGTGAGGTTATCGCTGTCGGTGGCGGAGGAGTCACGGACCGCACCAAGGCCCTCGACGAGGGCAATGTCCAACGCCAGGCCAGCCAACAGCATGCTTGTCACCTTGCCGTACACTTCGGCCAGCATGCAGTGTGGCTAAAGTCACGCGGGCAACGTTTGTGCTAACGACCTCCGTCCTTCTCGGCCCCTTCCCTCCGCCACTCGCCGGGCACTGCCAGCAACCAAAGCCAGGCCCGGAATAGTTACCGAGGCCACCAGTCAGAAGACCCCAGGCGAAGGCACTGTCCAGCCGCCCCCTGCCAGAGCGATTGTGCCGTGAGATTGCTCAAACTGGCCTGGGGCGGCAGAGCGTCGCAGAAGCGCCGTCCAACCCTCCCCCTGGCGTGCCCTCCCTCGCTCACCCTGGCCTGCCCTGGCCCGCCTCACCCGTGCCGCTGACTGATAGGGATCGGGACCCGGGGGGGGGTAAAGGATGGGGAGAAGGAAAGGGCTCCGACGGCACAAGCTGCCAACCAGCCGCACACTCGGGGGTTCGGTGAGGCCTCCTGAGGAAGTGCCAGGGAGCACTCCTCACCCACAGGCCGCAGTGGGAGTGAGACACCGCCACGGGTGAAATAGGGATCTCAGCACGCAGCTCCAGTCTCCGAGGGTACACTCCAGAGAGGAGGAGGAGGAGGAGGAGAGAGAGAGGAGGAGAGGAGGAGGAGGAGGAGGAGGAGGGGAGGAGGAGGAGGAGGGAGGAGGAGGAGGAGGAGGAGGAGGAGGGAGGAGGAGGAGGAGGAGGAGGAGGAGGAGGAGGAGGAGGGAGGAGGAGGAGGAGGAGCAGGAGGAGCAGCAGCAGCAGCAGCAGCAGCAGCTAGCAGCAGCAGCAGCGGAGCAAGCGCAGCGGCAGCAGCGGACAGCGCAGCGGCAGCGGGCAGCGCAGCGGCCAGCAGGCAGCGGCAGGCAGCAAGAGGAGGAGGGGCAGCAGAGGCCGCAGCGGCAGCTCGAGCGGCACCCGCGGCGGCCGAGGAGGACCCCCGCCGGCGGCCCGCGGCCGCGGCCAGAGCAGCACGGCGGCAGCGCCCGCGGGAGCGGCCGCGCCGGCCCGCTGGCCGGAGGCGCCTCGGCCGCCGCCGGGGAGGGGCCGCCCGCCGCCCGCGGGCGCCGCCGCGAGGGCGCTGCGGGCGTGGGAGGAGCGCCAGACGCGGGTGGGCGCCGGGGCTCCGCGGGCAGCCCGCGGCGGGGCGGCGGCGGCGGCGCCCGGGCGGCGGCCGGCGCCTCGGGCGCGGGCGGCAGGCTGCGCGGGGCGGGCCGGAGGCCACGAGGGCCAGCCCGGGCCGCGGGCGGCTTTTCGAGGCAGGCTGGAGGCCACCGGGCCAGCTCGGGGCCCGGTCGTCTCGAGGCCGGCTCGGGGCCATCGGGCCTGGGCGGTGCTTCGAATCGCTTGCGGAATCGCGCGTGGCGTGAGAGTGGGCCAGCTCGCGCCGCGGCCGCGGCGGCTTCGAGGCAGGCCGGGGCCAATCGGGCATCGGCTATATGCTTCGTGGCCGCCGTCGGAGCCGCCCCTGGATTGCAGATCGGTCGAGTGCCCAGCGAGATCGCGCGCGGTGTCTGTGCCGCGGCTGCCGCGGCGTCGGCGGCAGGCCGGGGCCATCGGCCAACGGCTGTGCATCGCGGCCACTAAGGCGACTCCGGACACCCTGAACCCACCCCGACTCCGGATTCGCCCTACTTTGGGGAAATTCGTAGGTAGGGCTTGGAATTTCCGCCTTACTTTTCAAGCCCCGCTGATGCCAATTTCCGCCCTACTTTTCTGCTGCTGTTCCCGCCCTACTTCTGTGGATTTCCGCCCTACTTCACGCCGGGTGCAGCCATTTCCGCCCTACTTGTTCGGCCTCTTGTATAGGTGGATTTCCGACGCAGTTTTAACTTAGGAAAAAGCCAAAGTAGGGCGGATCTGGAGTCAGGGCACTGTCCTTCCGTTTTGTCCTATCGCCGGCTGCCGCTGACCTCCCGCCACCTTCCGCGGGGCAGGAGCCGCCAGCTCCGTCGACTGGTGAAAGCAAGGCCCTTTCTGGAGCGCCCAGTGAAGAGGCTGCCCTGACGTGTATGTCAGGCGAGTCGCGCCATCGAATCGGACGATGCCGCGCGCAGATATCCGAACGCATCGTCGAATTGATCAAATCGGGGGCCAGCCTTGGTGATTGACGCTGGCGCAAGGCCGGCCAGAGCACCCAAGTTCGACCTGTGCTTGTGAAAAGTTGTGCGCACATCTGGAGTTCGACTGTCGAGGCAGGGGCCGAAGGTAATGCTATCGACGGGTAGGGCCGACAAGTCCGCGGGGTGAAACGCTGCTCCTCCTCCTCCTCCTCCTCCTCCTCCTCCTCCTCCTCCTCCTCCACCGCCCCCTCCCCTCCCACTCCTCCTGCTCCTGCTCCTCCCCTCTCCTCCTTGTCCTCCTCTCCGTATCCTCCGCCTTGTCCTCCTCCTCCTCCTCCTCCTCCTCCTCCTTTCTTCTTCCTCCTCCTCCTCCTCCTCCTCCTCCTCCTCCTCTATCCCTTCTCCTTACATATACCTCCTCCCTGTCACACCCCGAGGCCGGTCGAAAGGGAGGGCCGGGCGTTTCGCGTGAGACATTCTCACCATACATGATCCTGAGACTTACAATTGGCAAGAGATTCACCGATGGAGGGATTGTTTTCGAAATGTGGTTCTCACATTAGCGCCGCGCACATTCGTCTTACAACCATGCAAGGAGTTTCGCGGCTCTCACCCTAGCGCCACGCACATTCGTCTTACATCTGTACAAGAGTTTCACGGATGTAGAGCGGTCCGTTTTCAGAATGTGGTTCTCGCCTTAGCGCCGCGCGCATTCATCCCAACAATGTTCAAGGAGTGTCACGGATGGAGGGCCGTCCATGATCAAAATGTGGCTCTCGCCTAGCGCCCCGCACATTCGTTCTAAACAAGTGCAAGAAATGCACGGATGGATTGCAGCCCGTTTTCAAAATGTGGCTCTCGCCCCAGCGCTGCGCGCATTCGTTCTAACAAATTGCAAGGAATACACGATTGGAGGGCGGCCTGCTTTCAAAATGTGGCTCTCGCCACATTCGTCTGAAGAGTTTGCCACAATTTCAAAGGCAATCATGGTTAACGTCCCAGAATGCGCGTCTTGGCGCGATGCCGGAATGTCAGGTCGTAAGCGTCATTTTGATCCGCAGCGGTGAAGTCCCAGGAGTGGCGTTCTGACGCGACTCGGGACCGTCAAGGCGCAACAACAAGGGTGACTCGCGGCGTCGGTGTCGCAGGAAGGGCGTTCTGGTCCAGTTCCCCATGTTCCAACGCTTGTCCAACAGGGGCATCTCCTTCAGTGGCAACGAATCCGTGCAGGGTTGAGCAGGGACCGACCGTCCCGGCATTCCTATAGTGCCACCACGAAATGTTCTTAGAATCCAAAAACGTTCTAAGAACAAAACCAGGTTCTTACAACATGAACCCTGTGTGTTAAAACAAGACAGTCTCAGCCAGACATGTTCCAAGAACAAGTCGTGGAAGCCACACAAGGTTCTTAGAACATTGCTTGGTAGGGCTTTTGGCGAGCCAGGACGCTTCGCCACTGCGTTCTGACACGACCCAGGACCGTCAAGGCGCAACAACGAGGGTGACTCGCGGCGCTGGTGTCGCAGGAATGCCGTTCTAGTGCGACTCCACATGCTCCAACGCTTGCAACGAATCCGTGCAGGGCCCCACGGAGAGGCTACTCGGGAGTCGTCGCTGTCCTCCTCGTCCTCCTCCTCCAGCGATGCCGCGCTCGCCTCCCCCGGCGGCCGCCACGGCCGCGGCGCCGCCCGGCGGCGGGTAGACCGAGGACATCGCCCGCCGCCCGCGCGCCCGGCTCGGCGCCCCCCTCCCGGGGTCGGTCTGCGGAGCAGGCGGAGGGGGAGGAGGAGGAGGAGGAGGAGGAGGGAGGAGGAGGAGGAGGAGGAGGAGGAGGAGGAGGAGGAGGAGGAGGGGGGGGGAGGAGGATGGAGGGAGGAGGAGGAGGAGGAGGAAGAGGAGGAGGAGGAGGAGGAGGAGGAGGAGGAGGAGGAGAGGAGGAGGAGGAGGAGGGCATCCGACGGGTTCCTTCGCCTTTTTCCTGCGCCTCAGATCGTCAGCTCGTCAGGGGAGGAGGATGAGAAGGGGAAGGGGAAGCGTGGCCCCTCCTCCTCATCTTCATTTTCTCCTCTCCTCCTCGTCTCTTCGTACTCGTCTTCCTCGTCTCTCCTCCTCCTCCTCCTCTTTCTCCTTCCCTCCTTTACCTCCTCCTCCTCCTCCTCCTCCTCCTCCTCCTCCTCCTCCTCCTCAGGTCAGGCCCTCCTCCTCGTTCTCCTCGTCGATCCCAGAAGCCCGACGCTCCTCCTCCCCCTCCGCTGAAATCCGACGCCACGGAAAGATGCAGCATCGCGGCCGGAGCCCCGGACCCCCCTCTTTCTGCGGCGCTCGCCCGGTCGGATCGATTCGTCATGGCCTCATCTCGCCATCGCTCGGACGTCCATTCCCTGTGTTTTGTTCGGTTTCGTGCGTGGTTTTTTTCGCCAAAAAAGGGCAAGGATGCTCCTCGATGGTCCTCGCCAAGGGAAAAATGCACACGTCCGAGCGGGGCCCGACAACGGGCGAACATGCCTGGTGTGAAAAAGCACTCCAGCGCCCGGGTCTCTGGGATCGGGGGTCGAGCACCCCTCCCGGACCTCGCCTGGGCTACGTTCTGCCCAGCGCTCCGCTGGCGGCTCCGGCCGTGGCGACGAGAAGCCTCCCGGAGGCCCCCACAAAAGGCAGAAAAAACTCGGCCCTCGAACTTCGACCCTCGAACTTCGGAACTCGAACTTCGGCCCTCGAACTTGGATCCTCGAACTTCGATCCTCGAACCGGGGCCCCCCCCCGGCCGTGCGGATCTCGCCCGCTCGGCCTTTCGGGCCGCGCGCGCGGCGCCGCGGCGTGCAGCGGGGCATGCCTCGTCGGCACCCAGCTGCGAGCAGGAGGAGAAGGACGAGGCCACGCTCCCCGAGGCGGTGGACGCGGAGCTCCTGGCGGCGGGGTCGCCCACGCTTCTCGTCGTCGTCGTCGCCGTCGTCCGTCGTCGTCGTCGTCGTCGTCGTCGTCGTCGTCGTCGACGTCGTCGTCGTCGTCGTCGGTCGTCGGTCGTGGTCGTCGGTCGTCGTCGTCGTCGTCGTCGTCGATGTCGTCGGTCGTCGGTCCGCCACCGCCGCCGCCACCACCGCCGCCGCCATAACCGCCGCCGCCGCCGTCGTCGTCGCCACCGTCGTCGTCGTCGTCGTCGTCGTCGTTCGTCGTCGTCGTCGTCGTCGTCGTCGTCGTCGTCGTCGTCGGTCGTCGTCGGTCGTCGGTCGTCGGTCGTCGGTCGTCGGTCGTCGGTCGTCGTCGTCGTCGTCGTCGTCGTCGTCGTCGTCGTCGTCGTCGTCGTCGTCGTCGGGTCGTCGGTCGTCGGTCGTCGGTCGTCGGTCGCGGTCCGCCACCGCCGCCGCCACCACTGCCGCCGCCACAACCACCGCCGCCGCCGCCGCCGACGTCGCCGCTGTCGTCGTCGTCGTCGTCGTCGTCGTCGCCGTCGTCGCCGTCGTCGGTCGTCGGTCGTCGGTCGTCGGTCGTCGGTCCGCCGCCGCCACCGTCGCCACCACTTCCGCCGCCGCCGCCGTCGTCGTGGCCGCCGTCGTCGTCGCCGCCGCCGCCCCGTCGTCGTCACGCCGTCGTCGTCGTCGTCGTCGTCGTCGTCGCGTGTCGTCGTCGTCGTCGTCGTCGGTCGTCGGTAGTCGGTCGTCGGTCGTCGGTCTGTCGTCGCGGTCGTCGTCGCGTCGTCGTCGTCGTCGGTCGTCGTCGTCTTCGCGTCGTCGTCGTCGTCGTCGTCGTCGTCGTCGTCGGTCGGTCGTCGTCGTCGTCGGTTCGTGGTCGTCGGTCGTCGGTCGTCGGTCGTCGGTCGTCGGGTCGTCGGTCGTGGTCGTCGGTCGTCGGCGGTCGTCGTCGTCGTCGTCGTCGTTTCGTCGTCGTCGCGTCGTCGTCGTCGTCGTCGTCGTCGTCGTCGGTCTTTGGTCGTCGGTTGTCGGTCCGCCGCCGCCGACGCCGCCACCACCGCCGCTGCCGCCGCCGCCGCCGCCGTCGACGATCGTCGTCGTCGTCGTCGTCGTCGTCGTCGGTCGTTGGTCGTAGGTTTTCGTTCGGTCCGCCGCCGCCGCCGCCTCCGCCACCACCACCGCCGCTGCCGCCGCCGCCGCCGATCGTCGTCGTCGTCGTCGTCGTCGTCGTCGTCGTCGTCGTCGTCGGTCGTTGGTCGTCGGTTGTCGGTCCGCCGCCGTCGCCGCCGCCACCACCACCGCCGCTGCTGCCGCCGCCGCCGTCGACGTTCGTCGTCGACGTTCGTCGTCGTCGTCGTCGTCGTCGTCGTCGTCGTCTTCGTCGTCTTCGTCGTCGTCGTCGTCGTCGTCGTCTCGTCGTAGACGTCGCAGGGAGGGCTGCCTGCCGCCTGGGCCCCGCAGATTGCTCCTGTGGAGGTCCATGGAAAGGGCCGTGACCTTCGACCGGTGCGAATGACCTTCGTCCGAGCGGCCTTCGCCCGATGACTCTGTGCAGCGACGCTTCGGCTGAAGAGCCCCCTGGAGGGCGAAAACTTCCCGCGCTTGGCGCACAGAGCACTTCCGCGTCCGTGTGGGCTCGACTGTCGTTTCGACCGGGGGAGGCCGAGGCGGGACTGGCCGAGGGCGCGCGAGCTCTGCTGTGCGGAGGCTGCGCCGCCAGCCTGTACATCCGATGGTCCTGGCGCCCCGCCTCTCGGGTGCTGCCGGGAGGCGGCCCTGGCCCAAGGCGTCCCCAGCTTCTCGCGCCATCCTGGAGCCCGTGGGGCCCTCTGGGCCTCGTGGCGGGCGCTCTGGAGGCCGTGGGTCGGCGGCGCGCGACGGGGGGCGAGTGAGGAGGAGAAGGCCCTCTCAGACGGCGGGGCTTCCCAGAAGGCCGAGATGTTCACTGTCTTCGGGGAAGCTTCCGACAATTCTCAGAAGGCCGGGGGACCTCCGAGCCTTCTGAGAAGGCCCGTCCCATCTCACTTCCCCCCCGCGCTTGCCGCCGAGTTTGCATCTCCCTGGGAAGGACACCTCGGGCAAGGAGCACCTCTCGCAACACCCGACCCTCCATCTCTGAAGCCTTGGCTGGCCTTGCAGCGCCAACGCCACCTCCAGATCTGGTCGCAGTAGCAGAGACATTTGTTTGTTGGAGTTGCCGAGGTCAACAAGCCCAGAGATAGGTGCTGCAGTCAATTTCAACGCTGAGCGCAGGCCGGGACACGTGGCAAAAACCATCTCGGGCGTCCTCGTGGATGATATGTCGGCTGACGTTGTGCACGACGGGGTTCGGGGAGAGGTGAGAAAAACCCGTGCCGCCCAGCTTCGCGCCACGCGCCCCGCGGTTCGCGCCCCGCGGTTCGCGCCGCGCGGCGAACCTTCGCGCCGTCGCGGCATGGCGGACGCGGGTGCTGAGGGGAAACGCGTCCTGGCCCCATGGGGCCTTCCCCGAGTTCTTCATCCTGGGTCGCTTTTTCTGCCCGTCCCTGGGCCCGCGGGAGGCCCCGGGAAGCCAAACGTGGCGAAACGCCTCAGGACCATCCTCAGAAACCCCCTCTGAGGGGCCTGTTTCCCACCACCACCACCATAAGTTGGAGGGGGGAAGGAGGAGGAGGAGGAGGAGGAGGAGGAGGAGGAGGAGGAGCAGCAGGAGGAGGAGGAGGAGGAGGAGGAGGTGGAGGAGGAGGAGGAGGAGGAGGAGGAGGAGGAGGACCCCCTCCCCCTCCAACAACATAATTCTGGTGGTGGTGGTGGTGGCGGGGGGAAACAGGCCCATCAGCGCTTCCCCCCTGGCGAGCCGTCGCCCTCTCGCGCCGCCCGCCCCCCCTGGAGAGGGGAGGCTCCGCGGCGCCCCGAGCGCGGCGCGCGCGGCGGCGCGAGGACGCCTTCGCGCCCCTCCGGGCGGCCCGGAGCACGGCTGCTGTAGGGGAAGAAGCACTATGCACATATACCGATTCTGGCCAGAAAGAGGAGGAGGAGGAGGAGGAAGAGGAGGAGGAGGAGGAGGAGGAAGAGGAGGAGGAGGAGGAGGAGGAGCAGCAACATACGCCCTCCTGCCTTGGCCAGGAGGGCATGTGCACCGACCCTGGGGCCAAGGGTGGGCCTGGCCAGGACCGGTGCCTGTGCAGAGTGCTCTTCGCCCGAGGCTGGTGGCAGCATCCCTTTGAGATCCTGGCGGCTCAGCTTCTTCGAGCCCGGCGTTTTCGCCTTCTGTCGGGCCCTGGGGTCCTCACATATCGATCCAGCTCGAAGAGCGACTCAGACAGATGGGGTCCGGGGCTCCGGGCGCGGATTGTCACGGTGCTGCACTTTGTTCGCCGCGTCGAATCTCGGGGTCACCTGCCTGCGGTACGCCGGCAGAGTGCTGACAGTTCTGGCGGGGCAGACTTGCCAGTGCGGGAGTTCTGGAGAGGGCCGAGGATCTGAGGTGCCCGCGGCCAGTGCGATCGATGAGCACGCGTTGGGGCATCCCGCAGCTGAAGGGGAGAGCACGGGCCGAGGTCGAGGCCGCGAATGACCTGTATCCGACGTCGAGGTTGTTCGCACATGTTGCCGCTGGCACAGGCGCCGCTGCGATGGTTGAGCCGCCAGCCCCCCTGAAGAACCCACCCATTCCCTCGTTGTGGCATGAAGGCTTCGCACTGCATCAGCCGTGCGCGACCACGGAGAAGGACAGCCCTGCTGCGGATGGACCCATGCGACTTTGAGGTAAGATCGAGCAAACCAGCATGTTTTCTGCTCGTCATCCTTCCTGGTGTCATGCAGGAGTTGCAGCGATATCGTAAACAAGGTCGTGGCTCCACGCGTTCGGCTCTCACGGAGTGTTGCCCGGATGGGATCTGGATGCAGCTTCTGGGCATCCAGACAAGAGGTGCAAATTCGTAGCTTCGCATGTTTATAGCTTTGATGTGTATGAGGGCAACGGCCATTTACCAACCCCACCACCCCCGAATCAGAAGGGGGTGTAGTTTCGCAGTGTGCCCCGCGATATGCATGAACTTCATATGCCGCATCACTGGGGTGTACTGGCAAGGATATTGCTGGGCAGCCGCCGCCGTGCATGGGTCCCTGCTTGCGTGGCCGTGCGACGCACTTGTCGCGCGTGCTCGTCACAGCCGGAGTCGGCGCACCCGGCAGTAACCCTCCAGGGCAGGCAGAGCCTGCGGGAGGGCTTGTTCTGTTCGTTCTCCCCTCTCCGCGCGACACCGCTTCCTGGCCCCGGTTGCTTGCCCGCCTCCTCAGGCTTCCCACGCCGGGGCTGCCTCCGCCCGCAGCAGGCGCTCCTCCTCAGGACTGGGACACGCGGGGGGAGGGCGCGAAGCATCGAGGCGGGGCCCCTCGCCATGGCTACCCCGATGGCCGCCCGCGTCGAGGCCCGAGGCCTCGCTCGACACGGAGGCCCGAAGGCGCCGCCCTGCCACCGCTGCCGCGAGCCGCTGGCCGCTCCCTCTCGCGGGGGTGGGTGCTCGAGGCTCGCTGCCGGCCTGCGAGCTCGATCCGCTGCGGCCGACACGTCACAAGCGTCATGGGGGAGGAGGGGGAGGAGGAGGAGGAGGAGGAGGAGGAGGAGGAGGAGGAGGAGGAGGAGGAGGAGGAGGGAGGACGACGACGACTAGGAGGAGGGAGGATGAGAGTCAGGGAGCGAAATGGGGAGGGGAGGAGGAGGAGGACGACGACGAGGGGGAGTGGGGGAGGAGGCAGAAGGCAGAAGGGAGGCGGAGGAAGGATGGAGAGAGAGAGGAGGACACGAGGAGAAGGAGGAGAAGAGGGGAGGCCGCGAGGAGGGGCGAGAAGGGGGGCCTAGGGCCCCCATCCTCGCCCCTCGCTCCCTCGCTCCCGCATCCCCCCTCCCCCCGCCTCCTCCTCCTCCTCCTCCTCCCTCGTCCTCCTCGTCCTCCCTCGTCCTCCTCGTCCTCCTTGTCTTCCTCGTCCTCGTCCTCGTCCTTGTCCTCCTCCTCCTCCTCCTCCTTCTCCTCCTCCTCCTCCTCCTCCTCCTCCTCCTCCTCCTCTTCCTCCTCCTCCTCCCATGGAGGAGCAACATATCGACGTGCAGAACCGAAGCACGCAGCTCGAATCGCGCACCGAAGCAAACACCGACACGCAAACCGAATCGCAAAGCCGAAGCTCAGAACCGAAACGCAACTCGACACGCGCTTCGAAACGCACAGCCAAACGCAGACCGAAATGCAAACCGAAGCGAAGAACCGAAGCACAGAACCGAGGGGAGGGAGGCGCCTCATCCTCACGTGTCCTCTTCCTCCTCCTCGACCCTCGACGCTCCTCCTCGATCATCGGCCCTCCTCCTCAATCCTCCCTGGGTCATCGATCCTCGACCCTCCTCGTCGATCATCGACCCTCCTTCTCGATCCTCGCTCCTCCTCCTCCTGGGAGGGCCCCTCGCGTGCACCCAGGAGCGACCCCAGGCAAGAGCGACCCTTGGTGCGCGGCTTGCCGATCCCTGCACGCAGTGCGACAGCAGCGGCCTGCGTGGCCTTGGCCTTGGCCTTGCCCTCCCCCCCCCCCGCGCGCGCCACGAAAGCCGCGCAGCAATGGTCACCCCAGCGAAGGGTCGCTCGCACGCGCAGCCGGCCACCGAAATGCAGGACCACAGCGCAGGCCGAGTCGGAGTGGGGCCCCCCGAGGGGGCCTCCTCGATCCCCGATCCTCCCCCTCGGCCATCGACCCTCCACCTCGACCCTCTACCCTCCTCCTCGATCCTCGGCCCTCCACCTCGACCCTCGCCCCTCCTCCTCGATCCTCCTGACGCCCTCGATGCTCGACCCTGCTCTCTCGCTCTCTCCCTCTCTTCCCTTCTCTCTCTCTCGGCCCTGCGCTCTCCCAGCTCGGCAATCCCGATCCTCCTCGCTCCTCCTCCTTCTCGATCCTCCTCGATCCTCCTCGACCCTCGCTCCCCCTCGCTCCTCGATCCTCAACCCTCGGTCCTCCTCGCTCCTCGCTCCTCCTCGCTCCTCCTCCTCCTCCTCCTCCTCCTCCTCCTCCTCCCTCCTCCTCCCTCTCCTCCTCGGTCCTCCTCCTCCCTCCTCCTCCTCCTCCTCAACCCTCGCTCCTCCTCGCTCCTCGGCCCCTGCCCCCTGGGAGGGCCCGAGGCCTCGCGCCCACGTCTGCGCCCGCGTCCGCCTTGCCCGCGCCGGCCTCGGCCGCAGGCGGGGCGTCGGCCACCTGGCGGCGCGGCTTCGGCCGCGGCGCGGCGCGCCGGCGCGGCCGGGGCGCGGTGCTCCCGCCGGCGCTGCAGTGTGCTCTGTGCTCGTCCTCCTCCGCCGCCTCCGCGCTGGCTGCCTCCTGCGCCTCGCTGGCTCCTCCTGCTCGCCGGCTCCCCCTCCTGCTCCTCGCTGGCTCCTCCTGCTCCTCTCCAGGCCCATCCCTCGAACAAAAAAAACACGCTGCTCCCTCCTGGATCCTCCCGTTCCCTCCAAGTCGCGCCTTCGTCGAAGTCCCCCTCGCCGCTCTTCCTCCTCGACGCGCGAACGGCACGTTCGCGCAGCTGCACGGCGGTGGGTGTCGCTGCCCTCTGGATGGGAATTTCGTCCCCACAGATGCGCTGGTCAAAACCAAACGAAGCACAAACGAGCGCATGCGACCACCAAAAGAGACCTCCTACTCCTCCCTCCTCGCTCCTCCCGTTCCCTCCGCCTCCTGTTCCCGCTGCAACGCACCATCCCTCTCGTGCGTGCCACCACGCTCACACTTTCGCGCCGGGGCGCTCGCGATCACCAGTGGGATTGAGTCGCTGATGCCACGCCGATCGGCAGGCCAGCCCTGAAGTGCACAACTGCTGCTCCCCGCATGCCCTGCTCGCTCCTCCGTTCTCCCTGGTCACCCATCCCGTCTCACTGCTGCATCATCATTATTCCTTTCCTCCCCCCTCCACGTTCGTCCCTCTCCTTCTGCTCCTCCTCCTGCTCCTCCTCCTCCTTCTGCTCCTCCTCCTCCTCCTCCTCCTCCTCCTCCTCCCTCCCCCGTCTCCCTCTCCCTCTCCCTCCTTCCTCCTCGTCCTCCTCCTCCTCGTCGTCGACTTCCTCCCCCCTCCTGATAATTCCCTCCCTCCCTCCCTCCCTCTCCCTCCCTTCCTCCTGCTCGCGCCTTCTAGGTGCCTCCTCCTCGCGCGTGACCGACCTTCTCCTCCTCCTCCCCCTCCTGAAATGGGGCCGGGGGTCACGTAAATGAATAGACACAAATCCCAGGATTCCCCATAGTTGTCCACATTTTCGGGGTGTTCGTCTTCCCCCCCACTTCTGATACCCATGTTTTTCGGGGGATCGACGATCATTAGTGTCTGTCTATTGTTCCCCCTCCTCATCCAGGGGTGCGTTCTGACCAGAATTGTAAAACGGATCCACCCTGGCCACGAAGACGACGCCCCCCGCGAACAAACAAAAAATCCAAAGCGCTCCAAGAGGCCTGGCCCCTCGCACCTCGATCCTCCTCTCGCCTTGGAGGCGGCCGGGGTCTGAACTGCAGAAATCGGTCAGGAGGGGGGGGAAGCGGCCAAATCCATTCAAAATCGGTCCCCGGACCCCTCCAATGTGTGAAGAGTGCACTCCCCTGCCCCTCTGCCGCCCGTGTCACCGTGTGTGCATGATATACACGCTTGTCTTGTTTTGTGGCATGCACGCTGCCCGCCGCTGTTTTGGCCCTAGTCCTAGGGCCCTGGGACGCACCCGCAGTTTTGACTGCCGCGCAGTCCGAGCTAAAAGAACTGCACTGACATTGGTAGCGGAGCTTCTAAGCTCCAGCGGACGCACTGCGTGCTCTGCTTTGGTGGTCGTGACCACCTGCGTGGGCCGCCATGGCAGCTAGCCAAGACGGCTCAGATGCGGAGGCTGCGTCCTCTGCTGGCACAGGTCCCCCGGACCTGCATGCAGTCCTGCGCGTAATGGCCGAGACCCAGCGGGAGCTCTTGGCCTTACATCGGGATCGTGGTGGCGACGGCGGTCCCAGACGTACACGTCTACTGCTGTCGCAGGTGAAGCTCCCAGAGTTCGATGGTGCAGTCGGTACGAGTACCAAGAAGTACCGAGAGTGGCGCAAGGAGGTTGAAGTCATCCGCAACCTCAACCAGCTCTCAGATGTGGAGCTGGGCCTGATCATCTACAGTCAAGTGACAGGTCGAGCCAAAGAGCTCATCGAGGTGCTTGATGCGTCGGACCTCCGACGCGAGGATACGCTTGAGACCATCTTTGCTATCTACGACGACGCCTTCGAGAAGATGGATCACGAGCGCCTCGATCAGGTGCATCAGGAGTGGGAGCGAGCACACCGTCGAGCTGGGCAGCCCATCATGGATTGGACCACGTACTTGCGCAAGAAGCGCATGGAGTTGCAGCTCGAGGATCCTACTTCAGCGATCAGCGATCGCGCGCTGGCAAGCAAGATGCTTCGTGGCGCTGGACTGTCGCAGAAGGAGCGAGCGCAGGTGCTCTTCAACTGTGGCGGCATCTACGACTCGAAGCGGATGGAGGTCGTGCTGAAGGCAGCATACTCGAAGGTGCACGACACTGAGAAGCGCTCGGTGCTCCCTCGCCGCTCGCCGTTTGTGGCGCAGCGTGAGCACGGGCGCTCCTCTGGGAGCTCGGGCGGTCGCTATCCGCACCCTCCCATGGCTCGCAGGCCATACGTGTTGCGAGGACGCTCTGGCCAGCACGTGCACGAGGTAGAGAACGGCGAAGACTACGATGAACACCACGGCGACCTGGAGGAGGCGCAGCACGACGAAGATGAAGCAGATGAACAGGACGATGGAGACCCCGGAGCGGGCGAGGGGATCATCTTCGAGGAAGGCGCCGAGGTCGAAGAGGAGCTGGCGTCGGACAACGACGGGCCAGATGACGAGGAGTACGAGGCACCGGAGGATCTTCAGGAAGCGTTCTTGGCCGGCTGGAGGGCCAAGCAGAAGACGGCGGTACAGCGTCAGAAGCGCGGGTTCGTTGCCCCTCGGCAGCGGGACCCCAAGAAGATCAACGCCAGCGGCTCCTTCCAGGCTGGTCGGAAGCCGACGGACCAGCGCAAGGCTAACAGCCGGTGTGCTGACTGCGATCAGCCCGGCCACTGGCGTGGCGACCCGGAGTGCCCCAAGGTGAAGAGTGGCGAGCGCGAGCCGTACAACAAGATCGGGCCGAAGAGTGGCCAGCCAGCGTCGCTCAACCAGCGGAGCTCTGTGAAGCCGCCGGCTCCAAGGCAGGTGCATGGACCGATCATCCACTGGGTTGGCATGGCAGGTAGTGCCGAGGAGCGTCGTGGCCGCGCTCCATGGCGCCGTGCTCCCCAGTCGGTGCCTGCCCAGAGGCATCCGGTGGAGGGTCGAGCTGATGCTCCAGGGCGGATCATCATGCATCCCAGACCCAAGAGCATGCCTGCGCCGAGCCTACGCCGGGACGCCGACGATGGCCCAGGGCCCGCACAGAGCAGTGATGAACGTGCGCGCGCCCGTGCCAGGCGCGGGGAGGATCAGGAGGACGAGGATGCATGTGTGCGTTGCCATCGCATTCTGGCCAACACCCACCCAAAGGGGCACAGCGTGGAGTTGGAGTTTCCTGACCTTGCCACGGTCCATCACATCGTGGAGCGCGTGACGAACAAGAAGCCTATCTTCTTCAAGCAAGGCCGCTTCGAGAGCCTCGACTTCGTCCAGGGTCGGCTCGTGCGCCTGCAGCTGACCACATCGAGGCCTTGTACGGCGGCTGAGGTGGATCTCGACGAGATCACGGCAACTATATTCAAGATCGTGATGGGCGGCAATCGTGATACCAAGCCCCGTGACGATCGGCGCGGTGAAGGCGGGAGTCGTGACACCAAGCAGCGTGAAGATCATCATCGAGATCGTCGTGACGACCGCCAGCGTGATCGGGGAGCTGTTCTCCGTGAACCTCGTGCCCCTCCTCCGCCCGAGGCGGAGGCCTCCTCGCGTTCAAGGTCGCGGAGTACACCAGCAGGCCGCGGTGTGAAGGAAGAGAAGCGGAGTCCACCAGAAGACCGCGGTGAGAAGGAAGAGAAGGAAGAAAAGAAAGAGAAGAAGAAGAAGAAGGCGAGGAGCAGCAAAAAAGAGAAGAAAGAGAGAAAGAAGGCAAGAAACAGCAAGGAAGTGAAGAAGGAGGATGAGGCCAGCGAGGAGGATGAGGCCAGCGAGGACGACAACGATCAGCGGCGTGAGGATAAGGAGGTGCCGTTCACGCCAGAGGAGATGGACGAGATCTTCTGCAGCTGGTATCAGCGTCAGGACATCTTTAGGGATTACCTGACGCCGCCGGCAACCATCCACTTCATCACTAAGAACGACCGCATCGTGCGCCTCTACTACACGCGCCGCTGCGAGAAGCCGGACTTCTCTCTATCCAGCGGCCCTGCGAGGGCCCATCCTGTATACGTGGTGGATACCGCAGCGGCGGCGTCGGCGAAGGGAGCATCGAAGACTAAAGGATCCCCAGACGGAGCTGTGCCTGGACTAACGTCTGCCGCTCCGACTGGGGAGGCCGCCGCTGTTCCTAAGGACGAGGACTGGGTCATGGCAGGAGCCTCCGAGGAAGTGAGAAAGAGCGAGGAAAAGAAGCGACTAGAGGTCTTGCAGCGTGACAAAGCTGAGTTGCTGGATCGCCTCGCGCTGATAGAGAAACAGGAGATGGAGATGCACGCCCGATTGAACCCAGGCGAGGTCTACGACGGCCTACAGAAGCGACGTGAGCAGGCACCTCTGCCAGAGCGTGTCCTGCCTACATCTCCTGAGCAGCAGGGAGTCGGAAGCGTGTGGAAGAACATGGAGGGAATACGACGACGTGTCCATCTTCCAGCGCCTCCAGGAGCCGCGAGCTCAGGTGCCCCTGCCGCTGCGACGGCATCTCCAGCTGCATCTGGAGTCCCGCGCGTAGTCACCGCCTCTGGACGGAGCTACGTCATGAGTGTCGGTGCCACGCAGAGCGACCTGGAGAAGCAGCAGATGCACCGAGCCATGTACGACTCGCAGTTCGACGGCGAGAGGCTGGTCCCAGGTCCGAAGGCGAAGTTCGACCCAGAGCTCATGCAGCAGCAGGCTGCGTGTGTTCATCCTGTGGGCGAGTTGAAGTGGCAGTCAAACGGCACCGTGATCTTCGCGAAGTGCAAGAAGTGTTCGTTGAAGTCGGTGATCCATTACACGCTGGAGAAGCCCAAGACGGATGAAGGGGAACCTCCCAGGAACACCCCAGACGGAGCTGTGCCAGGACTAACGTCTGCCGCTCCGACTGGGGAGGACGTCGCCGTCAAAAAGGGCACGGACCCCTGGGCAGCAAAGGGCGCAGACCCTTGGGCAGCAAAAGGGGGATCTGCGGCCCACATGGTCACTACCCGAGAGGAGTGCCCTCGCAAGGTGGTAGATGAGCAGTCCGTCATGCTTGTTGTCTTGCCCGCGGGGCTGGCTATGATTGACACGGGCTGCAAGCGGGCTGTCGGTGGACGTCCGTGGCACGTCGAGCTGCAGAAGACCTTGGATGCTATGGGCGTGCCGTACCACAGCATCAACCAGCGCGAGTACTTCAAGTTCGGCCCAGGCGTGCCGCCCTTGTCAGAGCGTGCGTGGTGCTACACAGTCGGCATCAATGGTACGCAGGGCGAGGTTGTGATCTCGGAGGTCGATGCCGAGGTGCCAGGTCTCATCGGTCCTGATGAGATGGCAGAGTGGGACGCAGCAATCAGCTTCAAGAACGGTACTTTCACGGCGAACGGTGTGACCAAGCCGCTGGTCCCGGCTGCGTCCGGGCATCCGTGCGTGTCATTGCTGGATTTCCCGGCACCGGTCGTGAGTGCCTTCCCCGTCGGACAGTCCGAGGAGCAGGACGAGCTCGCAGACGAGATGTTCAGCGGAACTGCGAGCCACGAAGAGAAGGATGAGCGCAGCGTCGCTGAGACCGTCGAGGAGGAGGACACGCACGATTCTGACAGCAACGACGGCCAGGACGTAGGCGACTCAGAGCTGAGTACATCCCACTATCACACCAGCGACCCAGAGTCCGCGGAGACGGCATCGAGTGACGAGGAGGTTTTCATGGAAAACGCGGACAACGAGGTTTTCATGACGAAAGGTGCTCGCAGGCACGTCCGGAGCAACCTGAAGGAGCTGGAGGTTCTGATGACCGAGGAAATGGCGAACAGGAAGCTTCGGGCTGATCGGCAGGAGCAGGACGCCCTCAAGCACTACCAGGAGGAACGTGTACTGCCCTTTCAGAGGGAGACCCGGCGGCGACCGGGGCCCTGGAGGATCGTAGAGGTCTTCGCATGGGCTTGCCAACTCACGATCCTGGCGGCGAGCATGGGATGGGACGCCCACCAGCCCATCGCAGCGCCAGAGTTCGACCTCCTGACGGTCCAGGGCAGGAACGAGGCACGGGCGTACCTGGTTGCAGTTGACCCAGATTTCGTGGCTTTGTCCCCACCTCCTACGGCATGGAGTCGGCTGCAGAGTGTCGACCAGCGAAGGCCTATGCGAGTGCGCCGGCAACGCCGAGAGCGGACCGAGTACCGCATGTTGCTCTCGTTCACGGACGAGGTGATGCAGTGGCAAGCTGCAAGGGGACGCGCAGCCATGGTAATGGACCACGCGCAATCGACAATCTGGAGCCAGCCACCCGTGAGTGCAACGAAGTCGAACCCAGCATTCGAGGACGCGATCTGCCTCAAGGACACCACGAGAGTGTTGGCGAACCCTGGGGTTTGCACGGCCGTGCGCGGGAGCTGCGCAGAGGAGTTCGGCACGGCTGTGATGAGCGGTGCCGCGGATCATTTGGCTTGGCAGTTCGAGAACTCGAGTTTTCCTGCAGCACAACTCCCTGACCCCACGGAGGAGCCCAGGAGTTATGGACCCGAGCCCGCGGAGCAGGGTCATGGAGAGGCTCCCAGAGACGTTTCGGAGAGACCTGAGTGGGGGAAAACACCGCAGGAGATTCGAGCCGAGATTCGCGAGGCATTGCAGAAGACGGTGAAGGAGGAGTCCATGCAGCACCCTGCGGAGGAGGAGGAGGTTGCAGCCTCCTGGTCAGAGATGGAGCTTCCGGAGGTGGTGCGGCAGGACATCATGACGAAGATTCCTCGGAGTACGCGACGTGCTGTGCGGAAGGCCCATCGCGGTCTCGGACACCCCAGCCGACCGACGTTCATCAAGATGCTGCGTCTCGGCGGTGCAACGCCCAACGCGTTGGCATACGCGAAGCATTGGCAGTGTCCGACTTGTGCTGAGTCGGAGGCGCCGCCCCGTCCAGTGCAAGGGACGGCGGACGTGCGACCATTCGGCTTCAATGTGACGGTTGTGATCGACGTGAAGTACCTACGGGACGCGGCCAAGGAGCAGCTGGTGGTCCTCAGCATGGTGGATGCTGGTACGGGATGGCACTGCGCCTGCCTTCTCAAGAATAGGACGGCCAAGCACGTAGCACGCCAGATCATGAATGAGTGGTTCAAGCATTACGGCGTGCCAGAGAACATCGTGATCGACCAGGGCGGCGAGTTCGAGGGCTACTTCAACGCGCTGATGGAGCAGTTCGGCATTAATACGAAGACGACGGGAGCTCATGCAGCATGGCAGCATGGCCTGGCCGAGCGCCACGGAGGATTGCTCGGCACTATCTGGGGCAAGGTGGTGCACGAGTTCCACGTCCAGGGCAAGTCGATGTCTACTGTGGCCCTGGCTGCCATCATCAATGCGAAGAACTCGACGATCAGCCGCAATGGATTGACCCCGGAGCAGGCTGTCTTCGGGCGGATCTTGAACTTTACGGAGGTGACTAACAGGGACGACGATGAGGTTCTCATGTCGGTTCTCGGCGCCAAGGGCATAGCTTGGCGTTCGTCTCAAATCCGTACCGCAGCAAAGATGATGTTGCTGGAGCGCGACGCGACGGACAAGGTGCGGAGGGCGCTGCTACGACAGGCGCCGACGGTCGTCGGCGATCTGTGCCCAAGATCGAGGGTGTATTTCTGGGCACCGAATCCGTTCAAGGGACGTCGTCGGCAAGATCCTGAAAGATGGCGGGGTCCTGCGACTGTGATCGCGAAGGAATCCAACAGCCGGTACTACGTATCATGGCGTGGTCACGTGCTACTTGTTGCTCGAGAGCAGCTCCGGCACGCCTCCTCCCAGGAGGCCGCAGCTGCAGAGTCCATCCAGACGGACGTGCGGCTGACACAGCAGCGAGATGATCGCGCCTACCACGACATCGTGGACGTCACGCCCAAGGTGAAGGTTCAGAAGGTGAGGAAAACATTCTTGAAGAAGGAGCGTGACCGACATAGGGAGCTCGAGGGGTCCAGGCAGCCTCGTGTGGACCTGAGGGCCCTGGACGCCATTGAGGCACAGGCTAAGGAGGAGGAGCCGCCTGAGCAGCAGCAGCTGCCGCAGCTTCCCCCTCCGAGGAGGGCACGTTCTCGTTCCCCTCCAGGCCGGATATCCTCTGAGACGTACCCGAAGGCTTCTCCGGGAGCATCGGGCTCTGGCGGCCCTTCGGTGCCGCCGATTCCCAGAGACGATTTCGAGCTTGAGCGAAAGCGGAAGTTCCTGGTAGATGACGTGCCGAGTTGCATCAAGAAGACGCGTCTGCAGGCTGCTCCTACGAGTGGTTTGCCGGCCCTCCGCGAGGTGGCCATGAACGCTGTTGTGCACTCGGGACCCCAGGAGTGGTTCGACCAGAATGCCTTGGATGGTGTCTCCACGCTCGTTCAGAAAGTCGTACGAGGAGTACGCGTACATCGAGAGCCACGGCGGAGACTCTATGATCACGACCGCCACCGGGAGTGCAATCGCCTGTCGGTGATGCTCTCCGCCACGGGCCAGTGTGCCTACAAGGACGACGGCGCGAGCCGTACCAACGAGCGCACGGAGGACAGCTGGGTTGGTCTCACGCTTTTCTACCACGACAAGCCGGACGCTCAGGCACAAGGGGTGTACTATTTGGACACTCCGGAGGGTCTTGTACGGCAGCCGATGACTTACGAGGAATGGATCAACGTGTCATCTGTGTATGACGCATGGCTGCAGGAGGCCCGGTACGAGCACGACGTGTTCGCACTCGTGATGAAGCAGAACGCGAAGGAGCTAGACCCACGTCACTTCAACCAGCACGAGAAGGCTAAGTTCGACGAGGCCGATGCCGCCGAGTGGCGGCAATGGATCGCCAACAACACGGTCGAGCTGGTCACCGAGGAGGAGGAGAAGAGCATCCCAAAGGACAAGATCATCTCGGTGCCCATGCGTTCGGTTCGCACGAACTGGGGGCGAGGGCTGGAGTTGGAAGCGAAGTCGCGCTTGATCATCCCTGGCCATCTCGACCCGCAGCTTGGTCTATTCAGGACGGATTCGCCTACTACTTCCCCTTTGGCTGTGCTGGTGTGTGCGTCTATCGCAATGGCGATGGATTGGACATTCGAGTGCTTCGACGTAGCGACTGCGTTCCTGTCCGGGCTGAAGCTGGAACGGGAGCTGTATGTGAGGGCTCCTAAGGACGGGCTTCCAGCCGTCGACGGTGCTGGATGGCCAGCCGTGCGACCTTATGCGTTGCTTCGCTTGCTGAAAGGGGCGTACGGTTTGACGGAGGCGCCTCGGTTGTGGTATCTCCGAGCCCGCCAGGTGTTGACGGACGAGGTCGGCTTCGTGGAGCTGCGCTGTGCTCGAGCTGTCTTCGTTTATCGGATGAACGATAAGTTGATTGCTATGTTGACCTTGCACGTCGACGACGGCATGCTGTTTGGAGACCCGCACGACCCCCAGTACCAGGAGGTGAAGGCGAACATCAACAGTCGTTTCAACATCAAGCACTGGAAGAAGGGCAACGACAAGGAGGCAGTCGCCTATCTCGGTGAGGAGTGGTGGCGCCACCCCGATCACATCGAGATCAGCATGCACGAGTACATCGGCAAGCTGACGAAGCACCCCCTTGCAAGGGGTGACGACGAGGAGCGGGAGATGACTCCCGAGGAGCACCACGACTTCCGGAGCTTGCTCCAGAAGGTGCGGTGGCCTGTCGCACGCGTGGTGCCACAGCTCGCGTATAGTGTCTCGGCGCTCGCACAGAAGGATCCGAAAGGTCGGAGGTTACTGCACCTGCGAGTGCTCAATGACATCATCGACCGGCTTCAGGACTACGACAAGAGAGGTCTTGCGACTCTCCGGATCCGCCGTGTGGACATCGAGCGCTTGCAGGTGCTCACGCTTATGGACGCTTCGTTTGCGAAGGAACCCGGCTGTAAGAGCCAGATGGGGTTCATGAGTATGATTACGGACACCCGAGTTTGAAGGAGCTAACTGTATGCTGTCTAGTGGAGTTTCAGAGCAGTACTATTACACGAGTTGTTGGATCTACGATGGCCGCAGAGTCTGCGGCTATGTCCGTGGCTTTGGATCGGCAGCTTTACCTCAGGCTGCTGATTGAGGCAATCTTGTACGGGGAGCCGCCCTTGCAAGGGGACTGGAGGCTGGCGCTGAAGGTTCCAGGGGCGCTCGTGACGGATGCGAAGTCGCTCTACGATCACACGTCCAAGATCGGCTCGATGCCGGTGTCTCGGCAGACCCTCATTGACTTGTTGGTGGCCAAGGATTTGATAGAGCAGGAGGCCATCAAGTTCAAGTGGCTGCCTAATAGCCACATGCTAGCGGACGTGCTGACAAAGGCCGTGCAGCCTAACGAGGTGCTATCGCAGTTCCTCCGCCACGGACTGTTCAGCATGGTGCCTACTGCTGAGCAAGAGGATGAGGAGGCACACCGTCTGCGGCTGCGCCGCGGACAGCGTGAGAGAGCCAAGGAGCGGAAGGCCCTGCGTCGGGTCGCCGTTCCAGGGCCTGCGAGCCCGTGAGGTCCTGATTGCGGCTGCTGATGGACCTAGTGAGGGCTACGGTGATGTATGCATATCCTTTGAGTTGATAGTCTGGAATAGTGGATCCAGACATTCGTATTCTTGTATTTATATTTTGAGCCTCAGGCCGCACTTTGCTTGAGGTGTTTCATGCATATCCTTTGAGTTGACAGTCTGGATTAGTGAATCTAGACATTCATATTTTATATTTATATCTTGAGCCTCAGGCCGCATTTGCTTGAGGTGTTTCGGCCTGTGGGCTGATATACATTATAATTGCGTGCAGCGTTTCCCTTTCGAAGGGAGCGGCATCGGGGCAGCATTGTACTCACCCAGTGTGAAGAGTGCACTCCCCTGCCCCTCTGCCGCCCGTGCCACCATGTGTGTATGTTGTACACGCTTGTCTTGTTTTGTGGCATGCACGCTGCCCGCCGCTGTTTTGGCCCTAGTCCTAGGGCCCTGGGACGCACCCGCAGTTTTGACTGCCGCGCAGTCCGAGCTAAAAGAACTGCACTGACACAAGGGTCCAAGGGTCTATCTGGCAGAGCTTTTCCCACCGGATCCGCTTCTGACGGCCCCAGGCCCCGAACGAGGCCCCCGGAGCCGCGCAAAGCAAGCAACAAACCTCCTCGAACCCGAACTTCGAGCCCCTGCCCCCCCCGGCCCCCCCCCCTCTTCCTGTTGGCCGGAACCAATGCTGTGCCACCTCGCACCCCCAGCCAGCTCCAACTCTCTCCCACCCCCCTGTCGGGCTGTCTTTTTCCTGCGCGCCCCGCGAGGCGGGCAACCTCGCGCGCGGGCGCGCGCGGTCGACAACTCGAACGTGCAACCGCAGGCGCGCACCCGCTCGACGGCCCGCGGGGAGAAGGGAGAGGAGGGGGAGGAGGGGAGGAGGAGGAGGAGGAGGGAGAGGAGGAGGAGGAGGAGGAGGAGGAGGAGGAGGAGGAGGAAGTGGGGGGAGGAGGAGGAAGAGGAGGAGGAGGAGTGGGGGGAGGAGGAAAAGAGGAGGGAGAGGAGGAGGAGGAGGAGGAGGAGGAGGAGGAGGAGGAGGGTCCTGGGCGCCACAGTGCACGTGGCCTGAGAACTGACAGGGCGCCCGGCACCATCCGGCACGCGTGCTTGCGCTACACACGGCGGGCGGCAGCCTCCCAATCGGAGGCCGCTGGACTCTCTTGTAGCCTGGGAGCAACCCCCGTGTACTTCCCTGGAGATTCTCGAGCCCCCTCCTCCTCCTCCTCCTCCTCCTCCTCCTCCTCCTTCTTGGAGCGTCCAGTGCACTCCTGCATTACGTAACTGTCAGGGGAGCACGGTGGCCGTTCGGCCACACACACGCAGAGCGGAAGTAGAGCGGATGCGCAGGCCCAAGGTGCAGGCCATGACCCTGCTGAAGCTCAACACCCCCCACTGTCACCACCCCACTCGCCCGCACGATCCCATTCCCGAACGCATCGGGCAGGGCTGGTCACACGCCTCCAGCACGTTCTCCAAGGGAGAGGTTCCCAAACAAAGCCAACAAAAACACTTTCGGCCAGTTAGAACTCAGCAAGGCGAGCTGCGAGAGAGAGCAGCCTGAAGCTTGGTAGTTTTCGGGCGGCCCGATTTGGGCCTCTCCGCGGTCCAGGGGGGCCACTCGGACGGTTTCCGCCAACGCCTGGGCGGCCCGCTGGATGATCGAAAAACAAGTGGCATCCCAACGGCCAGTGTCAGGCACGCGTTGACCCCTGGTGGAGATGTCCCAAGACTCCTGGGCAGCCTTGGACACTAGCTCATCGGCTTCATCGTTGCCCGCCGAGATGAGAGCCTCATCCTCCGAAGGAGATGGGTCCAACGGATCAGCACGAGAAGGGGTCCACGTCAAAACAATCCCGTTCTCGCGGCCAATCACGGCTAAACGAACTCGCAACCGCAGATCGGAATTGACACCGCCGCAGTGGATATGACGACGGCGGCGCCAACCTTTTAAGAGGGGCGTGCTACCAGCATCAGATTCAAAAGTCACCTGGGATGTTGCTTAGAGCAAGCTCGAATGCTAGCACATCGACCCTCGGCACCGTCTCGGAGGCCCAGCCCTGAAGGCGCGACCGCGCACGCCCAGCACAGGCCACCAACACTGCGGCAGCGCCGACACGTCGGCGACGGGGGCCGGAGGCAAGAGCTCCTCCGAAGCCATCGCCAAAGACCCTCAGAAGCCCAGACGGAGCCCTGGCCGCAATGGCGGTGGCGACATCAAGACTCGACGACAACGACGACGACCCCACCTCCCAAGACACGTCCACCCCCCCATCCATAAACACAAGGCACGTTAAAGACGCGGGAGGATTATCCCTCAGCCGCAAAGCTGGATTCGCCGCGTGCCCTGCCTGGTGACAGAGGGATGCCGAGGAGGAGGAGGAGGAGGAGGAGGAGGAGGAGGAGGGAGGAGGAGGAGGAGGAGCAGGAGGAGGAGGAGGAGGAGGAGGAGGAAGAAGACAAGGAGGAAAAAGACGACTAGAAGGAGGAGGAGGAGGAGGAGGACGAGGAGGAGGAGGAGGAGGAGGAGGAGGAGGAGGAGGAGGAGGAGAGGACGGCGTAGGAGAAGGGAGGGGAGGGGGGGAGGAGGAGAGGGAGGAGGGGAAAAGGTGGAGGAGGAGGAGGAGAAGCAGAAAGAGGAGGGGGAAGAGGAGGAAATAGAGACATTCTGGCGATTATACCATCTCGTAGGATCCCGCCACCCTGCCGCTTGGCACGGAGTGGGCAGATCCCCAGGTCCTTTGCCTAACCCCCTGAGCCTCAGCCCTCACGCCTGAAGAGGTTTGCAAGGCCTGGCCCCCAAGTTCTCAAAACTCCCAGGGCTCGGCGCATCTTCCCGCGTGACATTTTTTCGGGCCCAAGAGGACTCCAAAACGAGCCCAGAGGGCCCCAAGAGGCCCCCAAGTCGGTCCAAGAGGGCCGCGACTCGCCGAATGATCGCCCGGGCTGAATTCATTGATTTTCCGTACGTGCTTGAAGGTTTATGGCGCTCTCGCCTTTTCGGCTTCCCGGCGCTCCAAGATGGCCAACAGGCCCCAAAGAACGCCCCAAGACGGCCCCAGAGGCCCCCAAGAGGGCTCCAAGACGGACCAAGAGGGCCCCAAGACGACCCAAGAGGCCCCCAAGAGGGGCCCAAGAGGGCCCTAAGACGGCCCCGAAAATCTGAGCCTTCCGCCCCATGAGGCGCCCAGGAGGCCCCAAGAGGCCCCTAAGAGGCCCTCAAAGGCCCCCACGGGGCCCTGACAGGCCCCTGGGTACCCCAGATGCCAAAAAGAGTCCCCCAGAGGCCTCAAAACAGCCCCCTGAATGGCCTCGACGAGATCCCACTGACCATTCGAGAGGCCTCAAACCCACAACCCAGGCACGGTAGCGGGATGGGCCGGAGGCCATTAAATATAGTAGCGCGCCACCCCCTGAGCTCGATGAGCACCGCGGCGAAGAAGAGAAGGAGGCCCACCCTGAGGCCAGCCGAGAAGCTGGTGGAGCACGACGAAAGCGAACGTGATACCGCCAGACGAGCCCCTTCACTATGAAGATGCGCACCCCTCCTAAGCCAAGCAACCGAGAGCGGGCACACCTTGAATTATGTGAGAAGCGCGCCACAACTGAAGGAACGAGGAAGATGAAGCCCACACAGAGAGCCTAGGCATGTGCGGAAACCGCGGCGCCACGCCCACATCTCAGAAAACGCCTGCCAATCCACCAACGAGCGAGGCACCCACGAAACTGATGGCACGAACGTGGCACTACGCACGGCATTCTGACGAAAGCATGGAGCCATGCCCAAGCACACGAATACGGCGTTGAACTCCACATGCACATGAATTGACAGCCTGCCTGAACTATATCCAAGCGGCCCTGGACACTCCAGGCCTTCACCCGGCAAGGTATAAGAGCAACCCGTAAGCCATGGGGAAAAAGGAAGATTACAAGAACAAGCAGCTTACTGCCAAGAAAACAAACAGGAATGCATCACTGAAGAAAACCCCCGTCATTGCACCCAAAAGGCTTGAAGTACATACCCCATTTGCGTGAAAAAGGCAACAGCTGACACCTCACCACATACCGTCTGGGCACCCCAGGCCCCTTCCCCGGTACGGTACAATGCAAATCCGGGGGCCGCGGGCACTGCTAAAAGGAACAGCGCCACGAGCCTGCCACGACAAGGAAATGGATTGGTGAAGAACCCCAAGCGACACCATCACGAGTGGTGCCAATGAGGCCGCGGGCCGCGGGTACTGATCGAAGGAACCGCGCCGTGAGACATGCCACCGCAAGGCATGGACTAAGTGACGAACCCCAGGCGGTAAAGTTGCAGCTTGTGCCAACGGAACCGCAGTGCCAGGCATAAGTCGGGCCCGTCCCCCTACAGGGGGATTGTCGACGAAAAATAAAAAATACCCCCAAAATAATCAAACAATAATCCAGAAATGGTCTGGGGACTATTTGTGGAATATCTTTTGACCATGTAGGGGCATTTTTGGGGTACTTTTCATTTCTCGTCGAAAGCCCCCCTGTTGGGGGACAGGCCCGACCTACTGCCAGGCCGAGACGGCGCACCCGCCCACACCCGCCCTGCTCCGCGGACGCGAGGGGCTGCGCACGCGCGTGGGGCAGCCACGTCGCCCCCCGCTCGCCACGAGAAGGCGCGAGGCCCGAAGTCGCTGACGCCCCCTCCGGGAGCAGAGGAGGGAGGAGGAGGGGGGGGAGGGAGGAAGAGGAGGCGAGGAGGAGGAGGAGGAGGAGGAGGAGGAGGAGGAGGAGGAGGAGGAGGACGAGGAGGAGAAGGAGGAGGCGGAGGAGGAGGAGGGAGGAGGAGGAGGAGGAGGAGGAGGAGAGAGAAGGAGGAGGAGGAGGACGAGGAGGAGAAGGAGTAGGCGGAGGAGGAGGAAGACGAGGAGGAGGAAGACGAGGAGGAGGAGGAGGAAGACGAGGAGGAGGAGGAAGAGGAGGAGGAGGAGGAGGAGGAGGAGGAGGAGGAGGAGGAGGACCTGAACTCGCTGACGCCCCATCCGGGAGCAAAGGAGGAGGAGGAGGACCAGAGAAAACCAAGGAGGCATCAGCGAAGCTGCAGTACACCCTGCCGTCCCAAGTTTCCACTCCACCACAAGGAACGCACCCCTGAAAGTCCAGCACGATTGGGCCCACTTGGGCGAGGGGCCAGGTTTGAAAAGGGACTGTCTTCTGGCACGTCATCGGGAGCTCGGAGAATCTGCGAAGTGTCCAGCGAGATCCCTGTTCGGAGAAGGAGCGCTCCCCCACCCGCGCAACTGCTGCACAAGTTTGCACTTTTGTGGCCACGAGCTTCGAGGAAGTCTCGAGCGACAGCTCCATTTTGGAGGAACAACCCGCCCTGGATCCGTGCGACGCTACATGTGTGGACGTTTCGGGCGTCGAGATTGAGCAAAGTCACTCGCGAGAGCCCCGTTTTGAAGAGGACAATCCTCAGACATTGCGTGCCAAAGTCAATACGCGCGGCGCTGAGGCGAGAGCCCCCTTTTGAAAACGCCCAGTGCCCCTTGCCTGAAACTGCTGCAAGAGTTTGACACGGATGTGAATGTGCGCGGCGCGCAGGCGAGAGAACCCTGAGAGATCCGACGCCACGAGGGACATGCGACATTAGGAGGAACCACGACGGGAGCCCTGGACCCGATTGTTCTGCGGCATGCCTCGAGCCAGATCGATCCGTGATGGCCCCCGGGCCCGCAGCAGGGCGAGGACGCCCAGCGTGAGCACGGTGCAGCGCCCAGCCTTCCTCGAGGGCGCGGGCCGAACACACACGAGAGGCCGAGGAAGGGAGGAGGGAGGAGGAGGAGGGAGGAGGAGGAGGAGAGGAGGAGGAGGAGGAGGAGGACCATGAGGAGGAGGAGGCGGAGGAGGAGGAGCGGGAGGAGGAGGAGGAGGAGGAGGAGGATGAGGAGGAGGAGGAGGAGGAGGGGAGGAGGAGGAGGAGGAGGAGGACCGGCCTCGACCCCCACCGCGCGGAGCCGACCGAGCGTGGTCGCCGCTCACGCCTCGTCTGGCGCGGCCTCTCGGCACCAGTCCGCGGCAGGGCCTGGCGGCAGCGGGCAGGGCAGGGAGAGACGAGGCGGCCGCCTCGCGCAGGGGGCGCGGGCTGTGCGCCGGGAGGCGCTGCCACGCCTTCGACTGGTGGCTGCCCTGCGCTCGAGATCGCGCGCGCGTGCAAGGCACGGCACGCTTGCTCGTGATGTTCGCCGTGCATGTGTCAAGTTGGTAGAGCGGAGGAGAGGCAGTCCTCTGAGAAGGCTAAAGAGAAAACGGAGGAAGACGGGGTGAGGAGGAGGCGGGAGGAGGGAAAGAGGGAGAGAGAGAGAGAGGGAGGAAGAGAGAGAGAGAGAGAGAGAGAGGAAGAGAAATGAGAGGGGAGGGGCATGAGGAGAGGAGGATGAAAAGATGCTGATGTTGATGATGATGACGAGGAGGAAGAGCAGGAGGAGGAAAAGGAGGAGGAGGGAGAAGGTGATGCGGAGGGGGACTAGGATGAGTAGTAATTCGTCAGCCCAGCGGGCCAAAGGCGTGCTAATACATTCAGTAACAGGTTTCGAATATTTCTTGTTCGCGCGCGCGGGGCCGCCCCTGGAGGTCCCCGGGCGGCAAGTACCTGCGCGTCACGACCACCCCTGGGCCAAGGATGTTTTGTTCCTTCTTGGCGTCGCCTGTGGAGCTCCCAAGGGGGCTCCAGGAGACCCAGGGCGCCCTGGGAATCGGCTCAAGAGGGTGCCAAGACGAGCCCTTTGTGTCCACGACGGCTTAGGATGTCCTCAAGACGCCTTCAGATGTCGTCAAGACGACCTAGGCGTGCTCCCAAACAGCCCGATGTCGCCTCCAGACGGCCCAAGAGGCGGCCAAGAGGCTCCTCAAGAGTCAGACGGCCCAAGAGGCGGCCAAGAGGCTCCTCAAGAGCACCTGAAGAAGCGGACAAAGAACCCAAGATCGGCCAAAGAACACTAAGGAACCTCCCAAGACAACCCCGAGGTGCCCCCCAAGAGGCCCCCAATCTGCTCCAAGAGCCGCCAAGAGACACCCGTCGGAGCCCCCACGAGGCAACACGCCCCCCAGAGGCCTCCCGCAGGCTCCCGGGAGGCTCCAAGTGGTCCCCAAGAGCTCCTGGGGGGCCCAATGGGGCTCCCGAGCGGTCCCATGACGCCGCAAGAGATCCCCAGGACTCCCCAGGAAGCCTCAACAATGCCTCCCGGACGCCACCGAGAGGCTTCGGAGAGACTCCAAGGCACCTCCAGGGAGTAGCATTTTGACGACGACCCTGTTTGGCCCAAGAAGTGCCACAAGAAGCCATCGAGCCAGTTTTTCAAAGCCATCGTGCGATTTCCTCCCTCTCTTCCTCAAGTCCTTTCCTTATAAATAACTCCTCCCTGACGTACCCCGAGGCGGGTCGGTAGGGAAGGCTGGGCGATCCGCCTGAGACTCCCTCACCATGTATGATCCTTGAGCTGGGAATTTGCAAGAGTTCACGGAAGGAGGGCGAGCAATTTTCACAATGTGGCTCTCGACATGGCGCCGTGCACAGTCGTCTTAAAGATTTGCGCGAGCTTCGCGGATGGAGGCCGGGCTGTTTCCAAAATGTGTCTCTCGCCTTAGCGCCAGCGCACAGGTGGTTCTTGCTGCAACGCCGCGCACAGTCGTTCGAAGAGTTCACAACAGCTTCAAGGATTCTCATGACTGGCGTCCCAGGAACGGTGTTATAGCAGGATGTAGAACTGACAGGGCGCAACAGTCACGTTGATTCGCGGTGCTGAAGTCCAAGGAATGGCGTTCTCGCGCAATTCAGGATCGCTAAGGCGCAACAGTAACGCTGATTCGCGGCGTTCGGTCCCAGTAGTGGTGTTGCAGCACGGTTCAAGATGTTCGAACGAGTGTCAACCAACGGGGCAAGTGAAAATAAGTTCTTGTGGGAGCCTTTGGAAGGGGAAGTTGGAGGGAGGGGTTATTGCAACATCGTTAGTGAGTCTTGGGTTTGCACTGGCCCTGTTCCTTCTCATCCTGCTAAAAGGTGGTTCTTGCTGCAACGCCGCGCACAGTCGTTCGAAGAGTTCACAACAGCTTCAAGGATTCTCATGACTGGCGTCCCAGGAACGGTGTTATAGCAGGATGTAGAACTGACAGGGCGCAACAGTCACGTTGATTCGCGGTGCTGAAGTCCAAGGAATGGCGTTCTCGCGCAATTCAGGATCGCTAAGGCGCAACAGTAACGCTGATTCGCGGCGTTCGGTCCCAGTAGTGGTGTTGCAGCACGGTTCAAGATGTTCGAACGAGTGTCAACCAACGGGGCAAGTGAAAATAAGTTCTTGTGGGAGCCTTTGGAAGGGGAAGTTGGAGGGAGGGGTTATTGCAACATCGTTAGTGAGTCTTGGGTTTGCACTGGCCCTGTTCCTTCTCATCCTGCTACCTCTGTTCCTCCTAATCGTCCTCCTCCTCCCCTAATCTTCCTCTCATCATCCTCCCCGTCCCCCACCCCTTGCAAACAGCCGCGTGGACCGCGCACGTCAGGTGCTTCTTCCTCGTCCGTTTCCTCCTCCTCCTCCTCCTCCGCCGCCTTCTCTTTCTCCTCCTCTTCTTTCTCCCCTCCTTCTCCTCCCTCTCCTCCTCCTGAGACTTCCTCCTCTTACTCCTCCTCCTCCTCCTCCTCCTCCTCCTCCTCCTCCTCATCATCATCATCATCATCACCATCATCCTGCTGCTGCTGCTGCTGCTGCCACTCATCCTCCTCCTCCTCTTCCTCCTCCTTATCCTCGTCCTCCTCCGCGTTCTCCTCCTCCTCCTCTTCCTCCTCCTCCTCCTCCTCCCTCCCTCCTCCTCCTCTCCTCCTCCTCCTCCCTCCTCCTCCTCCTCCTCCTCCTCCTCCTCCTCCTCCTCCTCCCTCCCCCTCCCCCTCCTCCCTCCTCCTCCTCCCTCCTCCTCCTTCCTCCTCCTCCTCCCTCCTCCTCCTCCTCTCCTCCTCCTCCTCCTCCTCCTCCTCCTCCTCCTCCTCCTCCTCCTCCTCCTCCTCCACCCATCCTTTCCACACTCGCGCCTCTGCGCTGCTACCCACGCACATCAAGCTGGCGGAGGGACAACACATAGAGGAGAGGAGACAAGCACAATTTCTTCTTGCTCCTTGCGTTCGCATGCATAGACCGCTACCCTGCAAAAAGAAAGGTCCAAACTTACACAGGACGGCTCCAGTCTTCGGAATGTCTCCAGGGCGAACATTCATTGGCGATAAGCCCGACAACGGCACAAGCAAAGCACGTACAAGCTCCATGAAACCCACGATTGCCCAGACAACACCGCAGGGGTCCGCGACAACCACCCCCGAACAGCAGCTCAATGGTAACTGCTTCACCTCCAACGCACCTCACGCACCGCCTCAGGAAAACGGCCGCCGCCCAGCGGAACCACGTTGGCGACGAACACTCGGGCAAACGACAGCGGTGAAACAGGATGGGCCGGCGGAACGAGCGAAACGATCAAAATCGGCGGGCCCCCTGCGAGCCCTCGCCGTGGTAGGCTTCGAGAATACAGTCGGGGCCCTGAAGAAGGAACCCTTTTCGTTGGGGAGGGGCTCCGCGTTCCTTAAGTGTTTCGCAGCTTGCCTCAGGTTTTCCTTATGTTTTCGATCGGAAATCGAGGTTGAACTTATGGGAACAAGGGGCCTCGTTCCTTATTTAGGGTTCCTTAGGTCAACGCCTCGACTGTATGCGATGAGCGAGGACCATGCGCACATGCATGCTGAGAGCGGCCTCGCCCATTCCGCCGGCCCCCGCAGGCCAGGACTGCACAACAGCTCCTGGCGCGCGTGGCAGTGCTGGTGGCTTGCGCTCTCGACTCCACGACAGCCTTGTTCCATCACACCCCTCGCGCATTTCCTGCTCCATACTCTCCCGGCGCATCTGGGAATACACCTGATCTGCGGTCTCGGGCCCTTGCGGCACGCGAGCAGACGAGTGAGTTGGGCCTCCAGGCTCAGGGGATAGGCCCAAGTACGAATGGTTTGCATGTCTACTCTCCTGGAAACTTCAATTCGGCACACCCCTCGCGCACTTCGTGCATGTCGGGCTCTCACCTGGCTCCGGGGACGGCTTCTTGGAGCCTCCACTCGGCACATCCTTTGCGCACTTCGTGCCCCATGAACCCCGACAGGTCCTCAACTGGCCCCCAGGGTCGCACAAACCCGCAAGGGACGCCAAGACGACCCCAAGAGCGTTGCAACGATTGGTGCCACCCCTCGTCGAGGCAGTACCCCCAACACCCACTGATTGCAAACTCTGCGTGCAAATTTCCCCCTGAAGGCCCTCGCCGTGACTCCCGCTCTGCGAGCTCAGCTCGGCGGGCCCCCTGCAGGCCCCGTCGCAGGGGTAGGCTTCGAGACTATATGACGAGATGATGGCGAGATGAAGCAGATGAAGCATGAGAAGAAGATGATGAGATGACGAGATGATGATATGAGTAGAGTGATATGAAAATGATGATGACAATGACGATGATGATATGAATATATGACATGAGTACTACGATGCTGATGATATATGACGTTGGTGATGACGAGATGGTATGAATATATGAGTAGAAGACGCATGCGTGAAAGGCATGCTAAGAGCGGCATCGCGCATTCCGCCGGCCTCAAGATGACCGATGTTATGAACTCTCTCCTGGGGGCCGTAAAGCTACAGGTGCGACAGGCTGCGGGTGCTAGGCCCACGCGCAAGTGACAGATCCTGGGACATGTAAAAACACCAGTGAGATGCTCCCTCAGGGCTTCGAAAGCATTGCTTCGGCGCACCTCTCACACACTTCCTCTCTGGCAATATTCTGGGGTCCGGCAATATACTAGTGAGCAGCGCCTTCATGGCTACGACGCTGCGATTTCGGCCCACCCCTAACGCATTTCCTGGTCTACACTATACTGGGACATGTGAAGTTACGAGTGGTCTGCGCTCCGAGGGCCACACCAGGCCCAATTCTACACACCCCTCCAGCATTACCTGTCCCACACTCGATTCGGACACGTGAAAATACGAATGATCTGCGCTCTCAAGCTCCTGGGACATGTGAACAAACAAATGATTTGGGCCTCGAGCCTCCTGGGAGGCATAGAAATAGCCTGAAGAAGAACCCAACCATATGCAGCTGCGAGTGCCGCGAGGGAGAGCAGACGAAGGCGGGGGGCGCGCAAACTCCGAGTAGCGCACGCGGTATACTCTTCTTCCACGGAACGTGTGAAGGGTGTGCCGACATGAGTCAGGAGGACTCCTGCGAACGTCGCCATTAGGGCCTTCCGTGGAGCTCCCTATGGGGCCGCGAAGCGTGTGAGGGGTGTGCCGAAATGGGGCGGCGGTGCCACGCGGACGCTCCCGCTGGGGCCTTCGGTGGAGCTCCTTATGAGGCCACGAAACGTGCGGGGGGTGCGCCGACATGAAGCGGCGGTGCCATACGGACGATCCCGCTGGGGCCTTCGGTGGAGCTCCCTCTGGGGCCACGAAACGTGTGAGGGGTGTGCTGAAATGGGGCGGTGGTGCCATGCGGACTCTCCCGCTGGGGCCTTCGGTGGAGCTCCCTTCCCTATGGGGCCACGAACCGTGTAGCGGTATGCCAAAATGGGGCGGTGGTGCCATGCGGACGCTCCCGCTGGGGCCTTCGGTGGAGCTCCCTATGAGGCCACGAGCCGTGTAAGGGGTGTGCCAAAATGGGGTGGCGGTGCCATGCGGACGCTCCCGCTGGGGCCTTCGGTGGAGCTCCCTCTGGGGCCACGAAACGTGTGAGGGGTGTGCCAAAATGGGGCGGCGGTGCCATGCTGACGCTCCCGCTGGGGCCTTCGGCGGAGCTCCCCATGGGGTCACAAACAGTGTGAGGGGTGTGCCGAAATGGGGCGGTGGTGCCATGCGGACGCTCCCGTTGGGGCCTTCGGTGGAGCTCCCTGTGGGGCCACGAGCCGTGTGAGGGATGTGCCAACATGGGGCGGCGGTGACGCATGTAACCGCTGCCACGTTGGCCTTCGGTGGAACTCCCTGTGGTGCCCCGAACCGTGTGAGGGGCGCGGCGCTGACGATGGCGATGGTGATGATCATGATGATGTGGATCATGACGATGGCGATGATGATGACGATGATGGCGATGACGATGACGATGACGAGGCGGATGGGAGGAGGGAGGAGGGAGAAGGGGGGGGAGGACGGGAGGTGAGGTGAGGTGACGCGGGGCGCTGTCTCTTCAAAATGAGGACCCAACACCACAGGATGGTGGTGAAATACAAATGGTTTGCCCTTCAATTTTGATGGGGACCTCAATTCGGCACGCCGCTCACACACTTCGTGAATGTCTGGCGCTCAGCTGGCCCCCGAGACGGCTCCTTCGAGCCTCAATTCGGCACACCCCTCACGCCCAGTGGACCCCAAAAGGCCCTTCGCTGGCCTCCAAGACCGCCTAGTCCCTCAAGGGGCGCAACACACACACCCCAAAGAAACATTGCACCGATTGGTACCGACCCTCGCCGAGGCAGCACTCCTAACACCCACGGGCTGCAACAGCTGCGTGCAAGCTCCCCCTTGGGGGCCCGCCGTGACTCCCGGTCTGCGATCTCAACAGCAAGCAGAACAAAGCAGGAAGAGCACGAGGAGGAGGAGGATGGGGGGGGAGGAGTGGCGAGGCACGGCAAGGTCCTGCGGAGCACGTCCTCGTGCAGGCGGGCCCAGTCCTGGCCACCGCCGTCCTCCCTCCCCCCCCCCATGCGCCGCCGACCCAGGGCCCTGGCCCAGCCTCCACCTCCCCATCCCAGCCTCAGGTCCTCCCCCCTCCTTCCTCTCAGCGTCCCCCCGCCTTCCCCGGGCTCTCCTCCGTCGCCCCAGTCCCTGCCAGCCCCCTTCTCCCCTGCTTCCCCCCTCCCCTCCCTCCCAGGACCTCGGCCCTCCCCTTCCTCCCTCCGCTCCCGTCCTGCTCCATTCCCACCCCTCGCTCCCTCCTCTTCCCCCCGCCCTCCCCTCCCGCATCTCCGGGGCCCGCCTGCCATGACTGCGGCCCTCCCACCTTCTTGCCCCGCCCTGCGCTGCCGAGGACACGCGCACGGGGGGGGGGGTCACGGCCGACGGGAGGCGGGGAAGGGCAGAGGAGGGCATCGGGAAGACGAGGGGAAGACGGGGGAGGAAGAGGTGGAGGGGGCATCTCGTTGCACTCCCCGGCTGGATGCCGAATGCGCCCAGAGGTCGGATGGGGGGGGGGAGGAGGGGGAGGGCCACGAGGAGGGGGAGACGAAGGGTAACGGGGGGGGAGAGGGAATACGACGGGTGAGCGAACAAGGAGAATCGCGAGGGGAGGAGAGAGAGAGAGAGAGAGCTGCTCAGAGAGCTCAATAGGAGGGCGATGGGAGGAGCAGCGCGGAGGGGTGGCGCGAGGGAACGCACCCGGGGTAGGATCGGAACTTAGGGGCCCGCGGACGTGGCGCAGGCTGTGCTGCTTCTTGCGGGACGCCGGCTCGGCAGGGCAGCCGCCCAGGGGATGTCATTGGCCTGACACGCCTGGTGGGTCTGGCGTCGGAGAGAATACATTGGCGCAAGCGCCAGGCGCGGGAAAAAAAAACGCCGAGGGCCTGCGCCTGCAGCGTCCGCGGCCGTGAAACGCTGTGACGGGCGGGGACGCTGACGGCCACACAGTGAGCTTGCTCAGCCCTCAGAGCGAATTGGCTGTGTATATTAGCGCAGTGCTACGCAGTGATCCTCCAGGCTGGCGAACATGGAGTGGGGACGATGCACGAAACGAGGGGGCACGAAGCGGAGCAGCAAGATGAGGGCGGAGCAGGAGGAGACCAGAGGGAGGACCGGGAGGCGATGGGGCATGGACAGCACGATACAGAAGGAGACCAGGGGGAGGACCGGGAGGCGAGGAGGGAGACCAGCAGGATGGGGAGGAGCGGGGAGTGGCAGAGAGAGGTGGAGGAGGAGGGGGAGGACGGAGGAGGAGGAGGAGGAGGAGGAGGAGGAGGAGGAGGAGGAGGAGGAGGAGGAGGAGGAGGAGGAGGAGGGAGAAAAATGAGGAGGAGGAGGAGGAGCAGGAGGAGGAGGCGGAGGGGGAGAGCAAGCAGGACGGAGAGGAACAGGCATCCTCCGCCTCCCCCGCCTCCTCCCCGCTCCCTTCTTGGACCTCCCGGGGGGCCGTCGAAAACCTCTCCGACGCGCCCGCAGACCGAGACGGAGCTCCTCCCACGCCACGCCGCGCGGCGGCCCCGACGACGGCCCCGAAACAGGTGACCGGCCGCGCGCCCGGCCTGCGCCACGCGAGACGCGAACGTCCCAAGGGCTGGCCCGCCCCGCACCCCTGGGCGCGTGCTCCTGGACGCCCCCCCCCTGCAGTCGGGGCGTTGACCTAAGGAACCCCAAATAAGGAGCGAGGCCCCTTTTTACCATACGTTATAAGTCGATTCCCCATCGGAAAGATGAGGACAACCTGAGGCAAGCTGCGAAACAATTGAGGAGCACGGAGCCCCTCCCCAACGAAAAGGGTTCCTTCTTCAGGGCCCCGACTGTACAGCCGACAGCTGACAAGTGGTCGCGCGCCTGCCTGGGGGGTTCCAAGGGCTCCCAGCTTCGCGCTGCGCGCTGCGCGAAGCGCGAAAGGCGAATCACGTCGCGCTCTCGCGCCGCCTCCCAGGGGAGAAGAGGAGCGCGAAGCGCGAATAACTTCGCGCCCTCGAGGGCGCCCTTGGGGGTTCTAAGGCAAAACCAGGGCGAAGATCAAAATTCGGGCGAAGGTGACTCGGAAATCTCTGAGACCCCGGGGTTTGGGAGGACGTTCCGAGCGCCGCGGCCTTCTCGGAGCGTTGCGGAACGCTCTGAGAGCGTTCTGGAACGCTCTGGAACAGATTTATCCTCGTCCCAGCCCCGTCCGACCATGGCACATCCGCAGCCAGCCCATGAGTTCAAATGCCATTACATTCGAAGGGGAGTGGATGGAGCCTGGCTTGGCCGGTTTTTCGTGGCGGAGGTTCAAGACTCGGCTGTGCTGACTGCTGCCCTGGGCTGGTCTGGCCCCCGTCGTGTGCGTGGGACGTCCTCGCAGTCTGCCCGAGCTGGCCCCGAGTTTGGTCCCTGGTTCGGCCAAGAGGTTCTGACAGCCTGCTTGGTTTGGCCAAGTTTGGGGGCCAACTTCGCAAGAGAAGTCCCGACCACTTTGCCCGGTGCTCGACCCTTCGTCTGGGGCCAGTCTCGCGGGAGAGGCCCTCACACCTGACCCAACACAGCGGGAAGCAATGCAGCAGAGGCCCCCCAACAGACCCCAGGGGCCCCCAAGACAGCCCAGGAGCAACTTTCCCAGTATGCTCCCGCTCCGTTCTCCTGCCCCGCTGCCCCCCCCGATCGATGACATCGAGCGAAACACTCACACGCGCGGTGGCTGCTGACACTCCGAATCCATTCTGCGTTCCTGCATCATGCGTGGAATAACTGGTCGTTCGCGCATGTGGCAGCCACCGAGAATACCAACGTTATTGCGAGCACTTGACCCACATTGAGTTCCATGGTCAAGGTGAAACGCGGAGACATGAGGTACCGAACGACTCTGCACCACTAACTTGCTGAAGCGCGCGTTGGCTCTAGGTATTCCCAGCGTAGTGCCTTTTTGTTTTGCATTGTGCACGCATCTAATGTTTGGCGTCTTCTCTTCCATCCTCCTTCTCCTCCACCATTCCGTCCCTTGTCCTCCGCCCCCTTCTTCCAATCCCCCTTGTCCTCCTCTTCCTCCTCGTCCTTCTCCTCCTCCTCCTCCTCCAGAAACGGCCCCAAACCCTGACCCACCCGACAAATGCCGAAACACACCAGACAACTTTCTCAGCTTGTTGCTTCTCATCCTGGAGGAGGCGCAGAACACTGAGGAGTAGCACAAGAGACAAGAGACCCCCGGGAACATCCAAAACCTCGGCAGGGAAACCTTCGAGTCTAGAGACAGAGCACGAGGTGAAGGAGCAGGAAGAGGGGTGAGGATGAAACCTAGGAGCAGCTCAGAAATACCAATCATAACCATGATGCTAAAACTGATGAGAGGCAACACATTCGAACCACCAGCAGGAGCAGGAACAGGAGGAAAGCAACGAGCAGTGTAAAGCGGATGCAGGATATGCATATATATATATACACATATATATAATGAAACCGAGGGGTGGATAGAGAGGAGGAGGAGGGATGAGGAAGAGGAGGGATGACGGAGGATGGGCGAGGGACCGGAAGAGAGGGCGAGGATCAGAGACAGCGGCGGTCGAAGAATCCAGCCTTCCAGGCACCTCTGGGCAGGGTCGACCTTCGCCCAAGGCACGGGCCTCGACCCGAGGGCCTCTCGCGCGGGGGAGGGGGGAGGAGAGGGGGGCCTCGAGGACCCTCTCGGCGTCCCAGGATCCTCCCGCGAGGCTCCCCAGGTCACCTCCCCTCGCCGTTCCCGCCCTTCCTTCCCGCTCCCCCTCCTGTCCCCTCCCCCGCCCCCCCCTCTACAATTACAGCTTATGAAGACTACTCTCATCTCTCCCCTGATTCTGTCCGGAAGATGATCCCGCCCTCTCCGCGTTTTGCTCTCAACAAACAGAACTGGACACAGCTGGTCGTTCCTGTGGTGTTTGGCCATGCAACTGTCTTCGGTGCTTCAAAACGATGTTCCCGCTGCAGCGTGGGCCACACTTTCGGATCGGCGCGTTGCTCCCGTCGTCCCTGTCGCCCCAGCGTGGGCAACTCTTCTGGATCCGAGCCCTTCCTGCTCGTTGTCGCCCTCTCATTTCCCCTCCCCCGCCTTCCCCTGGTCCTCCTGCGCCTCCCGCTCCTTCCACTTCAGTTCCTGCTGCTACTGCTGTTCGTCCTCGTCCTCCTTCTTCTTCACCCTCTTCATTTTCCTCCTCCTCCTCCTCCACCTGCTCACCCGCCTCCTCCTCCGCCTCCTCCTCCTCCTCCCACCTGCGCAGCTCCTGTTCCGATTGCGTATCGCACGATGGGGTCTCTTTTGGAGCTCCCGGTCCCTTATGACACTCATCCGCGGATAGAGAAACAATCAGCACAGTGGCCAGGGATGGGCGGGAGGGGCAGGATGTCAGATATGGCGCGAGCGCACCGAATTGGCCTGCCTCCCGCGCCCCTCCCCTCCCCCCTCTTCCTGCCCAAGCCCGCCCCCCCTGGCTTCCCCCGCCCGCCCCCATCAAATCCCCTCGCCTTCCCCGCCCTTCCCACCCGCCCCCTTCCCGTCCCCCCCTCCCGTCCCCCCCTCCCGTCCTCCCTCCTCTCTCCCCTGCCTCCCCTCCCCTCCCGTCCCTCTCCCCCTCCCCCCCTGTCCTCCCCCCCTACCTCTCCCCCCCCTACCTCCTCCCCCCCCCCCAGCCTTCCCCCCGCCCCTCGACGCCGCTCCTCCGTCCCCCCCTCCGCCCTCCCCTCCCGCCCTCCCCTCCCCTCCCCCCCTGCCCCGTCCCCCCTCGCCCGCCGAGGGCCAAGCCCGGGCTCCGCCCGAGCGCGCCAGGAAGGCAAAAAAACACCCGCGGGGCCGCGCCCTCACGCGCGCCAGGGCCCCAAGCGGCCGCCCGGGGCCAGCTCGTCTGCAGCCTGGCGGCGCCCGCAAGACGAGCGCGAGATCGGGCCGGCGTGCCTCGATATCGAATCGGATCGATCGGATCGAAGTGGACTCGTCCCTCGTCGCTCTCCTCCTCGTCCTCCTGTGCCCTAGGGCCTAGGGCCCTAGGGACTGCAGGTCTCGTTGTCCTCCGCGCCATCCATGTGAATATGAAAGGGGGGCGGATCCGACGGCAGGCTTGAGGACGTTCTCGCAGCTTTCCGAAGGTTTCCAGCCTCGGGATGCCGGAACCGCACAGCAAACACTGGCTCTCCTGGCGCAACATGCCCAGCTGTTTGAAGAGCTCACCAGCTTCGGGCAGACGGTGGCTGCTTCTCACGTTGGTGGCCCTCGCCCGAGAATTCTTCACACGACTTGGTCTTCACGGGCTCGAGGTTCCAGCATACCTTTTGAAACTCTGACTCTCGCCTGCGCCAGCGCTACGCTGCATGACACACGACTTGACCTTCGTCCGTGTTGTTGTTATGTGGGTCGATGGCGGCTTCCTCTCAAAGACAAGATGTCTTGTAAGGTTGAGGCGGCGGTATATCAAACCAATCGGTGATGCACACTCAAAGTCGAAGACAGTAATCAGCACGCAGGCCAAAGGACGCACTCATCGTCGTTTGAAGGCGCACGTCGTGATGAAAAGTGCTAGGCCGTTGCAACCTTCAGAAGGGATTGTCTCCTTCCAACGCTATGCCGTGCAACGCGAGGCAATGCAGCGCAAACAACTTCAAAACAACACAAAGCCACGCACCGCAAGAAACTCGAAGCAGAGCAAAGCAGTGCATCGCAATACATTGCGAACTCATCTAATGCAACACTGAAAAATTTCGAAGCAAACGAAGCAACGCAAAACAACACTACACTCAGCAAACCTGCGCAACTCCATGCAGCGCATCGCCTTACAGCGCCATGCTACGCAGAGCAACACACTGCCATCCGAAGACATGAAGCCCGATGCAAGACAACGCACGCGAAGCAGCGCGAACCAACGCAACATAAAATAATCAGAGACACGCACTGCCATATGACGGGCTTGACATATTTTGGCGTCCCTGTTGCAACCCCTTGTCCTCAGAGCACCGGCCGGGCAGCGCACAGCAGCAGCCTTCGCGCGACCACGCAACGCCGCATCAGTTCGCCCCTTGTGGCACGCTCGCCACTTGACGGAGCGTCAGAGAAGCGGAAGAGCACCCTGTCTGCCCCGAGCAGGCTCTGAGCCTGACAGGCCAGAACCCCAGAGGCATGCGAAACATGACGGCATCACCCTGACTGTTGGCGGCGCGCACGAGGGGGTGGAGGGAGGGGGGAGGGCTTCTTAGAAGGAGGCTGCTTCTTACAGGGCGCCGGCCTTACATCTGCAGAGAAGGCCCGCGACCTCTGAGAAGCAGGGGGAAAGCTTCTTAGAAGCCCCCCTCCCTCCCCCCCACCCCCCCTCTGCACGTGGCTGAGAATGCAGGCACCCACCTGGATCGAGTCTTCGCTCTGCGAGCCAGCCTGGGCCCCCCCGCCCAGCGTCGGGCGCACGCGCGCGCCGGCCAGCAGCACCCGCGAAGGGGCGAGAGAGGCGGCGGGCAGGCGAGGGGTCGTGCCGGCGGTGTCGCCGCCTTCGCTCGTTCGGTCGGCGGGCCGCTCCTGCACTCCTCCTCCTCCTCCTCCTGCTCCTCCTCCTCCTCCTTCTGCTCCTCCTCCTCCTCACTCCTCCTCCTCCTGCTCCTCCTCCTCCTCCGCCTCCTCCTCCTCCTCCTCCTCCTCCTCCTCCTCCTCCTCCTCCTCCTCCTCCTCCTCCTCTGTCCCAGGTCACGGACCTGGGACCGACGAAGAAAATGAGCATGAGGCGCTCCGCCGGCCAGCACGACGAGCACTCGAGGGTACCCCTCCCCCGAGGATGCACAAGAGCGTCCAAGCAGCGGGGAGAACGCAGGGTGCCCTCCCCGAACCGACCTCGGTCTTATGCCTCGGTCCGACTGTATTGAACACCTCCCGGGAACAACGATCAGCGGAGGCCTTGGCGATGTGACGACTGATGCTGCACGCGTTGCCCGGCCTCGCGCCGATGATCTCCTGCTGGCGCATCGTCTCCCCGCCCGTCAGGGCCTGTTCGAGGCCCTCGGGAGGGCCGCTCGGCCGAGGCAGCGGCGCGGCCCAGGAGCTCTCCGTGAAGGTCCTGGAGTAGTTTTAAGTCGGGCCTGTCCCCCTACAGGGGGATTTTCGACTAAAATAGAAAATACCCTCAAAATAATCAAAAAATAATCCAAAACTAGTCTGGGGACTATGTTTGGAGTATTGTTTGACCTTTTTGGAGCATTTTTAAAGTATTTCTTATTTGTCGACGAAAATCCCCCTGTAGGGGGACACGCCCGACATAAGAGTAGTCGGAGCTGGAATCGTGTGAAGTGCGCGGTGAGGACAAATGGGATGGCCTACCGCGCCGCGCCTTGAGGTGCAAATGGCCACGGGGGAGGATTTGTTCTAACTCGCCATGCCTGCCTGACTTCAGGAGAGGTATCGAGCATCGCACCTCATTCAGCAGGAACAGCATCAAGACCGCCCCATCTCGTTGGGGTGCTTGCCCCTGAGAGCTCGGCACTTCCACCTCTCGAGGCTGTTGCTAGCGGGGTGAGCACATCCTCTCGCTAACAGGCCGAGCGGACCCAAAGAGGTGACGGCCTTGCACCGCACACCAACGAAACGAGGCCACTTCGTCAGAGCACCGGGGAGCTCGACGAGACGATGGCCTCTGTGGAGGCCACGCCCCCCGAGGGGCCGACGGCACCTCGCCCGCGCGCCCCGCCCTCTGGGGGGGAGGGGGCGGCGCCTCCCTGGTTGGGGCGCTGTCCAGCGGGACACGCAAATGAGGCCTGCGTGCCTCGGAGCAGGCGGAACAGCGCCAGCACGAGCGGCACCCTTCCCAGACCTTTGTGGACCCCGGAAACGGCATGGCCGTTTTTTCACCGTTTCCGAAAAGTGTCCCTTGAGAATGGAAACGGCAAAAAAACGGCGACCAGAAACGGCAACAAAAACGGCTCCAGGATTGGAGCCGGAGCGGGAACCCGCAAAAGAACGGCGACGGAACCGGTAACAAAAACGGCGTCGGAACCGGCAACAGAAACGGCAAAACGGAACGGGTCAAAAAACGGCCCTGTCGCTTCCAGGGCCCACTATAAGTCCCAGGCCTCGCCCTCGCTCGGACGTCCACTCCCCGTGCGCTTCTCGGCGTCGTGCGTGCGCTCGTGTGGTCCGCGATGTGGCCCCAAAGGGCTCCTCGACGGTCCTCGCCGCGGCAGAGAGGGGGCACACGCCCGAGCAACGCCAAGAAGCATGCTCGACGGAGCACCTGCCGTTCGCTCGGACGTCCAGTTCCCGTGCATTTCTCGGCTTCGTGCGTGCTCCTCTTCCCTCGAGGGTCCAGGAGGGTCCTCGAGGGCCCTCGCCGAGGAAAAAAAATATACACACGTCCGAGCGATGCCAGGAGCACCCCCGGGAGGAGGGGCTCTGGGGCAGGGCCCCCCGACGGGTCCAGGGGCAGCCCTCGAGGCCCAGGGCGGGCCACCAGAGGGCCGGAGGCGGGCCGCCGGGGGGCCCCACGGCTCTTGAGCTAATTATGCATCTGCCCTTGCGACCTCCGCCAGCTCTCCGCCGGGGAGGCCCGGGGGCGGGGCACAACGCCTGCCTCCGCTGCCGCGTCGGCGGCCTCGTTCCCAAGCTTTCCCCCCCCCCTGGGCGGCCGAGAGGCTGGGATCGTCCGCTGCATGCGCCTGTCCTTTCTGCACGTCGGCTCTGCAGCAGCGGGGGCTGGGCTGGCACGGCGACTTGCACAGGTCCACCACGTTTCCGTTCAGTCCGAAGAGCCGAGGGTGGGACCCGAAACGCGGTTGGCCACAGTGGCCATCGTGGGCCAGAACCGGCGGAGCGACACGCTATCGAACAGATCCCGACCGTTGCCTGGGAAGGTCTCGACGGCCTGCAAACGCCGCACCTGATCATGCTTCTGGGCGTCGCGTTGCGACAATACAGATGCCGGAGGAAGAGGAGGCGCAGGCTAATAAGGAGTTATCAGGGCCAGCAGTAGCAGCAGCAGCAGCAGCAGCAGCAGCAGCAGCAGCAGCAGCAGCAGCAGCAGCAGCAGAAAGGGGTCATGGGGGACGACGAATAGTGAAGGGGGGTTGGGGACCCCCCCTAATAACCCCCCCTATCAAGGGAGGGTTAGTTTTTTGTTGCTGGTCCAGGGGGGTGGGTGAGAACTGCCACCCCGTTCTGGGACAGCTCACAATGAAAAGTAGTGAGGACGAGGGAGGAAGGAGGAGGGATGGAGGGATGGCGGAGAAAGGAGTCGGAGGAGGAGGAGGAGGAGGAGGAGGGAGTGATGAGAGAGGGTGAAGGAAAGAAGAAGAGGAGAGAGGATAATGAGGACAAGAGAAACGGAAGGAAGGATGATGAGAAGAAGGACGACAATGGGAAAGGAGGAAAGGAGGGAGAGAGGGAGGAAGGGCCGGAAGAGGGAGAACGAAAAAGGAGAAGAAGGAGTTTTTTCACGGTAAGGGGGGAGGGGAAGGAGGAGACCCCCAGCCTTCTTGATGGGTGACATGCCCATGAAAGGCTGGCCCTCGCCAGACTGCTCGCCGGAGACCTCGGGGCCGACTCACTGCGAAGAGGTGGCACATATTAACTCCACCTCCCCACCCTCCTTCTCTTCACCGTGCT
>CAUYUJ010017890.1:72500-74122 GCA_963575745.1 Prorocentrum cordatum
TGGGGGCCCTCGCCGGGCCTCGGGGCCGTCAAAAAACGACTCAGGATGAAAAGCTGGTCCCGGGGAAGGGGTCGAAACCTCTGGGGGTCGACGTCATGAAAAAATCATGACGTCGGGGGTCTGGGTTGAAACCTGGGGCAATCGGCCAGGAGGGGGGACGAAGTCAAATCTCCAGGAAGAACTCGTCCCATGACCCGAAGCTGTGCAGCTCTTCCCCCGAGCTGCGTTCTTTCTCTGTGTCCCGGGGCGCGAAAGCGCCCCCCCGATCGAGGCCGACCACATCGAAAGACATTCCAAGAACCAGAACCTCGAGCCTGCCTTGCGAGCGCCCTGGGGGTCAGAACTATTGGAAGGGCAGGGGGAGCAACTGGGGAAAGCAACGTGAGAGAGCAGAATGGAAGTGACGGAGCGATGTAGCGATGTCTGCATCAAAACTACCATGGCGATCGCTCGAGAATTGCCCAGCCAGGGCTGTAGTCTGGGGCGTCAGTATGATTGCTATCGCACGTGAAACAAGCGACGACGGCGCCTGGGACCAAGCGAGGAGGATGCGAAGTCCCCGAAGACGGGACGGGGTGGGCACGAGCGGCCATCATAGCCGGCTCAGAATCAAAAGAGGCATCATAGCCTCATCAGTCTAGATTGATCCCCTCACGGATCCACTACAATCTATTTCCACTGAATTCATTCCATGCGTAGCATGCCCATCCCTCGCGCGGGCAACGTGGGCACGGCCGCCACCCCGCTCCAATGCGTGGGTGAACCGCCGTTGCTGGCCGCCTCGCGGGCCGGCTGCCGCGCGTCGCAGTCTGCAGGCCCAGCGGGAACGACCTGGGCGCGGGCGACATTCTCCCACCATTTCGTCGCGAAACAAAAATTCGAACAACAGTCGCAGCGCGCGGGCAAACGACCAGCGCCGCCCCCGAGGGGGAAAGACCTGGGGCGGGCGACGTTCCCACCATGTCGCCGCGAAAAATACAGCGGACAACCGTCGCAGCGCTCGGGTACACGACCAGCGCCGCCCCCAAAAGAGAGTCGAGCCGCACGGCCGAGGCAAAATCCGTGTGCGAGCATGACCCAAAGCGACTTTGAGAAGCGTCGCTGCGCTATAGCCGGGGTCCTCGTCGCCGGCCCCGCACCCCCGCTCGGCGTCGCGCCGCCTGGTCGAGGCGAGGCGGCGCAGAGCTCGGCGCGCGGCGCAGGTGGATGCGAAGCGTCGCGTGGACTCGCCGCTCGGGGAGGCGGCCGCCGCCTCATCCTGCGACGCAGCAGGAACCTTCGCGCGCTCGCTCGCGCGGCGTAACTCACAGCCGCAGTCGGCGCCAGGGCAGGCGCGGACCCCGCGCGCGCCCCCGCAACAGCACTCGCCTCGCGCAACTGCACGGTTGCGCCCGAAGCACTGCTTCCCCAACTTTGCCAAATGATTTGTCGTGCGCCACGCGAAATGAGAACCGCGAGCGCGCCTGGGCGCGCGCGCCCATACCCGCTCGCACTCAGACGCGCCTGGAGGCGAGCGCAAGAGAAGCGCTCGTTCTGGCGCAGGAGCACACGCGCGCGCGCCAATCACCAGACACCACGCGCGCCCCCCCCCCTCACCTCGCTGGTCGGCGCTGGCGCAGGCG
>CAUYUJ010017890.1:74222-76722 GCA_963575745.1 Prorocentrum cordatum
GTCGTCCAGGCCGTAGCAGGCGTGGCACTTTCTCGATACCATAGGGGGTGCGCACGGGGTGGTCCCCCTATCCGCGCCGGTCGTCCAGGCCGTAGCAGGCGTGGCAGCTTCTCGACGCCATAGTGGGTGCGCACGGGGTGGTCCCCCTATCCGCGCCACTCGTCCAGGCCGCAGCAGGCGTGGCAGTTTCTCGACACCATAGGGGGTGCGCAGGGGGTGGTTCCCCTATCCGCGCCGGTCGTCCAGGCCGTAGCAGGCGTGGCAGTTCCTCGACACCATAGGGGTTGTGCGCAGTGGGTGGTCTCCCTATCCGCGCCGCGGTTCTCTCCAGGCCGTAGCAGGGAGGTACGTGGCAGTTTCTCGTAACCTTAGGGGCGTGGTTGCGTCAGGGGTGGTCCCCCTATCCGCAGCCGGACTCGTCCAGGCCGTAGCAGGGTGGCATGTTTCTCGTTACGGGGGGGGTGCGCAATCGGGGGTGGTTCCCCCTATCCGCGCGGTTCGTCCAGCCCCCCCCCCCCCCCAGGCCGTAGCAGGCGTTGGCAGTTCTCGACACCAATGGGGTGCGCAGGGGGTGGTCCCCTATCCGCGCCGGTCGTCCAGGGCATAGCAGGCGTGGCACTTTCTCGACACCATAGCGGGTGCGCACGGGGTGGTCCCCTTATCCGCGCCGGTCGTCCAGGCCGTAGCAGGCGTGGCAGTTTCTCGACACCATAGGGGGTGCGCAGGGGTGGTCCTAGGGGGTGCGCAGGGGGTGGTCCCCCTATCCGCGCCGGTCGTCCAGGCCGTAGCAGGCGTGGCAGCTTCTCGATACCATAGGGGGTGCGCACGGGGTGGTCCCCCTATCCGCGCCGGTCGTCCAGGGCAGAGCAGGCGTGGCACTTTCTCGACACTTAGGGGGTGCGCAGGGGGTGGTCCCTGAGCGCGGCCGCTATCCTAGACGGTCGTCCAGGGCATAGCAGGCGTGGCACTTTCTCGACACCATAGGGGGTGCGCAGGGGGTGGTCCCTGAGCGCGGCCGCTATCCGAGACGGTCGTCCAGGGCATAGTAGGCGTGGCACTTTCTCGATTCCAAAGGGGGTGCGCACGGGGTGGTCCCTGAGCGCGGCCGCTATCCGAGACGGTCGTCCAAGGCATAGTAGGCGTGGCACTTTCTCGATTCCATCGGGGGTGCGCAGGGGGTGGTCCCCGAGCGCGGCCGCTATTCGAGACGGTCGTCCAGGGCATAGCAGGTGTGGCACATTCTCGACGCCATAGGGGGTGCGCAGGGTTTGGTCCCTCACCGCGGCCGCTATGCACGACGGTCGTCCAGGGCATAGCAGGTGTGGCACTTTCTCGACACCATAGGGGGTGCGCAGGGGGTGGTCCCTCACCGCGGCCGCTATGCACGACGGTCGTCCAGGGCATAGCAGGCGTGGCACTTTCTGGACAAAATAGGGGGTGCGCAGGGGGTGGCAACGGCCACCAACATCATTCTTACATGCTTCACTTCAGCTATCATCACTCCAGCCATAATATAAGTATGTGGGGTTCCTCGGCAGCGTAATTGTTCGAAGCCCCTTCGGACCCGAAGCAAAGCCAAAAGTGCGCTGACGTATGTGGGCCTTGCACGCTTTGGTCGGACCCACTGCGGCGCACTTCCTGGCCGCGTCGCGCACGCGCGTAGCGCGCGCGCCGCTGCGAATGAAGATCAGCACTCCAAGGTTCCAACCTGTGCTCTGTCAACGTGCGCCCAAGTGTGCCGTGGTCTCTGGGTTCGTCATCTGGCGACTATCAAGTCCTGCTGATGGGGAATTCCGCGGTGTCTGCGATGCTATTGGGGACTGCAGCTGGCGCAAACTTGGAATGTGATCATCATCTTTTTGCCCGAGGTCCAGGGCGCAGTTCGCTTTGTAGTCCCTCACCTGCCCATCGAGATCCTCACGTAGAAAAATCTAGTCTCTGTGATGCTGCCCTACTCGAATGCTGTGCCATGTGCGCATGCTAGCTTTTCGCATGGATGAGCGCTGGATGCAATATGATGCTGGTCTGTCAGTGTGCGAAGCAACTGCTTCCCATTGTCATCCTCCTCTGCTGTGCTAGGCTTCCTACCCACGGTGACTACATGGACCCTGGGCGCGCGTTGCCGTCTACGAAGGTGAGCGGGATAAGCAATTTGTCAATGGTTCCCTGTCGTGCCTGCCAGAACGCATTTTTCCTGCAGCAGGTCGACGGCTGCGCTGTGCATGTGGCCCAGTGTACTCCTGGCGCCTGTCTGCGAATAAATAACAAGCGCGGGAAGCCTGGTGAAAGGCGATCTGCTTGTCAGTGAACATGAGGGGGGGCTTTTCCGATGTACCATGAGGAAGCCGGGTATCGAACCAAATCTCTCAACCATATTTTTTCTTGTCGGCTGGTGACGACGCGACACGATATTCACGAACCTACCTTGCTCGGATTTTATGCCGTGCTTCCTGGGCCCCAACGATGTGAAACTGAAGCTGCTGCAAGCAGGCCAAAAGAA
>CAUYUJ010017890.1:81722-86722 GCA_963575745.1 Prorocentrum cordatum
CCCCGCGAGGGCGCCCTGGCGGCCCGGGCCTGCGCCTTCCCTGGGGGGAGGCGCCCGAGTCGCGGCGCCGGAGGCGCCTCGGACCGCCCCTCGCGCCAGCCCTGGGCGGCCCGGGCCCCCAGGGGGGGGGGAGTGGGTGGGCCCGGTCGGAAAGGGCATAGCGAGTGCATCCTACGCCGCCGCAGACAGCACCCGCAAGCAGAAGGCGTGACAGCCGCCGCGCATACCGCGACGCCGCCGCTAGCCTCCGACCCAGCCCCCATCCCCAGCACCCCATTCCCCTCACTCCTCTGCTGCCCCCGCCCCCTCTCCCTCCCTCCCCTCATTCCCTCCTCCTACCTCCTCCTCCCCCCTCCTACTCCTCTCCTCCTTCCCTTTCCTCCTCCTCCTCTATCTCCTCCTCCTCCTACTCCCCTCCTCCTCCTTCCTCTCTCATCCTCTCCCTCCTCCTCCTCTTGGTGAGCATTTTTTTATTCTGGGTTCCGGCTTTAGGCGCATGGGGGGGAGGGGGGGGGGTCCGGCTCTCGGCCCGTAGTCAATGCCTTCGATTGAATCATGTGGGGAATCCTGTGGGAGATGCCGATGAGGGAATCCTAGGGGAGACCCCCCATGGGGGAATCGCGCAGCGGCTGCGCGGGGCTGCGCCAAGGCTATGCGTGATTTGGCAAGCCTGTGCCAGAATTGCTAGGGATCACCTATTCATGATTCCACGAGGCCGTCGCTGGCATAACAGGGGAGGGCCCAGCCGGAGGCATGCTTTCTGGCGATCGGGTCCGGCGCCCCTGAGCCCTTTCGTTGTGGTTCCAGAAGAGTAGCACGATAAAATGCGCACAGTTGCACACATCAGCGATTCGAGTTTCTACCGGGGGAGGGGGGGGCGCCGGCCCCTGTAGTTCGTCCGATCGATTGAAGCAGGTGCCGAAATCAGCCCGGAACTTCTCTACGGGGGGGGGGGAGGGGGGGGGGAGGGGCGTTCCGCCGAAAGCAAAAACAAATAATAAAAGAATGCTCACTTGCTCTTCACTTCACCGTCATTATGCTGACTGGTTGTATGATCATCATCATCATCATCATCATCATCATCATCATCATCATCATCATCATCATCATCATCATCATCATCATCATCATCATCATCATCATCATCATCATCATCATCCTTATAATTCCTCATCATCATCATCATAATGCATCATCATCATCATCCGTCATCATCATCCTAATCATCATCACATCATCAATATCATCATCCATCATCATCATCATCATCATCATCATCAGCATCATCATCATCACCACCACCATCATCATCATCATCATCATCATCATCATCATCATCATCATCATCATCATCATCGCCATCGCTATCGTTACCGCAGTCCTCCTCCTCCTCCTCCTCTTCCTCCTCCTCCCCACCCCAGTGTCATCATCACCACGATCACGACAAGCATCCTCATCGTCATAATCATCTTAATCATCCTAATAATCAGCATCATCATCATCACCACCACCATCATCATCATCATCATCATCACCACCATCATCATCATCACCATCACCATCACCATCACCATCACCATCACCATCACCATCATCATCATCATCATCATCATCATCATCATCATCATCATCATCATGAGCCTCATCCTCATCAGCATCAGCATCATCAGCATCATCAGCAACATCATCATCGTCGTCATTCTCGTCGCCGCCGTCGCCGTCGTCATCGTCTTCATGATTGTCGTCGCCGCCGCCGCCGTCGTCGTCGTCGCCAACGTCAGTAGGATCCTCATCACCATCACGACCGCCCTCCTCTTCCTCCTCCTCCTCCTCATCATCATCATCAGCATCATCATCAGCATAATCATCAGCATCATCATGACCATCAGCATGATCATCATGATGAGCATGATCATGATGATGATCATCATCAGCATCATTATCATCTTCATCATCATTGGCAGCATCATCATCAGTATCAGCATCAGCATGACCATCTCATGACCACCACCACCAACATCATCATCATCAGCAGCAACAACAACATGCCCGTCCTGTTCCTTTTCCTCCTCCGCCTCATCCTTCTCCTCGTGGTCCTCCTCTGTCTCCTCCTCCTCCTCCTCCTCCTCCTCCTCCTACTCATCCCCCTCCTCCTCCTTCTCCTCCTCCTCCTCCTCCTCCTCATGGTCATCCTCCTCCTCCTCATCTCCTGCACCCTCTTGTCTCGGTGGGAGCTCTTCTTCTCGAGGCGGATGTCGTACACCATGAAGATCACCATCGCGGTCATCACCATGAAGATCACCATCACGCTGCCGAGCAGGCCGCGCAAGGACGACTCCCTGATGCGGTACCCAACCTCTCAGGCTCCAGCGGCGGCGGCCATCGGCACTTGAGACGCGCGCTTACGATTCCAAGCCTCCGAACCGGCCGCAGAAAGCAACTGCAAGAGAAGCATAGCCGCACGCCTTAGACTCGGGGAGACGTAAGACTCGGGCTCGGGGGACTCGGGTTGGCCTGACGTTGCTATCATGGAAACGAAGGCCCAGCTCCCGCTGCAGACATCCTTCTGTATAACTGGACCGTCAAGATCCAGCTCGTCTCAAAAAGCGTCGGCGCGCCCGAGCTCCGGCGTAATTACTCGAGTCTTACGCTTCCCCGACAGGCGTGACCACGCCCCCTCTCCCAGCTCCCCTGCCCTCCCTGCCTCCCTGCCTCCCCCCCCCCCTGCCCTCCGCCCCTGCCCTCCCTGCCTGCCCCCCCCCCCCCTGCCCCTGCCCTCCCTGCCCGCCCCCTCCCTCTGCGCCGCCTTCGCTGTTCGACCTCCACCCGTCCCGTGCCCCCGTCCTCCCCTGCCCACGCCCCTCCAGCCTCCCCCCCCCCACCTCGCCTTCCCCTCTCCGACTCTTGCCCCTCCCTCCTCGCCGTCCTCGTCTCCTCCATCCCCTCCCCTCCATTCTCGCGGCCGCCCCACCCCCTCTCCTGGCCCGCTCTCCCTTCCACAATTAATCAATATGAATACTACTCTCCTCCTTCCCCTGATGACGGGTTGGGAGTGTTCGCCCCCCCCCCCCCCCGGCTAAAGCCGCGTATTGGTTTTTTCAACACAGGATTCCCCTGGATGGCGTTTTTTCGCTGCATTTTTTCAAATGCTGCTCGCGACTGAGGCGCACAGGCCATCATCTTTGGGCCCCATGCTCGATTCGATCCGTAGCTCAAGCAGCCTGCAGCGCTGGCCTCATTTCCGCGCTTCCGCTCGATCCGAATCGTGCTCCCGCTGCAGCGCTGGCGTCATTTCCCGTGCCATGCCACGGCATGCAATGCAATGCTAGGTTGCGTTCCGCTGCGCGATGCCATGCCTTCAGCTGAAGCTGTGATATGCAGTGCTTAAGTGCCACGTCGTGCTATGCCATGCTACGCTTTGATCTTCAACGCCATGCTATGCAATGTTCTGTTTGGGGCCGCTGTGCGATGCCATGCTTTGCGTTGCAAAGCTTTGTGATGCAATTCTTCACTACGCCACGCCACGCCATGCTGTGTGACATACTACGCTTTGCGGTGCTCTTCTACGCCATGCCATGCCGTGCTCTACAATGCATCGCGTACCCTTTCGGGACATCCGACTGTGCGAGTAGAGAGGGGATCTACGCCATGGCAAGGGATGGGAGGGAGGGGTAGGATGTCAGATATGACGCGAGCGCACCTAGCTTGCCCTCCCCCCCTCCCCCTCCACCCTCCCCTCTCCCACATCCCGCCCCCGCCCCTCCTCCCCTCCCCCGGCCGCGCTTCTCCTCCCCTCCCCTCCTCTCCTCTTCCCCACCCCTCACATGTACCCCTCCTAGGGGAAGGGGCGGCCACGAGTGGGAGGGGTGGAATGCCTGGCGCGAGCGCGCATCACTTGTCCCATCCCCTTCTCCACTTCCCCTCTTTGGTATGCCCTCTCCACCCTCCGCCATCCGACGATCTGATATGTCCAGTGCGCGGTCCCAGGAGGAGGCGGAGGAGGAGGCGGCGGAGGAGGAGGCGGAGGAGGAGGCGGAGGAGGAGGAGGAGGAGGAGGCGGAGGCGGAGGAGGAGGAGGAGGAGGAGGAGGAGAGGAGGAGGAAGGAGGCGGAGGGAGGAGGATAGGAGGATGGCGAGGTGAGGCGGAGGAGGAGGAGGAGGAGGAGGTTCTCGACCCCCTCCCCGAGGGGCCCAATTCTTGCCTCCGGGCCCACTCCTTGGTCGCCACGTAGGCGCACACACTCGGGACCCCCCCCCTCCGGGGCCCCCTTCCCCCCACCCCCCCCCCTCATCCCACTCCTACACCCCCGCAGCGCCCCCGGGGGCGAAGTCGAGGCACGGCCGCCCCGATGAAGAGAGTCACAACGTCGCGAGATACTGAGGCCTCCTCCTCTCCTCCTCATCCCTCCCTTCCTCCCTCCCTCCCTCCCTCTCTCCCTCCCCCCTCCCTCCCCTCCCTCCCCTCCTCCCTCCTCCCTCCTCCCTCCTCCTCCTCCTCATCCTCCTCCTCCCTCCCTCCCTCCCTCCCTCATCCCCCCCTACCTCCCTCCCTCATCACCTCCCTCTGAGCATTTCCTTAGGGTGGAGGGCTCAGCGTGACATCCAGGTGGGTTTCTGCACCTCGAGAACCAAGCCGTCTCGTGACTCGCCTCTCGCAGGTTCCAGCCTCGAGAATCCGTCGAGACGGCATTTCAGATTTCACCCTTTGCCCTCCACCCGGAGAACATGCTGGGTCCCTGCCCCTTGGCAGGTCAGGCCGCCCTGACTCCGGATCCGCCGTGCTTCACGGTGATTTTCCGACTTGCACACGTATCCGATAACAGAAGTTCTGCACCCACAGGTATGCGAAAAAGTACGGCGGCAATTTCCGCCTGCGCAGACAAGGAGGATATTTCAGCAAAGGTATGGCGGAACCAGCGGCTGCAAAGTGGGGCGGAGATCGGCATCAGAGGAACGTTGAAGAGTACGGCGGAGATTTCTGCCTCAGAAGCGCACGGCGG
>CAUYUJ010017890.1:91722-116722 GCA_963575745.1 Prorocentrum cordatum
CATCATCATCATCATCATCATCATCATCATCATCATCATCACCAACATCATCCCCACCATCACCACAGTCATCATCATTATCGTGATCATCATCATCAGCAGCATCTTCATCATCATGATCACCATCCTCATCCTCATCCTCACCACCATCATCATCATCATCATCATCATCATCATCATCATCATCATCATCATCATCATCATTACCATCATCTTCACCATCACCATCATCATCATCAGCGTCCGCATCATCATAATCATCATCACCATCGCCATCACCATCGTAATCATCATCATGATCATCAATATGACCATCACTCTCATCATCACCATCACCGTCATCACCATCATCACCACATGATCAGCATCATCATCATCACCATCATCGTGTTCATCCGCGTCGCCATCATCTTCATCATCCTAATCACCATGACCACCATCATCATTCTCATCATCAACATGATCCTCGCCATCACCGCCATTATTATCATCATCATCCACATCATCATCACCGCCATCATCATCGTCAACAACATCACCACCATCAGCATCATCATCAACAACATCAACATCGCATCATGATCATTACCATCATCAACAACATCACCATCACCATCATCATCATCATCATCATCATCATCATCATCATCATCTTCATCATCATCACCATCATCATCTTCATCTTCATCTTCATCATCATCATCTTCATCATCATCACCATCATCATCTTCATCTTCATCTTCATCATCATCATCATCTTCATCATCATCATCATCATCACCATCTTCATCCATCATCATCTTCATCCATCATCATCATCATCATCATCATCATCATCTTCATCCATCATCATCATCACCATCACCATCATCATCATCATCATCATCATCATCATCATCATCATCATCATCTTCATCATCATCATCATCATCATCATCATCATCATCATCATCATCCCTCCCCTGCTCACCCCCATACTGCCCGGCCCCGTCCATGGCCCCAGATCCTGGCGAGACCGAGAACAGCCGGCCCCCGCCCGCGCGGGAGAGCTCGCTGCTTGAGTGGTCGCCGAACCTGGGCCGCTGTCCTCGAGCGGCAGAAACGTGCCATCGCTCGGACGTCCATTCCCCACTGCCCTGGTTGGCGTCGCGCCTGGCCTGTCTCCCGAGGTGGCCCAGGATGCTCCAAGGTGGTCCAGACGTCCTGGCGCTGCCCATCGCCGAGAAGATCGCACACGTCTAAGCGATGCCAACGGAAGACCATGGGGTGGGGAGGCAGAGGCTGCGGGAGGGAACAGCAGAGGCTCAAAACACTGCAGAACCTCAAGCTTTCGGAGGTCCGCGCGGATTTCTTGGATCGGCGCTGGGCCCCGTCCTGGTGCGCGGAGTGCGCCAGCGGCGGCGCCGGAGGCGCCGCCAGGGGGGCCCAGCGCCGATCCAAGAAATCCGCGCGGACCTCCGAGAGTCTATGGTTATGTAGATTTTTGTTCCTCCTCTTCCTTCCTCCTCCTCCTCCTCCTCCTCCTCCTCCTCCCTCCTCCTCCTCCTCCTCCTCCGCCTCCGCCCCCTGCCTCATCTTCCTCCTCCTCCTCCTCCTCCTCCCGCCCGGAGGACTGTCCTGCTCTTCCCGAGGGACTTGTCCTCGCCAGGCCCCCTGCACTCATGGCGTCCGTGGCGAGGGACGCGGGGATCATTTCGACAAAGGCGGTCGGCGAGCCGCGGAGCTGTCGGAGCGGCGCCTGCGCGGGGAAGGGTGGAGGTGACCCCGTCCCCATATGTGTGGCTCGCTCGTCCTGCCCTCTCCTCCTCATGGTCAGCACCACCATCATCACCCTCGCTCTCATCATCACCACCATCGCCATCATCATCACCACCACCAGCAATATCATCATCATCACCACCACCACCATCATCATCATCATCATCATCATCATCATCATCATCATCATCATCATCATCATCATCATCATCATCATCATCATCATCATCATCATGATAATGATCATGATCATGATCATGATCATGATCATGATCATGATCATGATCACCATCATCATCATCATCATCAGCATCATCATCATCGGCATCAGCATCATGATCATGATCATGATCATGATGATCACCATCATCCTCATCCTGATCCTCATCCTCATTCCTTATCCTCACGTCGACCCTCACCACACACCATCACAGGACTGATCATCATCAGCATCATCATCAGCAGCAGCAACAGCAACATCATCAGCAGCAGTATCAGTATCATCATCATCCGAATGACAATGATCATGACCATAACCATCATCATCCTCACCATCAGCAGCATCATCACCATCATAATCAGCATCATTCTCAGCATCAGCATTAGCATCACCATCACGAACACCATCACCATCACACAACCACCGTCATCATCAGCAGCATCATCACCATCATCAGCATCAGCATCAGCATCAGCATCAGCATCCGCATCATCATCATCATCATCATCATCATCATCATCATCATCATCATCAGCATCAGCCGCATCAGCATCAGCATCAGCACCGACATCATCATTAGCAGCAGCAGCATCAACATCAGCATCAGCATCAGCATCAGCATCAGCATCATCGTCGTCATCGTCGTCGTCATCGTCGTCGTCTGGCGCCAGTGCTCGCCGTCGCCGTTTGCGAGCAGCGAGTAAGGAGGGGGGGTAGGGGGGGACGGCGGGTATACGGGCGGGGGGTGCAATCACCATCCCTTTCGCAGGGGCGTGGGGGGGTGTCGGTTGGTTTTGAACCCCCCCAGTGCGCCGGGGGCGGGGGGCTGCAGCCCACCCACCCCCACCCCTGGCCAGTGCACTCACTGCGCGCTCCTTGAATCAAGGGCAAGTGTGCCCTCTGTAAATGCAGAGTCGCAGGGGCCGTCCGAAGCAGCTCGGAGGCCACAACCCAAGGGCGCAGAGCCCAAACCGCTTCGAAAGTGGAGGCCATGCTGACTGCGGCATCGTAAGAGGGGGAACTGGCGGTAGCCTACGGATAGGAAGACGAGGAGGCGGAAGAGGGTGCGGATGATGGCCAGGATGAGGATTGAAGATGGGAGGTGGAAGAGATGACATCCCTCTGTTTCTTCCGACGCTACGCGTTGCTTCGCTGGCGGATGAGGACGATCACTGGCTAAGAGCTTCCAGGTCTACGAGCGGGCGGACCGCCATTGGGCAGTCCTTCGGGAGGAGGAGGAGGAGAAGAAAGAAGAGGAGGAGGATGAGGAAGAAGAACAGGAGGAGCAGGAGGAGGAGGAGGAGGAGGAGGAGGAGGAGGAGGAGAAAGAGAAAGAGAAAGAGGAGGAGGACAAATAGGAGAAGGAGGAGGAGGAGGAGGAAGAGGAGAGGGAGGAGGAGGAGTACTAAAGGCCCTCTCCCGGCTGCAATTGCCGACGGCTCGGCGACCGCGGGGGCCGGCGCCAGAGGGCGCCGAATTCGAGCGGCCGCCAGAAGGGCGGGCGCGCGCGCGGCTGGGAACGGCAGCGCCCGGCGGCGCGTGCAGAGGCCAGGAGGGGGGGGGCGGCCCTCTCCCTGAGATCCTGGCGCCTCCATTTTTTCGAGCCGCGCGACGGGAAATTCGAGGGTCCAGGGAGGATCGAGGAGGAGGAGGAGGAGGATGAGGAGGAGGAGGAGGAGGATGAGGAGGAGGAGGAGGAGGAGGGGGAGGAGGAGGAGGAGGAGGAGGAGGAGGAGGAGGAGGAGGCGGAGGAGGAGGAGGAGGAGGAGGAGGAAGTGTTCGTACGTTTTCGCTGCTGCCTTCATGTTTTTGCTCGCCTCGGGGTGCTTCCCAGCAGCTGCGCCTCGCCGAGAGCGTCCGGAGGATGCCAGAGTCGTCCCGAACGACCGGCGGAGGCCGGAGTCCTAGCCTGAAAAACCCAACCTCCGACGACCCCTGAGACTCGGGCGGTGCATTTGCGTCACTCCGAGCGCCTTCGCCCGCTTTTTCCGGCCACGGGACCCTCACAGACCGATGCGACTCGAGACGTGCCGCAGAGAGATGGGGTCCAGGGCTCCAGCCGCGTGCGGTGTTTCAACGCTTTCGCGCCGTCGCCGCTGGGGGTGCCGCCCCGTCACCGCCGCGTCGCCGCCCGTCGTCTGGGCCGGTGGGCCGCTCTGGCGGCTGCGTTGCCGCCGTCGCCGCCCCCTTGCCGCCGCCCGTCGCCGCACCGCTTTGGTCACGATGTTGATCGTGCGAGGCTCTCGCAGCTGGGAATGTGCGCCGGTCCGGCTGGCTTGTGTACCCGCCCGTCGCCGCCAATCGCCGCACCGCGCAGCTCAGACCGCGTAGATTGCACTGCGCAGACTGCGCCAATTTAGCCGTAGCCGTGTTGGCTCAAGCCATCTTGGCTCAAGCCAGAACTTCTGGCTCAAGCCCCACGTGGACCCCGCTCGGGGTCCGAGTGGGGGTGAAAGCCCTGTGGCCTGCCTGGCTCACTGGCGCCACCCCGTGCGCGTCGGGTCTCCTCCGGGGGGGCGCGTGGCGGGGGCTGGCCGGCGCGGGGGGCCTTCTTCCCCCCCTCGCACCCGATGCCCCTCCACGCTGGCGGCGGCGAGGCGCTGCCTGGCGGAGGCCCCGGGTGCAGCGCGTGCGGCGCGGCATGCTGGCCCGCCCTCGGCATGATCCTCCTCCTCCTCCTCCTCCTCCTCCTCCTCCTCCTCCTCCTCCTCCTCCTCCTCCTCCTCCTCCTCCTCCTCCTCCTGCGGCCCCTCGGGGGCGCGCGGCGGGGCAGGAGCTCAGGGCCCTGCTGCGCGGCGCGCCGTGCAGCCGCGTGCCGGCGGCGGCGGTGGAGCCCGAGGGCGCCCCTCCGCGCCGGCGGCCGGGGCAGCGGCGGAGCCGACGGCCTTCGCCGAGGGCGCGGGGGCGGGATGGCGACTCGCCGAGCGGGCGAGCGTGGTCGAGGACGCCCCTGGGGTGTGGCTGACGCCCACGCGCCCGGGCCAGGGCTGTCCGGAGGCCGCTGCGGCCCCCGCCGTCGGGGGGAGGGGCCTTTCGCGGCGCTGGCCGGCGACCACGACGACGAGGAGGAGTCCGAGGTCGTCGTCGAGGGCGGCACCGGGACGCAGGCTGCGACGGCGTGCGCGGGGGGTGCAGCACCGCGAGGCGTCCGCTCCGAGGAGGGCGACGGCGACGGCGGCGACGAGCTGCTGGCAGAGGCCATGGCACGGGCCAGGGAGGAGGGGAAGCAGGTGGACTTCGAGAGGTCAGAGAAGATGCAGGTGCGGGAGAGGCAGAGCGGACGGAGCAGGGCAGGGAGTCGGTGCCCAGCCCTGAAGGTGCCCGCGGACTGCCAATCCCGTGGAGTCGACGGTGGCAGAGCCCCGGGCGCGAGGAGCGCTCCGACGGGACTGCGGGTCCGCCTGGCTGAGCGAGTGCGGCGCGCCGCCGAGGTGCCAGCGCCGTCGCTGGCGTCGGGCGCCCGCTGGCGGAAAGGCTTCAAGGAGCAGGTGGGCAGGAACGTCGACGATGTGGCCGCAGAGGGCGATGGCGGTGGCCTGAAGCTCGATGGGGACGTTGACGAACTCGTGCTGTGCGGCATGGTGCTGCAGCCGACGGTCGCGCGGCCGTGCGAGGACACCGAGGTGTCCTTCAAAGCGGAAGTCGCAGGCGTGGACATGCCCGTGCAGGACGACGTTGAGGCGACGTCCGAGGAGCTCGACGGGGTCGGCGACACGTTTTCGACGAGCTTGCTGAGGGCGACGACGGCGGGGGCGACGCCGCGGAGAAGCTGAGCAGCCTGTTCAGCGACGTGCGGGAGGCGCGCGAGCCCTTCGAGAAGGCGCATGTGGCGGAGCTGGGGCAGGGAGCCATGGGCGTGGCTGTCACCGGGCTCCGCGATGCCCTCGGGCAGAGGGCCGCGGCCCGCCGTGCCGACCTGCTGACCGCCGAGCCCCACGAGGAGTGCGGCAGCTACTGCCGCCGACAGCTCCTGGCTGGAGTGCGCACAGCGGCCAGGGACAAGGACGGCCGGGACGGAGCCGTCGAGGGCACCTTGGGTGGACCTCCTGGCACAGCGGGAGGCCCTGCGGTGCCAGGAGGCAGAGAGCGAGCGCCGGACGGCAGCGGGCGAGCAGGATGCCGCCCGCCCGGAGATCCGCGGCGCGGGGCCTGCCGGCGGCGAGGGCTCGGGAGCGGAGCCGACGCAGCAGGCGCGGATAGCCGTGGCCTGGCGGAGGGCCGAGCCAGCGTTGCGGCTCCTGGGGGAGCCCAGTGCCGCAAGCCTGTGGGCGGAGAGCGCAGGCTTGTGGAGAGGAGGAGGAGGAGGAGGAGGAGGAGGAGGAGGAGGAGGAGGAGGAGGAGGAGGAGGAGACTGCACCAAGTTAGCTCGCACCGCATAGATGGCACCGCATAGCTCACACCCCGTATACCACACCACATAGATGGCATCACGTAGGTTACACCACATAGGTCACACCACGTGGAAAGTACGCTAGCTCCTTTCACAGACCTTGTATCACATAGCTCACACCACAAAGACTGCACCACATAACTTACACCTCATAGGTTGCACCAGGTGGATTCTACTTTCTAAAAAGACAATAGACTCTACCCCCCCCCTGGCGTTATCCTTTCGGGTACGTAAATCATATATGATTATGACCACATGTCCATCCAAACTATGAGTTTACACTATCCCGGAGGGGCCGGGATCGGCCCCCCTGAGGTTCCCTTGTAAAAACCGATGTGCGGGGACATCTTTTGTAACGTAAGACTTTTTTCGCGAATCCCTTGCAAAAAAAGCGACGAAGTGCACACGCGCGCGCCGTCGCGCGCGCATGCCGAAATCCTTCAAAAACCTTCGGTGCCGGAAGAATTTCGCAATCGAGCTTCCAAAACAAAACATACAAAACATAGGGTTTCGCAACACTGAGTTGCTAAAAGAGATTCCGCGTGAGCTCTTGCGAAATCTTAAGAAAACAATATGTTTTTCAAGATTTTCACAACATTCTACCAAACGGGCTTCGCGCGCGCATGTCGAAATCTGTCGAACGCCCTTGCGCGTGTGCCGTCGCGAGAACCCTTTGCAAAAAATAGGACGAAATGCAGACGCGCGTGTCGTCGCGCGCGTATCTCGAAAACCTTCAAAACCCATCGGTTTCGGAAGGATTTCAAAATCGTGTCCAAAAAACCTACAAAAACACAAGGTTTCGCAACACGGATTTTCAACAAAAGCGTGCGCGCGCGCTCTTGCGTCGTCGTCGTCGTCATCGTCGCCGTCCTCCCTCCTCCCGCGTCGTCGTCGTCGTCGTCGCCTACGTCGTCCTCTGTCTTTCCTCGTGTTCGTCGTCGTCGTCCTCTTTGGCGTCGTGGTCGTTTCCGTCGTCGTTGTCGCCGTGGTCGTCCTTCCTCCTCCTCCCTCGTCGTCGTCGTCCGTCGTCGGCGTCTCGTCGTCGTCCCTCCTATTTCGTCGCCGTCGTCGTCGTCGTCGTCGTCGTCGTCTTCCCTCCTCCCTCGTCGTTGTCGTCGTCGGCGTCGCCGTCCTTCCTCCTTCTTCGTCGTTCGCGTCGTCGCCGTCCTCCCTCCTCCCTCGTCGTTGTCGTCGTTGTCGTCGTTGTCGCCGTCGTCGTCCTCCCTCCTCCCTCGTCGTCGTCTTCGTTGGCGACGTCGTCGTCGTCTTCGTCGTCGTCGTCGGCGTGGGCGTCGTCGTCGAAGTCGTCGGAGACGTCGTCGGTGTCGCCGTAGTCGTTGTCGTCGGTGTCGTCGTAGTCGGTCTTAAGAGGTTTTGCAAATCAAGTTGCGGGTGGGTGGGATGTTTGCAAGAGCGTGGGATGTGCCAACTCATGGGTAAAAATCAATTGCACCGCATAGCTTCCACCACATAGCTTGTACCACAAACACATGGCATCACCGAGCGTGCTAGAGCACACTCTTTGGGGTCCAGGCTGGCCAGCATTCCAATGTTTTCCGCGCCGTCGCACCTCAGGGAGGTGCGGAGCGGGGGACCCCATCCATCACCACCGCTTGGAGGATCCATCCACTGGGACCTCGGCAGGCTCGGGGGCGCGCAGACATGGATCGGGGGAGGTGCCCTCCCCCTAAAGGCGGCCGCTGCCGCCTCGCCCCGGCGGCGGAAGTCCGCGATCTCCTACGGACACGGGGCCCGCCGCCAATCCGCGCCCCCGCAATCCGTGTCTGCGATCGCCCGACGGGCGGTGGAGGTGGACGTGCCTGCCCCCCCCCCCCCCCCCCCCGCCCGCCTTCCCCCCGGGGGGCCCGAGCATGTCCACGCCCACCTCCCCCGCCCGCCTTCCCCCCGGGGGGCCCGAGCACGTCCACGCCCACCCGCGCGCCGAGGCCTCCGAGGAGCGCTCCCGCGGGCGGCGGTGGTGGGGCAGGGCCCCCGCCCTCGGGCGAGGGGCGCGGCTTGCCGGGGGGGGGCGGGGGGAGATTCGGTCTCTTTACAACCAGAACAACCACTTTACAACCAGATGGGTTACTTTACAACCAACATAGGATTGGAAAGTATGGTTTTTCATCGAGAACGTCCACTTTGCAACCAAGACGGCCCACTTTACAACCAGAACGGACCACTTCACAACCAGAACGGACCACTTTACAACCAGAACGGGCCACTTTACAACCATAACGGACCACATTGCAACCAGTTCAGAGTGGCCGTGCGTGTTTGGGCGTTCCGCAAAGTGCTCCAGAGCAAGTGGGCGCTCTGAAAAATGCACCAGAGCAAGTGGGTGCTCTGAAAAATGCTCCAGAGCAAGTGGGCGCTCCCAAAAGTGCCCCAGGGCGCGCGGACGCTCTGACAAGTGATCCAGAGCACGTGGGCGCTCTGGAGCCCGAGCGCCTGAACTCTCTGCGCAGGCCCCAGCGATGCCTCTGAGACCGAGGACCTGGGCGCTCTGCGCAGGCCCCAGCGACGCCTCTGAGCCCGAGGATCTGGACGCTCCGCGCAGGCCCGAGCGATGCCTCTGAGTCCGAGCGCCTGGACGCTCTGAGCAGGCCCCAGCGGCGCCTCTGAGTCCGAGCGCCTGGACGCTCTGGCGCTCTGAGCCCAGCAGACTAAGACAGGGCTTGCTAGCAGGGGCCAAGCGGCCTCAACAAGGGCCCCGTGCTCGCACGGGAATAAGGCGACAGCATACGTAGGAAGGCTCAGGGCGACGCGCTGCCCATTTTAGGGATCACTCACAGGAAGCGAGCCCAGTGGCCTCCACAAGGGCCCAGCGCTCCAGGGAACTATGCCATTGGCACCGCGGGTCTCTTGGGCCACGTTGGCCCCTCAAACCCCACGGCGTTCTGCAAGGGGCTAAGTGCGCCAGCTCCAGTTGGCCCCTGCTGCTCCTCGTCTTGGAAGATCGAGGTTCAACGTTCCGAATAAATGCAACTATTTCGAAGATCGTTTCTTCCAGCGTCAGCCACAGTGCCAGCGCAGCAACGCAGGTATCCTGCTCGGGCAGCAGCCTCAGCCACCGTGCCAGCGCAGCAGCTTGAGCCACCGTGACAGCGCATCACCGCCACCTTTGTGCCTACCGCTGCAGCCCCGCTACCTCCACAATTCCGACTGACCCCCCGCTACTACCGCAAATCCCATTGCAGCCCAGCTACCACCACAGTTCCCACCGTTGCCTGGCGACCACCACAGTTGCCACCGCAGCTTCCCAACACCATGCGGTTCCCATTGTAGCCCCCGCTACCACCACATCTCCCACTACAACTTTCCACTGCCATGCAGCTCCAGTCTTGGACGGGATCATGGTTTATTCGTATGTCCTGCGCGACTAGCCTTCGCCCGTCAGAAAAAAAGGCAGAGCAAGCAATGGCAGAACTGACCGGCAGAGCTTAGAGAGCAGGTCAAAACTCGAATCCGCCCACCAGCACGCAACATGCCAGAGCGCACCAGGTCGCCGCATCGCCAACTCGTGCGCAGTGCTTCTTCGTGCGCGATGGGCAACTTTACAACCAACATGCCTCGAAGAGCCCAAAGCCATCCTTGCGCTTGCCCACGGAGATTTCAGGGAAAGGCACGCGTGCATTCAATATGTGTTTTTTACTTGCCTGGTTGTAAAGTGCTCTTCCTGGTTGTAAAGTGCCCTTCTCGGATGTTGTAAGCTGGTTGTAAAGTGACCCATCTGGTTGTAAAGTGCGCTTCTGGTTGTAAAGTGACCCACACGCGGGGCGGGGGGGGGGGCCTCGGGAGGCAGGGGAGCCTCCCCCCGGGGGGGGGGCTCCAGGGCCCTCCTGGGCAAGGGCCCCCCCCCTCCCTTCCAAGGGCCCCCCCCTCGGCCCCCCCTCGCGCCGCCCCCTTCGTGCGCGCGCCGCGGGCAGTTGCGGCAGCGTGCCTCCCACCTCTCTGGCCTCACGCAGGATATTCAGGCACCCGCCCATCCCAGACATCGCCTCCAGTTGCGTTGAAGCACGCGCACAGGTCGTTGCTCTGACGCGCGCAGTCCCACCAGCCCTGTAGGGCGTGAGTGGTTCAGGGGGCTTCCTCTTCCAACCCCCTTCTTCCCCTTCGGGAACCCTGAGATCCGACGTAGCGAAAAAAGTTAACATCGTGAAAATCCGCGCACCTGAGCCCCGGACCCCATCTTGCTGCGTCATGTTTCGAGCCTCATCGATCTGTGAGGGTCCCGGGGCCCGAAACAAGGCGAAACCGCCCGGCTCGAAAACAATTGGGTCGCCAGGATCTCAGGGAAGGGTTTGCCCCTCCCCCTCCCCCCTCCCCCTCTGGGCTTGGAGGGGGAGGTCCGCGGGTCACTTGGAGCGTCCAAGATGGCCTCGGCGAGAAGACACAAATCATCGTTGCTACTTCGGTCTGGGGCCCTTTTCGGCCTCCTGGGGGGAACGCCCACATGGTACCCCCCTTCTTTGATCGAGCTCCTCCAAGATGGCTCCGAGATGCCCCCCAAGGCCCCAAAACGTGCCCCAAGAGGGCCCCAAGTGGCGCCCAGGGACCCTCCAAATGCCTCCAGGATGTCCCCAAGAGGCTCCCACGAGACCCCCAAGAGGCCCCAAGACGCTGCCCCGAGGCACCCAAGACGCTTCAAGCGGTCGCCAGGACCACCAAGAAGAGGCCCTAAGACGCCCCAAGAGACCTGCAAAACCGAAGCACCCAATACGCCAAGCGGTCCCCAGGACCACCAAGAGGACCTAAGACTTCCCAAGAGACCTGCAAGAAGCCGTCAAGAGACATCCGAAGAGACTGCGAGAAGCATCCAAGAGGCATCTGGCCCTTCTGCGCTCGCCCTCCTCTTCCTGCTTCTCCTCCTCCTCCTCCTCCTCCTTCTCCTGGTCCTCCTCTTCCTCATCCGCCTACTCCTCCTCTTCCTCCCTTTTCAATCCTACCCACTCCCCCTCTCACTCGTCATCTTCCTCCTCCTCCTCGTCCTCCGATTCTGTCTCCATCCTCCCCCTCTTCGGGTATGATGTCTTACCCAGCACTTTCTTCCGCTGCATGCTCCTCCACATCCCTGATCAAGGCAGCTCGTTTGAACATTTTTTCTGGACGGGCTGGTGGGGTTACGCGAAGCGTCTAGAAATTCTCATTATATAACGTGCAGGAATTCTGGTCGCTGCGAATTATTGACTGGCCACTACCATCAGGGGACTGGGGCGTATCCGACGCGCAACACGAGGTAGGACAACACTGGAGTGGTCAAGAGTGCGACTGGCACTGGCATGTAGGACAACACCGACGCTGGCAAACTTGGCTTCTTTTGCACGGATTTCTGATCCATTAGGGCGGTGCTTGCACTCCAGACAAGCGTGAATAATACCACCATTACCACCTTCGAGGGGGGACGCCATGAGGGTACCGGCTCAGGGCGGGAAGCATCGAAGCGGCGATACAGTCGGGGGCTTGACCTGAGGAGCCCAAAATAAGGAACGAGGCCCCCTCTTTCCATAAGTGAACCTTCGATTTCCGATCGAGAGCATCAGGAAAACCTGAGGCAAGCTGCGAAACACTTAGGGAACGCGGAGCCCCTCCCCAACGAAAAGGGTTCCTTCTTCAAGACCCCTACTGTACACCCCCGATGACAACTCCGCACGGTCGTAGGCGGCACGGCCGTCGGGCCCCCTCGTCGGCGACCGCTGGGCGACAGGGGGGTCGACGCCTCCCCCCCAGAGCCTGTCCCCCCCCCCCTGGCGCTGCCCCCGAGCCTTCGTGGTGCCGAGCATGGTCACGACGTTGGTGCACGACGTGGGCGAGGGGTTCGGCACCCACCTCGCGGGCAGCGCGTCCCAGTCCAGCCTCAACAGGGGCACCGCGCCCATCACCGCCTCCGTGGCCAGCACCTCCGCCAGGAGCAGAGAGCCCAGGCAGCCGGCGAAGAGGCGGTGGAGGAGCCCCGGGACCAGGGGCACGCGGAGCGGGCCCTCCTGCGCCTCCACCTCGGCGTAGGCCTCCCGGACGACGGCCTGGGAGCCCTCGCTCAGGAGCGTCCGGGCGAGCAGGCGGTCGACGTGGTAGACGAAGCCGACGACGAGGCCGCCGACGACGAAGGACAGCGGCAGCGACCGGCCCTGGGCAGCGGGCCCGGTGAGCACCAGCGCCGCGTAGGCGTAGGCGGCCAGGCCAGGCAGGACGAACCTCCTTGAAGGGGAACTGGGACACACAAATAAATACACACAACAAAAAAAGATTCCCTATATTTTCCCATCTTTTCGGGGTTTCTGTCTTCCCCCCCACTTCCCATATCTTCCCATATTCTCTGGGGAATCGAGGATGAATTGTGTCTGTGTGTGTTTTCCCCCTCCTGACTCCTCAGGGTGAAGATCAGGCAGGCCCCGCCGGCCAGCGAGAGCGAGTGGCCCCTGGCGGCCACGTGCACGAGCCGGTGCAGGAACACGTCGGACGCCTGCGCCTGCTTGTCCTGGTCCGCGACAATGGACAGCAGCACGAGCGAGGCGGGAGGAACAGACAACGGCACGAGCATACAAACTTTCGGAGGTCCGTGCGGACTTCTTGGATCGGCACTGGGCCCCCCCTCCCTGGCGCGCGGAGCGCGCCAGGGGCGGCGCCGGAGGCGCCGCCAGAAGGGCCCACTAGGACGAGGATAAATCCGTTCCAGAGCGTTCCAGAACACTCTCAGAGCGTTTCGGAACGCTCTGAGAAGGTCGCGACGCCCGAGACATCCTCCAGAGCCGCGGGATCTCAGAGATTCTCGATTTCTCCTCACCCTATGTTATCATCGTCCTGGCCGATCCGAGAAATCCGAGCCGATCCAAGAAATTCCCGCGCGGAGCTCTGGAGGTTCGTACTCGTGCCATCTTGTGCTCCTCGAGAGGTCACGAAGGCGAGCACAAGGAGCGGGCCCAGAGTGAGCTGGGAACGGAAGTTGACCACGAAATCACACCTGTCCGGGTCGGTATGGAACATCACACGGTCTTTATGACTACAGTCATCGTGCTACCACAAGGAGCGATAGAGAAGGACCGAAGGAGCTTTCCTGGCCACGGGAAATACCTCTGCCATAGGTTCCACGACCTACATCTAAGGAACGGCCCGAAAACCAGAGCCTCTCCAGAGCCCAATGTTTTGTTCCAGCGTCTTGGCTGTATTGGCTGTCGTGGTAACACGAGGCACCCGCAAAACCCCCATCCCGCCACGTGTGCCCACACAAAGTCTGAACATCCGCCAGCGCACCTCTTGGCGCCGAGTGGGCGTGCCCTCTGGGCCCAGTCCTCTTAGCCTCAAGCCTCACTCCTGAGGAGTCTCTTACGGGGCCTGCACCCTGGGCTCCCCTGCATCTCGTCGCGATTTTTTTCGAGGGCCCAAGAGGGCCCCAAGACGAGCCAAGTTGGCCCCGAGTCGTCGAACGATCGCTCCAAGACGCTCAAGATGGCCCCCAGACGGCCCAAGAGGCCTCCAAGAGGCCTCCCAAGAGGGCCCCAAAAGGGCAAAATCATAAATTTCCCATTGGACTTTGAACGATTCGGGCGTTCTCGCCTTTTCGGCTTCCCGACGGCCTTAGAGGCTCCCAAGACCGCCCCAAGACGGCCCAATAGGCCTCCAAGAGGGCACCAAAACCGCCCAAGAGGGCACCAAGACGGCCCCCCAAACTGCCCAATAGGGCCCCCAGACGGCCCCACAAAGGGCCGAAGAGAGTGAACACGAACGGAAAATCCGAGCCTTCCGCCCCAAGAGGCCACCAGGAGGCCCCAGCGCAAAAGAGTCCCCAAGAAGCCCCGAAACAGCCCCCAAGAGGCGTCCAAACTGCCTCCAAGAGGCCCCCGAGAAGCCTCCCCACGACATCCCAGCGAACACCCAATCGGCTGCAGACCCACAGGCGAGGCACGGTGGCGGGATGGGCCGAGGGCCATCAAATCCGCCGCCCCCTGCTTGCAGGGGTGCACGGCGTGCTGGATGAGCTGTTAGGTTTTGGTTTTGGCTCTTTTTCTAAAAGAACTCCCCAGTGGGCTTCGGCCCGTCCCGCCGGCCACCCTTCCAGGACCTCAATTCCCCAATTTCCTGCCCAAAAACGGCCGTTTCGCTCGGGACATCCTCAAACAATCGCGACGATGGCCCAAGATGGCCTCCAAGTCCGCCCGAGATGGTCCAAGACGGCCTCCAAAACGGCCCAAGAGAGTGCAAGACGGCCCAAGACGGCCCAAGAGGCCCCCCAGAGGCCTCCCAGACGGCCCAAGAGGCCTCCAAGAGGTCCTCCAGGAGAGTCCGAAGAGGCCAAAATCATTGATGTTCCATTGGTTTTTGAAGGATTTTGGCATTTGCGCCTTTTCGGCTCTCCGACGGCTCAAGACGGCCCAAGAAGCCCCCAAGATCGCCCAAGAGGCCCCCAAGAGAGCCCCATGATGGCCCAAGTGGCCTCCAAGATGGCCCCTAGAGGGCCCCAAGAGGGCCCAAGAGGCCTCCAACACGCCCAAGATGGCCTCCCAGACGCCCAAGATGGCCTCCAAGACGGCCCTGGAGCATTCCAAGCGGGCCCCAAGTCGGCCCATAGAGGCCCCCCAAACGGCTTCCGACGGCTTCAGACGTGCCAGGAACCCACCAAGATGGCCGAAGTTGGCTCGAAGCTGGCCCGAGACGGCCCAAAAAGCCCCACCAAAGATCGCCCAAAGCTTGCCCAAGAGGCCTCCAAGACGGCCAAGATGACCTTCCGCCTGCCCACGTGTTCCCCGAAGGCTTTCCAAACCGATTCGGGGAACACGTGGTCCGATACCTTGGCAGGTCTGGCCTCAACGTTCGGCCACATAGGCGCTTCCAAAAAGGCAGGGGGCGGCGGTGATTCGCCGTAGGCGTCTTCGATATGCATGCCCATTCCGAACTTCAGCATGGGGGACACGGATCCTGAGGGACACGGGTCCCGGACCTCAAAGAAGAAGAAGAAGAAGAAGAAGACCTGTTTCTTCACTGCAGTCCTCGGCTTATGTGCAAGTGCGCTCGCGCGCTCGGCGCCCGAGCGAAGATACAAATATGTAGAGAAAATGTATATGCACTGGCGTGTACTGTATGCGCAGCTCTCGGCTCGCAGTCGCTAGGCCTTTCTGCCTCAGCGTCTTCAGGCAACTGCTGGAGAGGAAATGGCTATGGCATGTTCCAACGCATGGTGTTGAAACATGTTGTTGCGCAAATTTGCCAGATCCGTCGTAACATTTTTGGCTGTGAGCTTCAACTTTAGCGGGTCCACCACATACCCCAACGTACCGCCCTCGTATGTGTGCAAGAAGAGTTTGATTGTTAGTCAGAGCAAACCGGAAACCATGAGTGTCCAGATGTTGCATAATTTCGCTTGGGATTGCCATCATTTCCTTGATTCGTCTGTTTGCCTCTCGGTGGAAGGGCAATACCAAAGTCAGGCATCTGGCCTGGGCCCCGTCACGGCAATGGCCGTAATCCACGCGGGCGTGCAGACCAAGTAAATGCATCCGCAATCCATGAGAAAAGGCCATCTACAGCTTGTCACCAAAATTGTCCACTGTATCCTCTGGAGATTATGTTGGCCCCAAAGCGGGTCAGGTCCTGGGAGGCCCGTGCTGGATCCGAATTGTGCGTGAGGCGCCGTTTCGCCTCTTGCCGAATCCACGACCGAGCCAAGGACGGCGAATGGTGACTCGACGAAGGTATGTAGGCGTGCGGGTTCTGCGGCTTCTCGTAGAGCGAGACCTCCAGCACGCCGGTTGCGTCCCACCTGCCGGCCTTCTGGAACCTCATGTCCAGAAAAATTGCAGTACAGCGTGAAACGGTGAACTTGTAGTTGAATCGGCATGTGCCCAAAGGCGTGGTACAAGGCGTGTTAAGGATGTCCTGAAACTGTCGCAATGCGTTCGCAGGCCCATTCCATACGAATAAGCCGTCGTCCAAATATCTCTGCCAAGATCGCGCGGCGATTTGTTGGTTTTGCAGGGCTCCGCGATACTGTTCATAGTAGAAAGCAGCCAAAGCAGCAATTTGTGGGGCACAGTCTAGCCCCATTGCTATTCCTTTGACCTGCCTGTAGAGATCCCCATCGAAGCTAAAGTAATTGTGAGACAGAAGGTGAACAAACATTGTTTCTACCAACTGTTTTGTTCACGCGGGAGTCGGGGTAGATATACTCCAATTGCCCACATTACAACATTTACACAATATTGCACATCGATGTTCAAGAAGAAGTCTGCGATGTCGAACTCCACTAGGAACGCCGCCGGCTGCACCTTCAGGGTTTCATACGTAACGAGCGTCTGTCTGGAAGAGCACGTCACCCCTGGCAGCTGCGGCATAATAGGCTGTAGTACCTGTCCAATTCAATATGCCGCTCGTTTCCTCCAGTCCCCAATTGAATTAATAACTGGTCGCACTGGGACCAAGTGAGTCGGATAATTCTTAAGATTTTGCGTCTTCTTCATATCTATATCCTCCATCTTGCGTAGCTTGTACGTGCCCTGGAACTTTGAATAGAAGAAGGGCGTCGCGCCTGATCGGAAACTTCGCCACAAGGACGGCCAGTTCCCAAAAATGTAATACAGTATTCTGTGAGACCACATACCCTGTATGCCGGAATGCTCGCGTAGTCGGGGGAAAACGACGATAAATAGCGTCCCGATCTTGCATGGCTTGGCGTTCGTGCTGGGCGTCACGTAGGGGGGCATCAAACTCCATGTTGGCCAGGTGTGCCTTCATATCGTTCTGATATATGAAAACATTCTGTACCACCAAGGCCTGGAATTTGTCTGGGGGGCCCACGTATAGCAAATGCTGCAACTTCTTGATGTCATCAAGAACCCGTACATCTCGTATATTGGATGAGTACTTGGTGCCATCTTCGTGAGGTGGCGCTGGACAACACGCATCAAATATCTGCACTCGTAAGTTTTCCAACCATTGGGGAATACGTGACACATATGGCCAACGTGATTCGTCATGCAGTTTGGGTAGCCATGTTTTGTTTGCCATGGCCCGATAGAGTCGTAACTCATGAGCACAAAATGTGCTGTCGATGTGCAGTCTGCGATGTCGTGATCCTAGGAGCTGGCCTTGATGGAACTGGCTGCCGATGTCTTCGTCCCACTGCGGTTGAAGAGCCCGACGGAAAAGGTACTCGCGATCATGTTGGACAGCATTGGCTTCTTCCATCATGCACTCTACTTTGAAATAGGCGTTCAACCAAATAGAGCGTTCGAATTTCTTCCAGCCCAACAACATGGACGTGTGATAACGATGAAACGAAGGTGCCATCACACATTTACCCCCAGTGCATCCAAGAAAAGTGGCTATCCGTGGGCTTAGCCCGACGAGGTCGAATATGCCCCTGGCTTGTATCCAGTGTCTCAGACGTGAGGGGCTCATGCGGCAAAGGAGCATACGGAGGTAATCCCATGAACTTTTAGATGATGGGTACCTGGGTCGGCGCCCACTGAGGCATCGGACTAAGCTTTGCTTTTCCCTTTGCCTCGTCCTCGGCCCTTCGGCCCCCGGCCTCTCCCACGACCGCGACCACGTCCGCGGCCACGTCCGTTCTGGCCAGGGTAGATCTTGCCTTTGCCCGTCGCTTTGCCTTTGCCTTTGCTCTTGCTTTGCTCTTGCTGGTGCCTTCGGCGTTCTTGCCGTAGCCCTTGCCGTAGCCCTTGGCGTTGTAGGTGGCCGCCTGCCAGCTGCCACCGCCTCGCCCTTTGCCACGACCGGTGGGCCCAGCCACGCCCTTGCCTGTTCCCTTGCTGTACTTGTCCTTGCCTTTGCCCCTCCCGCCCCGAGTAAACGGAAGAGCCGCATGGCTCGAGGAGGAGGGGGGAACGTTTTTTGTCTTGAAATCGTATTTGATGCCATACTTCGTGCTCACCATCTTCGCAATGCTAGCTTTATTGTTCGGGTGTTTGACGTCTGATGGCTTCCCGCGGGGATGCTCAGCGTAATGTTCTCAATCACCATGCGCAGCGCCACCTCCTGTCCATCCATTTGCTGTAGGCGCTGTTTAGCTTCATCAAGCTGCTGTCGCTTTTCACTTTGACGCTTTTCCAAAATAGTATGATGCTTGACGAAAGTAGTAACTGCATGATGATATGCATGTATTGCGAACTTCCTGGCCAACTCAACCCAAACACCAGTATTATGTTGGGTCGTTATTGCCATCGGGATGCCCAGGAACTGGGAGAGCTTCTCGTTGTCGTACTTGACGACCTTCTCGCACGCCGTGACCATATGATCCTCTGTCAACAAATCCTTTTTGATATGATCCAAGGCGGCTTGTACAGCATAGTAATGCAGCGAGAAGAGCCTTAGTGGTGAAAGAGTACCCTGCATTCTTTCCTTGCTCTCCAGGGCAACGAAATTCTGAGAGACCATCTCGGGGTACTTTTGGCGCTGGTCCTTGGCGGTGATCGTCTGAAAGGCTGGCGGAATACGAATAGCAGACTCTACAACGTCCGCCCTGCCTTGCTCGAAGACCAGCATCGCTCTCCATTGTTCCTCCTTTTCCTTGAAACGTTTGGTGGCACTAAGATTTTTCCAGAGCTTTTTCGTGAGGTCCCCGAGTGCCTTGCCGCGCGGCTTGAACAGCACCTGGGCCTCCACCTCGGACAGACTATACCACGCGATGTCGGGGAATTCTTCTTCAGCATGTGCATGGGCATCCTCATCCGAGTCACCCAAAAGCGCTTCAGCAGTAATGCGTCCACCACGCCTGCTGCGTGGCGTCTCTTGTCCACTGCGTCCCCGCGGAGAACCCCGTGGTTCACGAGATCTGTCTTCTGCCCTTTCTGCTACTGCCGGCATCTTGCAGGAGAAACAAGTATGAGAGTCCACCCCAAAGAAGAAGAAGAAGAAGAAGACCTGTTTCTTCACTGCAGTCCTCGGCTTATGTGCAAGTGCGCTCGTGCGCTCGGCACCCGAGCGAAGATACAATTATGTAGAGAAAATGTATCTGCACTGGCGTGTACTGTATGTGCAGCTCTCGGTTCGCAGTCGCTAGGCCTTTCTGCCTCAGCGTCTTCAGGCAACTGCTCGAGAGGAAATGGCTATGGCATGTCCCAACGCATGGTGTTGAGACATGTTGTTGCGCAAATTTGCCAGATCCGTCGTAACATTTTTGGCTGTGAGCTTCAACTTTAGTTTTATCTTTAGCTTTAGCTTTAGCTTTTGCTTTAGCTTTAACTTTAGCTTTAGCTTTAGCTTTAGCTGTAGCTTTAGCTTTAACTTTAGCTTTAGCTTTAGCTTTAGCTTTAGCTTTAGCTTTAGCTTTAGCTTTAGCTTTAACTTTAGCTTTAGCTTTAGCTTTAGCTTAGCCAAGTTGGCCCCGAGTCGTCGAACGATCGCTCCAAGACGCTCAAGATGGCCCCCAGACGGCCCAAGAGGCCTCCAAGAGGCCTCCCAAGAGGTCCCCAAAAGGGCAAAATCATATTTCCCATTGGACTTTGAACGATTTGGGCGTTCTCGCCTTTTCGGCTTCCCGACGGCCTTAGAGGCTCCCAAGACCGCCCCAAGACGGCCCAATAGGCCTCCAAGAGGGCACCAAAACCGCCCAAGAGGGCACCAAGACGGCCCCCAATCTGCCCAATAGAGCCCCCTGACGGCCCCACAAGGGGCCGAAGAGAGTGAACACGAACGGAAAATCCGAGCCTTCCGCCCCAAGAGGCCACCAGGAGGCCCCAGCGCAAAAGAGTCCCCAAGAAGCCCAGAAACGGCCCCCGAGAGGCGTCCAAACTGCCTCCAAGAGGCCCCCGAGAAGCCTCCCCACGAGATCCCAGCGAACGCCCCATCGGCTGCAGACCCACAGGCGAGGCACGGTGGCGGGATGGGCCGAGGGCCATCAAATCCGCCGCCCCCTGCTTGCAGGGGTGCACGGCGTGCTGGATGAGCTGTCAGGTTTTGGTTTTGGTTCTTTTTCCAAAAGAACTCCCCAGTGGGCTCCGGCAGAACCCGCCGGCCACCCGGAATTTTCCCAAACGTGCTCAACGACCGGAAAAAATCCTCCAAGAACGGCCGTTTCGCTCGGGACATCCTCAAAAAATCGCGAAGATGGCCCAAGATGGCCTCCAAGTCCGCCCGAGATGGTCCAAGACGGCCTCCAAAACGGCCCAAGAGAGTCCAAGACGGCCCAAGACGGCCCAAGAGGCCCCCCAGAGGCCTCCCAGACGGCCCAAGAGGCCTCCAAGAGGTCCTCCAGGAGAGTCCGAAGAGGCCAAAATCATTGATTTTTCCTTGGTTTTTGAAGGATTCTGGCATTTGCGCCTTTTCGGCTCTCCGACGGCTCGAGACGGCCCAAGAAGCCCCCAAGATCGCCCAAGAGGCCCCCAAGAGAGCCCCCTGATGGCCCAAGTGGCCTCCAAGATGGCCCCTAGAGGGCCCCAAGAGGCCCAAGAGGCCTCCAACACGCCCAAGATGGCCTCCAAGACGCCCAAGATGGCCTCCAAGACGGCCCTGGAGCGCCCCAAGAGGGTCCCCCGTTGGCCCAGAAAGGCCCCCAAAACGGCTCCCGACGGCGTCAGACGTGCCAGGAACCCACCAAGATGGCCGAAGTTGGCTCGAAGCTGGCCCAAAAGGGCCCAAGAGGCCCCCAAGAGGGCCTCCAGGAAGGCCAAAAGATGCCAAAATCACTGATTTTCCAAAGGTTTTTGATGGATTTGGGCATTTCCCTTTTTTCGGCCTTCCGACGGCCCGAGACGGCCCAAGAGCCCCCAAAGATCGCCGAAAGATCGCCCAAGAGGCCTCCAAGACGGCGACGATGACCATCAAGACGCCCACGTGTTCCCCGAAGGCTTTCCAAACCGATTCGGGGAACACATGGTCCGATGGCTTGGCAGGTCTGGCCTCAACGTTCGGCCACATAGGCGCTTCCACAAAGGCAGGGGGCGGCGGTGATTCGCCGTAGGCGTCTTCGATCCGCCGCCCCCTGCTTGCAGGGGTGCACGGCGTGCTGGATGATTCAGTTTTGGTTTTGGTTCTTTTTCTAAAAGAACTCCCCAGTGGGCTTTGGCCCGTCCCGCCGGCCACCCGCGCGTTTCCCAAAATGCGTCTGTCAATGCCCAAAAACGGCCGTTTCGCTCGGGACATCCTCAAAAAATCGCGAAGATGGCCCAAGATGGCCTCCAAGTCCGCCCGAGATGGTCCAAGACGGCCTCCAAAACGGCCCAAGAGAGTCCAAGACGGCCCAAGACGGCCCAAGAGGCCCCCCAGAGGCCTCCCAGACGGCCCAAGAGGCCTCCAAGAGGTCCTCCAGGAGAGTCCGAAGAGGCCAAAATCATTGATTTTCCCTTGGTTTTTGAAGGATTTTGGCATTTGCGCCTTTTCGGCTCTCCGACGGCTCAAGACGGCCCAAGAAGCCCCCAAGATCGCCCAAGAGGCCCCCAAGAGAGCCCCATGATGGCCCAAGTGGCCTCCAAGATGGCCCCTAGAGGGCCCCAAGAGGGCCCAAGAGGCCTCCAACACGCCCAAGATGGCCTCCAAGACGCCCAAGATGGCCTCCAAGACGGCCCTGGAGCATTCCAAGCGGGCCCCAAGTCGGCCCATAGAGGCCCCCCAAACGGCTTCCGACGGCTTCAGACGTGCCAGGAACCCACCAAGATGGCCGAAGTTGGCTCGAAGCTGGCCCGAGACGGCCCAAAAAGCCCCAAAGATCGCCCAAAGCTTGCCCAAGAGGCCTCCAAGACGGCCAAGATGACCTTCAAGATGCCCACGTGTTCCCCGAAGGCTTTCCAAACCGATTCGGGGAACACGTGGTCCGATAGCTTGGCAGGTCTGGCCTCAACGTTCGGCCACATAGGCGCTTCCAAAAAGGCAGGGGGCGGCGGTGATTCGCCGTAGGCGTCTTCGATATCCATGCCCATTCCGAGCTTCAGCATGGGGGACACGGATCCTGAGGGACACGGGCCCCGGACCTCGGGACACCTCTCCAGGACGAGGTCTTCCTCCCGAGCCGCTCTCTGACGGCCCCGGGGCCCGCGGAGGGCCCCGAGAGCCCGCGGAACGGCGAAACGCCTCGCCTTCGGGACCGGTGCCCCGCGCGGCGAGAGAACCGCGGGCGGACCCTCTCTGGGCCACCCGGCCCGTCGGACGAGACACGGGCTTCGGGGATCTTCCGACCCGGGTCAATCCAGACCCGGGTCAGCAGGAAATCAGAAACTGCACTGCAGGAAAAAAAAAAAAAAACACTGCCATGCAGGTCTTCGCACACCCGGGCCGGCGAACATGCGCGGCCGCCTCGCGGCCACGAGCGGCTCGCTTAACCCGGGTCAGCCAAAGGGGGTCTTCGCAGGATCCTGCAGGATCTGGTGCCCTGGCTGACCCCCGTTTGCACTGACCCCCGTCCCAAGGCTCTCGACGGGCTGCTCTTCGACGGGCCGCCGGTGGGCGGCCCCTCGAAGCCGCCGGCTGGGCTGGGAGCGGAGGTTGGCCACGGAGGCGCACCTGTCCAGGTCGGCGTCGGTGGCGTCGCAGTGGGCGACGGCCGCCGCCAGGGTCTGCGAGGCCGGGAGGTCGGCCCTCGTCGCGGCCGCGTAGGCGTCCTCGTCGTAGCGCGAGGGGAGGCCCTGGTAGTCCTGCGCGCTCAGCCTTCGGCGGCGACTCATGGGAGCCCCCCCATAGGGTGAGAGAGCAGTGGATGAGGAACCATTGGATGAGGAATCCAGGGCCTGGCAGCCGGTGGAACTCCAATCTTGGACTGGCCAATGGACATCACCGCCGCCCTCATCAGATAAGGAACCCTTCAGGGTCTGAAGCCTCCTGGACACACTCTTTAATCGACGCCCCCACCGTACCATCTTGCTGGCTCTTGCCAGTCGACGCTGACCGACGCCAGTCGACGCTAGAATCGGCGCCATCTCACCCATGACCAGGCGCCAGTCGACGCTAGTGCACTAGCATCGACTGCGTCCATGGACGCTGGAGACGGGATTGCGAGGGCACACGAGGCTCCCACGACTTGCCACCGAACTCAGCCTGCTGGCCCACCTGCAGTCGTCGCACATGCCCAGGTCCCGGCTGAAGCCCCCGGGGCCGAGGCTCGGGGCGCACCACATGCCGGCGCGGCAGTCCCCGTTGCCCACGCACGTGGGGTGGAGGGAGCCGAGGCCGATGGTCGGAGGAGGGCCAGTGGAGCGACTAAAGGCAGCGGGTCTGACGCACGCTGGCAGCGCTGCCTGACGCGGTGCCTCCGGCGGGCCGCCAGCGCGGCACGCTGCTTGGGGACCGAGGGCGCTCGCGCGCGACCCTGCGCGGGCAGCTGCCGCGCGAAGGTCTGCGCAGTCGAGCCCGTGTTTCTGCGTCGCCTGCCCGCCCACGCCCAACACGGGGCTCGAAGTCGGCCCCCGGACGCCTCCCAGGCCCCTCCCCGACCCAGATCTCGGAGCGGCTCTCGCCGCGGCCAGCGAGCGGCGCCCCGGAGGCGAACCTACAGTGAGACGGCAGAGGACGGGCCCTCGCCCACTTATATCCATACCCCCACCGCCTGGGAGGCCGTGCTGCCGGGGGGGACCTCGGCACGCGGTGGGCACGGGCATGTACTTGCCCCCCCCCCCCCCCCCCCCCCCCCCCGAACACGGATATGTCTACGCAGAAGGCATCCATACACCACCACCGTGTGCCAAGCCAAGGCCATCCTGGCCCTGGCCCTGGCCCTGGACATACACACCATCCCAGGGCCCAGGATGGACCCGGCCTGACACGGTGGTGGTGTACAGACGCCTGCGTCGGAATGTCCGCATCCACCGCCTGCAGAGTGCCCCGAAGGCCACTGTAGTACAGGTGGCAAGGTGTTCTGTCTCTGCTCAAGTCTCGATGTGCTTTGAGACGTTCTGGGATGATCTCCGGCCTGCCTGCGTGCGCTACTCGGCTCCCCCGCGGCCTTCCCGGGGCCTCCCGTTCCCCCGTCAGGGACGGCTGAACCGGCCGCTAGCCCTCTACAATATGTCCACATCCCGCCTGCCGAGGTCCCCGGAAATCGATCCCCCAGGTAGTGGTGGTGGTGGTGGTGGTGGTGGTGGTGGTGGTGGTGGTGGTGGTGGTGGTGGTGGTGGTGGTGGTGGTGGTGGTGGTGGTGGTGGTGGTGGTGGTGGATGAATCCCCGTCTCGGACCCTGACATCTGCCGATGTGACGTTCCAATCCGCGGCCCCAGAGGTCCCGACCCCTTCCCGGGGGGCCGTTTTCCACACCTGATCCGTTTCTGACGGTCCTGGGGCCGGAAACAGCATCCCTATCTGAGGCCGGCGGTTGACAAAACAATCACGTCGGAGGCGTGGGGAAGTCAGCGACCCTTTCCCTGGAGCGGCTGTTCATCCCGATCTCGTAGTTTTTTGGTTTCTGCGGGGCTGGGCGAGGCCTCCAGTGGCCGAAGCCGGTGCAAAACCGCCGTCGCGATTTGCCAGTGCGTCGGAGGTCTGGGGCGACTTTAGAGGCCTCCCGTCCGAGTAGAGGAGGTCGGAGGATCGCGCCGCATCGTCGATGCATCGCTGACGCATCGGCGATGCAACAGCGGCGTCGGCAATGCAACAACGACGTCGCCGTGGCGAAAATCGGGCTCCACATCGAGCCGCATCGCCGATGCATCGGCGATGCGGCGCCGTTCTCTGACCCCATCTGTTCGGACCCATCAGGGAGG
>CAUYUJ010017890.1:121722-129222 GCA_963575745.1 Prorocentrum cordatum
GGGTGGGGAACCAGGCCCGAAGGCGGGCGGCGATGGTGGAGTCGAAAGAATCTTCGTAGAGCGGGCGCTGAAGCGTGATCATGTATGTGGTTTGCGGTGATTTCTTTGGAGGATCATCATCAGCACGGCGAAGTTTGTCCAGGACACGAAGAGCAGCGTCACGGGCGAGTTCATGAGCTTGGCGCAGCTGACGGTGAGCCAGATGATCGTGATGGCGGCTGCGCTCGATGATCTTGAAGATGGTGCCCTTGTGGGTGGAGTAGTTGTCGCCGAACTTGGCCGCCCGCAGGTGCTGCGCGATCGAGGTAGCGGAGGCCCAGCACGGCGCGGTCCAAAGTCCCTGGACAACTCGGACGAGTGGAAGCTGATCAAGTGCTGCAAGATGGTGTAGTTCGAGAAGCTGGGGCCAGGCGTTGATGGTGGAAGTAGCAGAGCGCCACAGCGTGGCAGCAAGCAGGACTTCGACACCAATGGGGATGGCGCAGCCCGCCCAGTTCGTCATGCCGAGGATGTCGAGCTTGGTGAATGCTGACGGAGCAGATCTGATAACTTTATGAAGGGCATGAATTTCTTTGGAAAGAACGAGTTCTGGAGCTGGAAAGAGTTGTCCGACATAGGTGAGGCAAGTGGTCGCGGAGGTGTTGCACAGCGAAACGTTCAGCTGGATGGCCGCGGAGGCGTCGCCCAACATTTGGGCACGGTGGTACCACTTGGCCGCAGGGGCGGCCCATTGAGCACGATCGTCAGCACACGGACCGATGTAGACTCCGAGGTGCTTGGCCTTGCCGTCGATCTTGAACTGGGCCCAGGCGGGGCTGATCGTCCTGAGCGTGTCGCGCATGGTGTTGTCAACGTCTTCGAAGCAGTTGGTCCAGACTGGGACGAGCACGCACTTTCGAGGTTGGAGCAACAGCCCCGCGAAAGAGTGGGCCGCCTCGGTATGCGGTAGGATGCCTTGCATGTCACTCAAGTGTGCTAAGACGCAACCAATGTCGTCGGCACAAGCACTGGCCATGCCACGGCCAATCTGATGAAAGTGGTGTTGAATTCCGCGTAGGATGGGGTCGAACACCAGGGCCCAGATGGTGCCACTGAGCGGGCAGCCCTGAGCTACTCCGCTGGCTGCAACGAGTAATGGTTGACGTGTGCCTCCCAGCTCGAGGAAGGCGATGGGCGAGGCGTAGAAGGACTGGAGGAGGCGACGGACGCGGCCATCAATCCCCCATCTGCGAATCACTTCCCATAACCAAGTGTGAAGCAAGCTTGGGAAGGCGGCGGCGATGTCCATGCTGAGGAAGCACGGCATGTGCTCGGCGGCGTTGTCCATGGTGCCGTGGATGCGGCTGTACGTGTCGGCTTCGACTATGTTGTTGAGGAATTGGCGGCCAGGTACGAAACCTCGTTGGATACTCGACACTTGCTTGACTATCGGATGTAGCTTGCGGTTGATGGCGGAGGCAGCAATCTTTACGTCGGTGTTCTGCATCGCGAGAGGTCGGAGTTGGTCTGGCGACCGATAGCATTCAGCATGCCCTGCAGGCGCATCACCTTTTGGTAGCATGGCTAGTAGAGCGTGGTTCCAATCGTGCGATATGATGTTGTTGGCCGAGATGTTTGCCACGAGCTCTTCCAGGATCTCGAAACTGTTGGGGGTGGAAGTCCAAGCTTTGTAAGGAAGACCGTCTGGACCTGCGGCGGAGTCATGTGCTCGTTTTGCTGCTTCTTGAAGCTCTTCAGCATTGGGGAGTTCCAGCGCGACATAGTCACGCTGGGCGAAGACAGAGTCCAGGTAGGCGTTCATGCTGGCAGTGTTTACTGGCTTGTCAGCGAAGATCGGGCCCCAGTGCGCAAGTATAGCGTCGTGCATGTCCGACGGTGTCTTGGCGATGCCTGAGGAGTTGCCTTGCGAAATTCGGATACCAGCGATCACCAGACGCTTGGAGAAGGGCTTCCACAGCTCTCCAAGTCTGCGTGTGGCACTGGCCCGTTTCCGCCACCTGTCCCCTTGTTGACGCTGTAGACGTTGGTAAGCATCGCGGGCACGTGCGGCAGCGAGGGCACGACGTTCTTCAGCGACAGCAGCATGAGCTTCAGCAGCGGCATCGGCGAAGGCGTTGGCGTTGATAAGGCAAACCTTGCTCGAAGGGGTGTCGGTAGAGTTGTCGATGATGATCTGCAAGTGCTTGGAGCCCAGGTGGGTGGTGTCGATAAGGAGGCGCGCGAGCTTGATGTCCTGGAACCAGACCGCGCGAGAGATGCTTCTCATGGTCATCGAGTTGACTTCCTTGGAGATCGAGAGGTGGTCGCGTGCAAGGACTTCAGGCGGTAGCCGCGCAAGAGCATCTCGCGTGGCTTTCGCAGCGTTCGCCATGTTGGATTTCAGCGTGCGCCACTTGATGATGGGCGTGAGCGTGTCGTACTCGGTGTCGGCGGAGAGCTTGTCGATGAAGAACTTGCAGAAGTCGGAGTTGAAGAGGTAGGCGGGGGTGCCTCGTTCAGCATGGGGCCGTTGAATTCGGGGGCGAAATCGAACATGCAGAAGTTTATGGTCACTGGCAGGTATTCCTTTTCGTTCGAGTGGCGGGTCGTCGGCCACCATGATCGTCTCAATATGGGTGAGATAATGTGCCTGGAAGGAGGTGAAGAAGCGATCGATGCTTGACTCAGTGTTGTTCGCGTAGCAGCGGTGGGTGGTGGATGGCGTGCAGATCTCGACCAGTGGTCGGAAGAGCTGCTTCCAGAAGGTGGGCTGGAACTGGTATCGTTCGTGAGCTGGCACTTCGACAGGGCGTAGTAGATTGCGAGCAGGTAGTTCAGAGATATTGAAGTCGCCGAGCATGAAGAACATCACGTGTTCAGGATCGCTGTTTGCTTCATTCAGTGCCACTTGCCACGTGGCCTGGAGCCGTCTTCGGTCATCAGCGGAGAGATCATGGTTATGAATGTTGAGGTAGATATGGAGGTGCTTCAGGCTGGGGTCACGGATTCGCAGTTCGGCGACTCGGCCAGGGATGACCGCGGAGAAGTTGATCATCGGCTTGGTGTTGTCCTGGTCGCTGCTGGGGATGAGCTTTGGGATGAGGAAGGCGACGCCGCCCGCCGCATTGGAGTCGGGGATGCCGCTGTGGTAGACGTCGTACTTTGCTCCCGTGGAGTTGATGAGGCTGTGAATCATCTGCGAGGTGCCGTGAGTCTCCTGAATGACAATGAGGGATCGCTTGGCGAGGTAGGGCTTGAGGATGGAGAGTTTGGCGTCGCGCTTGACGATGTTCGAGTGCACTAGCGCCTGAGCGTTCCAGCTGACCACCGAGCACTCAGTCATAGATGACGTGGTAGTCGCGCTCCATGGAGTCCATTTGCTGTTAAATCCACGACACTGATGTGGTTGCATCCGCGAAGGCAGCGGCAAGGGCGTCGGCGCACGAAGATCGCATCGCAGAGGTAAGGCCGACACCATCAGCAGCATCAGACCATTGAATCTTGGTCGCCATCTCAGGGCGGGAGCCCACTTGGATGCGGACGATGGGCACATTGTCGATGGAGAGGTAGCCATCGGCGCGGTGGATCTTGGGGTTGAGGTCCTGCTTGGCGTTGTTGACGATCCTTGCCAGCTTCTTGAGCTGGATCTCCTGCCTGACGAGCTTGGGGCTCTTGTCTGCGCTGACGTAGCATGGGGCACCGCCGATCGTGAAATAACGCCATTCCCGACCAATGCGCAGATGATGGTGAAGAGCTTGAGCACGTGGTACGGCGACGGCATCGGCTCCGAGTACAGTGATGGAGACCCGCTTGGCAGGAGCGGAGTTGTGTTGTAGCGAACCATAGACACGTCGATATTGGCTGCCGAAAACCACTCGGCGATGGCCGACTTGAGAGATGCCTGTGTGATGTCCACAGTGGAGGCGATCCACAAGGTGCCGATGTGTGGCGCCCTGTCCCACGAGCCGATGTTGCTGACGTCGAGCGATGGAACTTGGGCTTCAGCATGAGCAATGGCAGTCTTGATCTTGTCCACCGCGTCGTTGAGGTTCTTGGACTCCACTTCAGAGGCGGAGATGCGCTGCTTGAGGGAGACGATGTCGTTCTCGACGTGGTCTTGGCGTTCGGTGAGCTTGGCAGTGATGTTAGTGATGTGCGTGATGAAGCTGGCTTGAGACGAAGCGGCAACTTTCTCTGCGGTAGCCTTGAATTGTTCAGCCGCGTCAGCAACTTGAATGGCCAGGTGTTTCTCGATCTCGGAGCGGAATAGTTCAAGTCTTTCCTTTTGTGCAGCATCTTGCCAGGAGTCTTTGTTGTTACGAGGGCTTCGTTCGCGACGATCACGAATGGTGGCGAGGTCGCTCGTCTCGGGCATGTTGCGAGCACGCCGTAGACCACTGGGTCTGGATTCTCGAACACCAATATGGAGGTGGCCGCGGCACCACAAACAATCAATCCCGCGTGAATATGTAAGGAGAGCAAAAAAACAATCCTGAGCTGGCCCTGGAACAAGGGTATGCCATGAAAGCCTCTTGGCGCTATGCCAAGCAACATTGGGACCTTGAGCCAAAATGGCTACGGAGGAGGAGGAGGAGGAGGAGGAGGAGGAGGAGGAGGGGGAGGAGGAGGAGGAGGAGGAGGAGGAGGAGGAGGAGGAGGAGGAGGAGGAGGAGGAGGAGGAGGGAGCAGGGCGAGGGAGCAGGAGGGAGGAGGGCCAGCGCCCTGGGTCCCCAGCAAAACCTCGGATCGGGCCAGGGCGCGCATCGGACCGGGCCGCATCGGCGCGGGGTCGGAATGGGAGCGGCCTGGCCGCGTCAGGATGCAAGACGGCGACGTGCAGGCATCGGGCGGCCGCACCACGCTGGAATACCTCTAGGCCCCAGACATACACATTTGGCGGCGAGCGAGGGGGGGAAGTGAGAAGGAGAAGGCCTTCTCAGAATGCGGCGAGACTTCTCAGAAGCCCTCGCGCCTTCTGAGACATGTTCTGCGTCTTCGGGGAAGGCCGGGGGACTTCCGAGCCTTCTCAGAAGGCCCGCCCTTTCTCACTTCCCCGGGCTCGCCGCCGAAACATGCGAAGTCTCGACTTTTTCAGTGCGGGGCCCGCAGAAGTCATTGACCCTTCCGCCAGGACCGGCCATTTATCCCGAGTCGTGTTTCGCAGTCCCTGGGCCCAGCGATGGCCCCCAGAGGCCGAAGACGGCGAAAAACCGCGGTCGTGATGTTTCGCAGCGCGCTAGGCACCTGAATCGACTCGAAGTCGACAAGTCGCCGCGCGCTTTCTTCTGAATGCGCGCAAGACGACGAAGCCGACACCACGGCAAACCCACGGCAAACCTTGCGTCCAAGGCGGGGTTTGCCCTGGTGGTCGAGGCGCTCTCCCCAAGACGTGAGGCCGCGCGCCAGAACAAACGGCGCGGCGACACATCGGATCGGGTCGAAATGGGTCCTGGGGTGCGCGCAGCTGCTGCCGCTGGACGCTGGAGTCCTGCTCCCTCTCCACCCTGCCCATGCGCTCCGCCAGGGCTCCGACGTGCGCCTGGATGGCGGCGCTGCTCGCCTCTGCAAGTAAGACGAGGTCAGGGCCGACCCCCACAAAAATCGGACCGGGGTAAAAGTCGAGGACCTCTGAGATCCGGAGGCTCGAGAATCGCGGCGCGCACAAGGGGGCGGAGGGTGCGGGGAAGGCTTCTTAGAGGAGGCTGCTTCTGTAGAACACACACACATACACACAAACACACACACACACACACACACACACACACACACACACACACACACACACACACTGTGCGTGTTTTTTTTTCCACGAAGCCCTCCCCCTTCCCACCCACCCACCCCTGCGCGTGGCCGACTGAAGGATGCATCGGGCGCCGCGGCCGTTCCAGAGCGCTCCAGAACGCTCTGACCCAGAGCCCCGACGTCGTGAATTTGCTCATGGCATGGACTCCAGGAGGTCACTCGACCCACTCCCCAGTGCCATCTTTTCATTCAGAGTCCTCTTCTGACGATCCAACCTCCCGTCGCGATCTTTACCCGACGCGAGCATGCCTGGGGATGCATCGGGCGCCGCTGCCGTTCCAGAGCGCCCCAGGACACTCTGAGAGCGCTGTGGAATGCTCCCCTCAGATCCGACGTGACGAGAAAGCAGCAACATCGCGAACGAAAACAAATATCTGCTGCATTCTTGGGGGACGGGTGTGATGGTCCTGGGTCCCGAAACCACGCGAAAACGCCTGGCGTGAAAAAGTTGCATGCAACGCCCAGATTTATGTCGGGCGTGTCCCCCTACAGGGGGGTTTTCGACTAAAAACAACAAATACCCCAGAAAGAACCCAAAAAGGCCAACAGATACTTAAAAAATAATCCTCAGACAGTTTTTGGACGATTTTTTTTTTGTTTGGGAATATTTGTTGAACTTCTCGTCGAAAATCCTCCTGTAGGGGGACAGGCCCTACTTAAGCCCAGATCTCGGGGCGGTGGAGCGCTCTGCAGCGGCCCCCGCGAAAAAGCGCCCGGCGTGGAAGAGCTGCGTGCAACGCCCAGATCTCGAGGTTGTGGAGCGCTCTGTGGGCGCGGGCGGCGAACACGAGTGTCTGGGGCCCCCCCGACTCCAGATTCGCCCTACTTTCGGGAAATTCGTAGGTAGGGCTTGGAATTTCCGCCATACTTTTCAAGCCCCGCTGATGCCAATTTCCGCCCTACTTTTCTGCTGCTGTTTCCGCCCTACTTCTGTAGATTTCCGCCCTACTTCACGCTGGGTGCAGCCATTTCCGCCCTACTTTTTCGGCCTCTTGTAGGTGGATTTCCGACGCAGTTTTAAGTTGGGAAAAAAGCCAAAGTAGGGCGGATCTGGAGTCAGGGCCCTCCGGGGCTCCGGAGGGACCTCCAATCTGGCCGAAAAATCGGCGCGTCCCCCCCCGAAGACGCCGACCACGGCATCCCCACTCTGGTTCAAGAAGTCGACCGCAATGTCGGCCGGCACACGCGTGCCTCCTGGCGCCTCTTCCTCCTCCCAGACCCCCGACGTCAGGATTTTTCTCGCAGCGTCGACCCCAAAGGGCCTCGGCCCATTCCCCAGGACCTGCGTGTCGTCCCGAGTCTTTGTTTGACGGTCCAAAGGGCCTAGTAAGGGCCCCCAGAAACAGAAACTAGCAGCAGCAACAATAACAACGACAACAACAACAACAACAACAACAACAACAATCATTTTACCCGAACGCGTGGTGTTCTCCCCAGTGCCAGGGTTTTCATACGACACCAGGCAATACCCCCACTTCGTGGGGGGGCATTACAAGCTCTACCAAATATCCAAACGACTCTTCGCGACCACCCAAACCCAGCTTCCCGCCCTATGACGTTGGGACACTTCACTTCGTGGCGTGCGGACGACCGTGGCTACTACACTGGCGTGGGGTACACACCCACAGAACCCAATGGTTTTTGGAGATTTCGGCGTGCGCGCGCGAAGAAAAAACGAATGTGTCCCGCATGGTATTATTTGACAGGGATGATGGCCCT